>LPNX010271504.1:66193-151193 GCA_001517045.1 Pseudotsuga menziesii | reverse complement strand
TATATACCCATATCTCTTGAACCTGATTATTCTGGTAATATTGTTGAGATTAAAGATGATTTATTACATTCTACCATCACTACTAAAACTTGCAAGCAGCTTGTTGAACCTCATTTTCAACTCACAAATTTTTAGTCTAGACTCAGACAGAAGATGTTTAAACCTCTTAGGATGCCATCTCTCTTACATCCTTACTCTTCCTACTTGGTTGAATATCTTCCCCATTTTACTGGAAAAGACCATATTACAACAGAGAACATTTAGGATCTTTTCGTAATTTCATTGATAATTTTGAAATCATGCATGAGGATCTTGTCAAGAGGTTATTTTCGAAATCCTTTGCTGGAGATGCTAGGTTTTGGTTCCGAAATTTAGAAGTTGATTCAATTGGATTATGGGAAGAGTTACATGATCTCTTTTTGAAGTATTGGGGTAAGAATAAATCTTATGATCAATTTATTTCTTAATTTTATAGTTTGAAAATGGAGAATGATGAGCCAATTACTAAATTTAATTGGAGGTTTCAAAGTTTTTATATTAGTATGCCTACGGAGATCGGACCTTTGGAAAAACTTGCTATGGTATATTATGTTATGGCTCAACATTCAGATCTTGTATTTTTCCTGTTAGAAAGGAAATCATCATCTTTAAGACAATTGTTTGAGGATGAAAAACGAGTAGAGGAGAACATTCGAGCTTGCAAAAAGCTTTGAGATCAGGCTCATGTTGAAGATATACAAGCTTATGAACAAGAAGAAGAACGTAGGTATCATTCAGATTCAAGACAGTTTTCTTCATCATTTTCATATTTTCATATGAACAAGGATATAAATGATGCTTGTGATGATTCTTCATATCAATTTGCTGACTTTTTCGATGACAATATAATTTCATTGGATTATAGTAGAAATTTCCTAGTTCCTGCTATGAGATTATCATGTTATGAAGAAGAAGTTGTTGCTCTTCAATCTCTTACTATTGATATAAGAAGTAAACTTCCATTCTTGACTTATGGTCACTTTTAGAATTTTATTTGTTCGAGTTTTGATAAAGGGTTTTATTTAAAGGTCGAGAAGCAGTTTGGAAAGCCATTGGTTTCCACTCTTGAGCCAAATTTTAAAAAGAACGACAATGGAGAGGAAGAGAATGCTTCACTTTATGATGAATATAATGAAGACATTGAAGATTTAAATTAGAAATTTCATGATCCTATGGCTTCTTGGATGGAGTTGTATTTTTCAAAGGTTTCTAATGCTCCAGCTTTTGGCATACTTCATATTTCCAGTCATAAGTATCATCTGCCTACAGACTCTTTATTGCATTTATCACATATTTTGTGGGTTTTCTCAAACAGTAACATGTATGGAATTATGATTCTCAGTAAAATGGGTTCTTGGATTCAATGGAAGTATGATTACACTTGATTGGGTTGTTTCCTCCGATTAGAAGTAGGAGTAAATAGTAGAATACGCTCGCTATACGAGCATGTATATTCTTTTCAGTATGATGGTTTGTAGCAGTATTTTGTCATTTCATATTTGTGTGTTCTGAGTTTGAGAAAGTTGCAGAGATTTCATAAATGACTCCATCACCCAATGAATAAGGCACAAGGTCTACAGGTTCTTGAAGCCTCACAACGCGGAATTCATTCCATAGCAAGAGCCAGATGTTATAACTAGATCTTGTTCTTAGTTTTTTTTTTTTGTCAGAATTTTTAACCGTTGGTTTAAAATGATTTTACATTTTATGTTGATTTTAAGGACTTTTGACAATCAGTAATTTTTGTTAGATTTAATGATTTTAATGGTTGAATTATTTCATTAATTTAGTTTTAAGGTTTGTCTTTTGGGATTATTAGTTAATATGTATATCTTTAAGCTTTCAAAAACTTGTAATAAAAGTTTATTCCAAGTTTGATTTATAATCTAACCCTCATTTTTTAGTCCTTTTTCAAATATTTTCATGAGGAGATTCTTGTAGCAGCTCTGTTTTTCCTGTTTTTGTCATTATCATTGGGAGCAGATTACCAGGTGATGGAAACGAGTTCTAAAAAACCAAAAGAAGTGTCTCGGATCGAGAGATATGAAGGCGTTTTTGAGACCCAGATTTTCACAAATTCGCCAAATTTTCCCAAATCTGATTTGTTATTTTTGGGCTAATTGTCTTTAAATATTTTGAGTTATCATGTAACTAATTGATGTAACTATTTCAAATTTCGACCTAGAAGGTAGTTATGGAACTACTTTCCCTTTGTAATGATAAAAGGAAGACAAACATATAGTTTTGGGGTTGGATTTTTCACTCAAGGAGAGGCTTTTGGAGCTTTGATTTCTCAAGCTAGCACTTATAACTCTTATGTAAGTGGATGACTATTACTGATTATATATAAACTGATAAGCCCTTTTTACATATCATGTTGTTTCATTTCTGATCTGGTTGATTGTTCATTCTACAATTTCATTTCTTGTTTAAAGGTCTTATTCATGTAAATGCTTGTAGCCCGTGGGTGGAATTAGTATTTCATGTGTAATGTTTATGGCTTATTGGGATTTGTTTGATCCCCAGTTTATCCAACTTGCATGATTCAGTTCTATATTATCTTATGGATGTTTATTTCCTCCTTACTGATGAAGTTTTTAAAACCAAAACCATAAACAAAAACCCTAAAAACCAATTTTATTCTATTTGATTTTGAGATTGTGTTAGCTTGTTCTTATGGTAGTCTAGGAACAATTTCTAACACTAACACTATGTGATCCTAATTCAAATATAGTTGATGTCACAAGCTATAGGTAAAGGTTTGATTCGTTAATGTACTTGATGAACATGATGCCAAATACTTGCTTTGTGGTAACTACATTGATCCAGTACATAGTGGATCCTATATGTGTTTACAAGGTTTGGGAAAGCACATTGTATCATACCTGAAGGGTACAATTGATTATGGCCTTAGATATGTGAGAGACCAAAGGATCTTCCTGTAGGGATATCATGAATCTGTTTGGGTTTACAGTGCTACAAACAGTAATAGCACTCCATGATGTTGTAGAAAGTGGGCCAATGTTGCTCTTAGTGCAGCCGAGGATGAATATATTTCACCTAAGAATAAATAAAGGGAAGTTTCCTAAACAGATGAGGAATATTTACCTTGATACTCTTGTCCATTTCAATATTGGATAAGAAGGGATGCATTTGTATGGACACGTAGATTTAACATTGGTAAACATGTCCTATGTGATTTGTGGTGTAGAATATTTTCTCATCCCTTCTGATCATGAGCAAGATATGCACAGGTACTCTGAATTATACAATTAATTAGAGCACGTTGTCGGAGACTCCAGTAATTCCCGCAAGGAGATAAAGATCAAGAGGGATTCTACCAAACTAACAAAAATAAGTATTGAAATTGTCATTTCCTATATGTAGTTTCTTAAATGAAATTATTTAGTTGTGTACATATTGTTGGTGCAAATATTAAATAAATTATAACATATATCCAACGATTTAATTGTCAACCTGGAGAGAGCGTAGACTTGTGAGGTACATACAAAATATATGCAGGGGCAGAGTGTCGTTGAACTTAATCTATAACTGAAATTGAAAATATATGACTGAAATTGAATTACAATTACAAAATCAAGAAATGACATGAAATAAACTGGTATAAAGAAATCGACGTTAACTTGTGAGCTCACGGTAAATCTATAATAATAATTCATAAGCAAAACATAACTGAAAATTTATATGAACAACTCATAAGAAAAAAATTACTGAAAATCTATATTAACATGGGAGAATCAAAGGATGTGTTTTAAGCATCATCTCCATTACATAACAATCAATGATCACTCTATCACTAACTCTGAATTATTCTCTACTTCTAAACCACTAAAGTGATCTCTAACCAAAATGAGGAGAGAGCCCTCTTATTTATACATGAATTCAAGATAACTGATCATAATTACATATCCACTATTCTCTCAACTTATCCCTCAAAATCCTCAACAAATCTACAACTCATCTCTCAAAATTCTCAACAAATATTGGATGAGATATTGTCTCCACACCTCGACGATCTTCTCCTTGAAGTTAGCTCACATCTAGAATATGAAATTCGAATCTGAGGCTAGGTGGCCAATTTTGAGCTTGTTAAAGTCTTCAAATACACTTGTAAGCATCACCAAACTCATCCAACCCTAAAGTGTAATGAAAATATGTTATTTTTCTCAATAATTAACCATAAATTCACTCAAAATACTCAAAAATAAATGATTTGGAAAATAGTAATTATAAACCCATATTTATTATGAAAGTAGTGAATATTAATGGTTTTATGGAAATATAAGATAGGAATAAGGTGACAAATGGTATACGAAAGGTGAATAAAATGTGGTCTTTTTGCGGCTCAACATTCCCCCCAACTTGACTGGTTGCATGTCTTCATGCAACTATGCATTGATTCTCTTTAAAACGTTTTGGCTTTGTAGCTGAGCTTTACATGATGATGGTATGTAACAGTAAAGCATTCCAGGAATTGAAATGCATGAGTGGCAACAATTTTCCTTGTGGTTGGTTCTTGTGTGACAACCATAAGTATAACAAATGTTGGTTCTTGTGTTAACAACATTCTCTCATTTTAATTGTATTTTTGCTGCAATACATAATATTTTTTTTAAAGTATACATGCATTGGATATGATGAAGCATCAATGTATATTAGAAACCATTTTCTTCATTTTATGAATCATGGCAATATATATAGCATAGTTTAGGAAAGACATGTTGATTAAGGGTAAATGAGATGACGAATATGTAAAATGGTAATGAATAGCCCCCCCCCCCCAACTTAAGATGTATTAGGTTTATGAAAATGAGAAAGGAAATATAGTGAGGGAATTTTCCAAATTCATTCATTTTCTAGCATTTAAGGAATTACATGGCTAAAGATTAGAAAACAACATACCTCCACTTACTAGAAAAGTTGATGAACTATGCAATAGGAATGTGGTGGCTGCTGCTGAATCATAAAATGTGAAGTGAGGGATCTGAACTGCTGCTTGGTTGGATGAAGTAAAATATGAGAGCTGAAAGTAGAACTGTGGTAGTCTCATATGGCTGATGTATGCTGCTGTAAAACTGTTAATAGAGTCATGCAGAATATATAGTCTTCACCTGCTACAAAACCCGATGGTAAAATTCTTACCATGCGAATAAATGTGTCGATGTCGAACATGGAAAGAAGTCATTGGATTACCGATCATTGATGAATGTCATTAACCAATGCGAGGCAATCTCACCATTGATGTCAATGAGTGCCAAGGCACCCAAGTACATCGTGTAAAGTGCGAATAAATGATATGATGTCAAGCCACTTGTAAGATCTAACGATCAAGGGACATTGATGTATTCCCATGATTTTCAGCGAGAGAAATTGACATTAAGGCATGTAAGCCTCAAGGTACTAAAAATGAACTCTAGTCTCTATCCCAGATAATGTGCTCAGGTCAACGGGGCAAGACTTGTTGAAAGGTGGGCCTTAAGGAATCCCACATCAGTCAACACGAGTTGTACATAATGAGTGGTAGGACTATAGATGAAAATATATGAGGGTCAAATAGTTTTTATGGAAGGGATAACAAAGCAATGTAGTCATGGAAAGGAAACTGAATGGTTTTATTCAGAAGGAAAAAGATAAAATGAAAATGAGGAAAAATGTGTGCAACTTAGAAAGGTAGACATGCAGGAAATCAACATGTATAATGCAGTGAAAAAGTAGAATTTGACATGGATGATGGATAACCTTGGAAGGAAAAATGGTAAGTAGTCATGACATGGCGTAATTGGTTTTTGAAAGGTTCCTTTGTAGCAGCAAATGTCATGACATACACAAGGGAAAATCAAAATTTTCAAGCTTTCAATGTAACATTTCTCTGAAAATCTTATGTTATTCTAGAAATTATTTCTGCATGCTATTTGTTCGTCTTTAAATCTGCAAAAGGTTATCATTTTCCTGCAACAAACTTGTTAGAGCAAGGAAAGTATAGGAAAATATGTGCTTAACAAAAAGTTAAAGAGAATAAATAAAATGTGCTTATACCTGAAAATAACAACGCTTATTGTCAAAACCTGTCTCTGAGTGACTTGCAAAAAACAAGTTAGCACAACAATCATAAAATTTTGAGAAAATTCTAAGTTCGTTTAAAATTTAAAATTTTATGATTTTATTTATTAACTAATACTTTTTAAGATAAGTGCATCTTTATGTAATGATTGAGCGATAGCGAGAGAGGGTCGACCCTTTCAGTGGTCGACACCTACCTCCCTCAAACCAAAGATGTGCCAGGTCCCTCTGTGCAAAAAAAAATAAAAATAATAGGAAGGCCTAGCTACGATAGCAGTTGCCTTCGGTTTCAAAGAAGGCCACTTATATATGAAATTGGGTCATCTTCAAAACTGTAAAAGGTTAGTGCAAATCCGATTGGTCACAAGGCATCTTTGACAATCCTCTTCCTAAATACCTGTTTAGAGTGACTCAAAAACATAGTTTGAATATGATTTTTGAGAAATCTTATCATCCATTTGCAATATTATTTAAATTATTTATTTAGTTAGTTACTTTTTTTTTAACCTTAAGTTTTGATTGTGTTAAGATTTTTTTTATTTTTTATTATATATATATATATATATATATATATATATATTTTCACCAAATTAAAATATTTGTTTTATTTTTTTATATAGTTTCTTATTTTTATATATTTTATAATTTTTAAATTATATTAACAATTTTTATTTATTTTTAACAGAAACTATAAAAGTTTTTTATAAAACAAGCCGTGCACAACCATTCAGTACAGATAAGATAGCATAACAGAGTGTTCATGCAGTTCAAAATTGCTGCACAATTATTCTGATTATTATTGTTAATATTTTTTATTTATTATTATTATTATTATTATTATTGGTTCCTATTTTCTTAGTTTTATTTTATAGTACATAATTCATATCCAAATACTATAAGAGTATGCTAAGAAAATCAACACTAGTATCCTTAATATAACCTTATTATTCCTTTATTATTATTATTAAACTCCTAACCTAGTCACGGAAAACCTGGAATTAATATAACTAACTATTAATATTCTTCTTCTAACCCTTGGGATGTTCGGGTACACAAGGTACTCCCAAAAGACCGAACACCTTCAGCAGCCGCTTCACACAAATAGATCACAGATCAACACACCGATGTTTGTCACGTGGTTAAAACCTTCGAGAGGGAAACAGTTCATGACCCCATCCAAATAGCTACTTGGAGCAATTTATTATGCAAAAGAAAGAAAGTTACATGAGCTTCTAATAATCGATCAACTAGCCAAGGACCCTTTATGCTCTTTAAATAGAGATCATAGACCAATCGGGTGTTAAGCCACGGATCAATGGTAGGTATGATTTAAGAGAAGTTGAACTGTCGGATCACTCTATGTCTAGAACATATATTTACTGTCAGATTATAATATTTACAAATGCATACTAATGCATACACTTTTACCTAACGAATATATTACACAAGTTGATCTTAACTAACTCCTAAGTATCTAAATATCCTAACATCCCCCCTTAAGAACAACTTGGGATAGGATTGAAGGATTTACAAAAGTGACACTATTAGGAGAAGGAAGGAGGCATTAGAGCCTATCCCCCCTTAAGGACACATTCCTGAACTCCTAACATAGACCGAAGTTTAGAAAACTTTGCTTTTGTAAGAGACTTGGTGAAGATGTTTGCAACTTGATCATCTGTAGGGAAATAGAGCACTTCAATAATACGATCATGAACAAGATTTCTGATGAAGTGCATGTGTAGCTCAATGTGTTTTCTACGCTGATGTAGAACTGGATATTTGGCAAGCTTGATGGCACTTTGATTGTCGCACCAAAGTGGAGTAAGTTGCTGCTGCTCAAATCCAAACTATGAAAGGATCTTTCGAAGCCATAAAGTTTCCTGACTGGCATTAACTGCAGCTCGATATTCTGCTTCTACTAAAGAAAGAGCAAGATCTTGTTGTTTCTTACAAGCCCAAGTGACAAGTCTAGATCCCATACTGATAACATAACCTGCAGTAGACTTTCGATCATCAGGATCGCCGACCCAATCTGAATCAGTGAAACCAACCAACAAAGATTTCTCCCCTGTACTGTAATGAATCCCAAACTGAATTGTACCTCGAATATATCAAAGTATTCTTTTTGCTGCTTTCCAGTGACTTTCATGAGAAGTTTGCATATAATGGGAAACACGACCAATGGCAAAGGAAAGGTCAGGACAGGAATGAGTCAAGTATAAAAGACTGCCAACAAGCTGATGATACAAGGTGGCATCTACTTCAAGGGAAGTACAAGTGGAAAAAAGTTTGACTCCAGACTGGAAGGGAGAAGGGGCCGGTTTACAATCTTCCACGTGGAAGCAACGAAGAAGGTCACAAGCATACTTAGACTGGGAAAGAAAGATTCCTTTTTTGGTTTGCAAGACTTGGAGACCAAGAAAATAATGCAAATGTCCTAGGTCTGACATTTCAAAATTTTCCTTAAGACTAAATTTCACATGGGTTATAAGTTTAGGGTCACTACCAGTAAGGATAAGATCATCAACATAAAGAACAAGTATGATAAGATGGTTTCCTACTTTCTTGTTATAGACATTGGGGTCAGAATGGCATCTAGAAAAACCAGTGTCAAGGAGAAATCTATCCATTTTGGAATACCAAGCTCTAGGAGCTTGCTTAAGGCCATATAAGGACTTCTTAAGGAGACAAACAAGGTTAGAGTTATTATGAACATATCCAGGAGATTGTTCCATGTAAATTTCCTCATGTAAATCATCGTGTAAGAAGGCAGACTTGACATTCATTTGATGGACTTCCCAGTTAAGGCTGCAAGGGAAAGAACAAGGGGGATGGAGTTCATTTTTGCTACAGGGGAAAAGGTTTCATTGTAATCAATCCCTTCAACTTGGGAAAAACCTTTGGCAACTAAACTTTCCTTAAGTCTTTCAACATTTCCATCTGATGCATACTTTTTTCTGTAGACCCATTTACATCTAACAAGTTTTCTTCCTTTTGGAAGAGGAACAAGATCCCAAGTATCATTCACCATTAAATAACGATATTCTTCATCCATAGCTATATCCCAATCTAGATTTCCTGAAGCTTTTACAAAAGTTTCTGGATCATGATTCCCAAAAACTTGAGCCAAAAGGGAAGAAGCTCACTGAAATTGAGAACATGTTCGACGTTGATCTCTAGGATCACTAACAAGATCACTAGTTGCTTCACATGTTGAATGGACCCATCAAGGAAGTATTGGTGCTGGTGCAATTGGAGGAACATGAGCAGGCGGAGGTGGTTTTTCATCCTCACTGTCATCATCATAAACTGGAGTTGGAAACCTATTAAGGAAGCTGGAAGAAGAAGAAGAACAAGGCACAATCATCGAATCAGGCTCACAAGCCAAAGATGGCACACCTGCCAAGTTAGGCTCATAGGACAAGACATTTTCATCAAATTTAATATCTCTTCTAATGATTATATCATGAGAATGTGGCTGAAGAAGTCTATAACATTTTACATAATCAGAATATCCAACAAATATGCACTTTTCACTTTTAGGTTGCTATGCTTTCCGTTTTTCATCCGGAATGTGAGCCCATGCCTCACAACCAAACACACAAAAATGACTTACATCTGGTTTAATTTTACTCCATGATTCTTCCGATGTTATACCTTGTAAAACTTTAGTGGGTGTGCAATTAACTATGTAATTTGCACAATTTATGGCCTCAGCCCAATATTGAAGACTTAGTCCCTTATATTGGATCATACAATTACCATTTCTTTTAAAGTGCGGTTCTTCCGTTCAGCTACACCATTTTGTTGTGGTGTATATGGAACAATGTGTTGTTGTTGGATTCCTTGTTCAGTGCAGAAAGTAGTGAACTTGTTGTTAACATATTCTCCTCCATTGTCAGATCTTAACTTAATAATTTGATGACTAGATTGTTTTTCAACAAGGGCCTTGTAGGCCAAGAACATGTTAAATACTTCGCTCTTAAGTTTTAGGAAGTAAACCCAAGTGTGTATGGAGTAGTCATCAATGAAAGTTAAGAAATATTTGAAACCAGAAAATGATGCAGATGGAAAAGGACCACACAAGTCACTATGCACAAGCTCCAAAGGAACTGAGGCATTCCAAGAGGCACGTTTGTCAAAACTATCCTGATGATTTTTTTTGAGTACACAACTGAAACAAACACCATCCTTGCAAGATACCATCGAAAGACCAGTCACCATATTATCTTTACATAGTTGTTGCAATGAGTGATAATTTAAGTGACCAAATCGCTCATGCCAAAGTTTGCTCAAGTTATCACTATGAGCAACAAAAACAAAAGAAAAAGGTGATGACCCAAAGTTGTTAAATTTGTACAACCTGGTAATATCATCAACAGTTCTAGTAGCAAGGACATTTTGAGGATTTTTAAAATCCTTGATTACAACTTGGTGAGGTGTAAATGTCACAGTTTTACCTTCACCTGAATGAGTAATTTGATAGACTGATAACAGATTGTAGGAAATTTTTGGAACACATACTACATCACTGAAATGACCATTTTCTACTGGAACTGTTCCAGATCCTACAACACTTAGAGATCTATCATCACCAAAAAATATTTATTTGGTGTTACATTCATGCATAGTAGAAAAGATGGCTTGATCCTTAGCCATATGATAAGATGCTCCAGAGTCAATGAGCCATTCATTTGAAATAGAAGAAGAAGATGCAGTTAAAGAGTAACCAGAAGCACAAAGTGCATGTCCATGAGAGTTAGATTCTGAAGACAAATCTAGGCTGATGTGGTGCTTCTTCATTGCTGCTTCCAAGGCTGCCATCTTCTTGAAACACTTAGATTCGTCATGATTATCTTTCCCACAAAAATTGCAATGACGCTCAGTCTTCTTTCCTTTTTGCTTGGATCCTTTATCATTTTTTAAAGAAGGATTTGACTGAGAAGGTTTGAGACCCTTGTTGTTTGGATTATTATTGCAGAAATTATGTTTTTTGGGAGGCTTGGACTTTTCTTTCTGTTGGGACAATAAGGCTTTCACAGATGTATCTGCATTGTTAATTATTCCAAGATGAATGAGCTTATATTTCTCTCTAATTAAGGAATCACAAAAGGATTCAAGGTTAGGCTCTTGATAGCTAGCTGCAGTCAAGAATTCTTTCATGGAGTAGAATGTAGATACAAAAACAGAATATGCAGGTCCAAGTTTTGAAAGAATATGATAAATACATTATTTGTCTTCTTTCTTAATCTTGCATTCTGCACATAATAGCCTAAGAGTTTTATAATTAGATAAAAATTCTTGAATGTATAAAAAATCATTTGGATTCAAGGAAAGCAACTCATTCTCAAGTTGATGACCCCGAATTTCATTATGTTTACCAAACACAGATTTCAACTTTTCCCAAGCGAGATGAGGTTCATCAATTCTAGATATGTGGAATCACAAATCAGTAGAGATTGACATCCCAATCAATCCACGAGCTTCATCACATCTATTTTCCCATTTAATTTTCTTATCATCATCAGTGGGTTCTGTTTCTTTCCCTAAGGTTATCCTGAAAAGTCCCCTACTTCGTAGAAAATCCTCCATATGAGATTTCCATGAGAAATAGTTAGAACTTGTAAGTATAATATCACAAGGGGCAGCCATATTATAAAATAATGGCTGAAAGAACAGAAACTAACTGTTTGGATGCAAAGAGCCCGAAAAAATATGCGGTTTAAAAAAATCGACACTTAAAACTGATTCTGGATGATGAAGTTATGCTTGATCAAAGAAAAAGTTGAAGATGTCCCCAATAGTGACGTGGCAGATATTAACTTGAACAACTAAAAAAAGAAGCCCCCTCTTTCCAAGATCAATCTTTGACAATCACTTTTACAATAAAGTTGTTTTGAAGTGAATCACTTTTGTAGAATAAGTGATGTTGACTTTTACAATAATGTGACTTTGAAATAGTGCGGCAATAAATTAAAAAGCTTAAGTGACTCACTTTTATTTTATTTTATTTATGTGAGATGCACTTTTACAATAAAGTAACTTCAAAATAGAAATTGCATGCACTAAAAAGTAGCTTAATAAGACTTGCACTCAAGACCTATTAAGTAATAAAGCAACTTTGGACCAAGTGAGCTAAGTTTAAAATGTACGTAAAATAATGGAAAGAGGAAGGGGGCTTTTTTTTTTTAACTCTTCTCTCTCGTTCTCCATTCTTGCTTTCTTTTCCTGCAAAACACAAAACAAAACGAAAAACAAAAACAAAAAAAACTTTTCCACACAATGGGGTTAGATCTTGGTTAGCTTACCTAGAAAGTCTACGTTTTAAAGTTTTCTCGCTGTTTCTGATTTGTCATGATTGCACAAGGTGCAGGACAAAGATCATACGTAGCCGAGAAGAAAAGAAAAAAAACTTTCCCTTACTGTTTCTGATTCGCCGTGATCGCGCAAGGTGCACAGCAAAGAGAATACATAGTCAGAGAAGGCAACAATCCAAGACTAAAACAAAAAATATCTAATAATAAACTGATAAAATATGAGAGATTTAAAAAAAACAAATCCGTCGATGTAACATTATACCTTCAGATTTACCGAAATGGGTGTTTCTGGAGAAAACGAAAATGGTTTTCGGTGAAACGAAAACTATTTCCCAATGGAAACGGTGCTCCAAACGCAATGGAAAATCTCCCAAAGGAAAAAAATACATCAAAAAATCAAAAACCAAAAACCCTTTCAAAGTTTTGGCAACACTGATTCCAGATCTTGATCAAAACCGAAAGCAGCTCTTCATAAAAGCTCTAATACCATGTTTGGGTACACAGGGTACTCCCAAAAGACTAAACACCTTCAGCATCCACTTCACACAAATAGATCAAAATATCAACACATCGATGTTTGTCACGTGGTTAAAACCCTCGAGAGAGAAACAGTCCATGGCCCTAGCCAAATAGCTACTTGGAGCAATTTATTATGCAAAAGAAAGAAAGTTACATGTGCTTCTCATAATCGATCAACTAGCCAAGGACCCTCTATTCTCTTTAAATAGAGATCATAGACCAATCGGGTGTTAAGCCACGGATCAATGGTAGGTATGATCTAAGAGAAGTTGAACCATCGGATCACTCTATGTCTAGAACATATCGTGACCATTGGATTAGAATATTTACAAATGCATACTAATGCATACTAAAGAAACACACTTTTTGTTAAAAAACATGACCGCATAGAAATAACAGATATACAGTTAAATTTATAAACAAGATGCAAAACAAATTAAAACAATACAGAGAGACACATATATAACGTGGTTCACCCAAATGATGGGCTACATCCACAAACAAATTTGCCAGTCCTTTTATTTCAGTCCAGAAAGATAAAGGGATACACCCTACAACAAAACCACTGCACTTCCTCTTCATGCTCTCACAGTCTCTCTTCCAGCACAATACAATGCCCACATCCAGTACAATACAGTACACATATCCAGTACTATACAGTACAATATCCAGTACAATCACAATGGAGCCTCCTCAAGCCTTATAAAGGCTTAATCACATGGAATACCATGGGACAATACCATGGGCTACAACAAACCATGTGCCCAAACCATGTGCTAGACCTAACCACCTTTGACTCAATCCCGAGTCAAGGTTAACACATGCAATACCATGGGACAATACCATGGGCTACAACAAACCATGTGCCCAAACCATGTGCTAGACCTAACCACCTTTGACTCGATCTCAAGTCAAGGTTAACCCTAACAATCCCCCCTTTAAACTTGACTTGGTGTAATCACCAACTCCTCTCAAGTATTTACCGAGGAATCTTACATACACCCCCCTATCACCTAGGTCTATCTCCCGACTTTACTGATGAGTTACCAGGGGTATGCATGCTTTACTAGGTCTTGCAACCATATGCCCATTTAAATGCAAATCACTCCATTACATTTTTTTTTTCATGTGCCTTCATGGTGACTAATCACAGCAACTCTACCGCTGCTGCACTTGCTGGACCTTGGAATTGGAAAATTTCTTCTTTTCACCTTCATGATTTAAGGCCAACAGAAACCGAGCAGGAACTCAGTTTCTCTCTGGTTACTCCCTTTGTCAACATGTCTGCAGTATTCTGGCTAGTGTGAATCTTTTCCAGTTTTAACAGTTCTTCATCTAGAACAGATCTTATGAAGTGGTACTTGAGTTCTATATGTTTAGTCCTTGAATGAAAGACTGAGTTCTTTGCAAGATGAATGGCACTCTGGCTGTCACTGTACAACCTACTATTCTCCTGTTTCTTACCCAATTCTTCCATGAACCTCTGCAACCAAATCATCTCCTTACTAGCCTCTGTAGCAGCAACATACTCTGCTTCCATTATTGAAAGTGCAACAACCTGTTGCAGTTTTGAAACCCAACTTACTGTTGTTCCACCTACATTGAACACATACCCTGTGGTGCTCCTTCTGCTGTCTTTATCACCAGCCATATCTGCATCAACATATCCCTGTAGAACAGTGTCTGAACCTCCAAAACATAATGCATGAGAAGTGGTACCTCTCAAATACCTGAGAATCCACTGTACTACTTTCTAATTCTCTTTACCTGGATTATTCATATACCTGCTCACAACTCCCACTGCATGTGTAATATCTGGTCTTGTGCACACCATGGCATACATCAAGCTCCCAACTGCTGATGAATAGGGAATCTTGGACATGTAATCTATCTCTTCCTGTGTCTCTGGACACATATGCTTGCTTAGTTTGAAACGGCTTTCCAAAGGTGTGCTGACTGGTTTTGCATTCTGCATTCTAAACCTTTGCAACACCTTTTCTATGTACTCACCTTGAGACAATGTCAATTTGCAATTTTCCTGTTTCTTATTATTCTTATACCAAGGATTTGCTTTGCAGCACCCAAATCCTTCATCGCAAATGATTTAGCTAGTTTTCTTTTGAGCACATTTATATCCTGCATGTTAGACCCTGCAACAAGCATGTCATCCACATACAATAACAAGATAATGTATCTTTCATTATCTAGCCTCTTGAAATAAACACAATGGTCAGAATGACATCTATCATAACCTTGTTCTGTCATAAACTTATCAAATTTTAAATACCACTGCCTTGGAGCTTGCTTCAGGCCATACAAGCTCTTCTTCAACCTGCAAACCAAATTCTCCTTCCCTTTGACCTCATACCCCTGTGGCTGCTACATATAAATTTCTTCCTCCAAATCCCCATGGAGAAAGGTAATTTTTACATCTAATTGTTCAAGATGCAAATCTTCTACCGCCACTAGACTTAAAATAGTTCTAATTGAAGTCATTTTAACAACAAGAGAAAATATTTCATTAACGTCTATACCTTTCTTTTGTGCAAACCCCTTTACAACAAGTCTAGCATTGAACCGCTTCTTTCCTCCATCTTCTTCCTTCAACTTGTAAACCCATTTATTCTGCAATACCCTTTTTCCTGCAGGCAACTTAACCAAATCCCAAGTCTGGTTTCTTACCAATGAGTCCATCTCCTCATCCATGCCTTGCTCCCACTTCTTTCTAGTTTCTACCTGCATTGCTTCTTCAAAACATTTTGGCTCACCAGAATTAGTCATCAATAAATAATACAATGAAGGAGAGAATCATTCAGGGGGTCTACTTAACCTAGTAGACCTTCTTACAGTTGCAGTATTTTCAGGAACCTACTGCTGCTCTTGATTTTCTGGTGCTTTTGGAACTTCATTTTCTTTGATTTCATCAAGCACTGTGTACTCTTTGTTTTCCTTTTCTTCTTTCTTTCCCTACAACTGATCTTTGTACATGACCTTTTCATTGAATACGACATCTCTACTCCTAATGATTTTGTGATTTTTAAGATCCCATAAGCGATAACCAAAATCATCAACCCCGTATCCAATAAAGGTACATTTCTTGGATTTAGCCTCAAGCTTTGTTCTATCATCTTTATCAATATGGACAAATGCTTCACAACCAAAAGTTCTTAGAAATGAGTATTTTATCTGTTTACCTATCCATGCCTCCTCTAGAATTCCACCATCCAAAGTGCTTGAAGGCCCTCTATTTATTAAATAAACAGCAGTGTTTACAGCATCAGCCCAAAACTGTAAGGGCAACCCTGCATGCAATCTCATACACCTTGCATGCTCCATGATCGTTCTGTTCATCCTTTTTGACATGCCATTTTCTTAGGGTGTTCCAGGGACTGTCTTCTCTCTGAAAATTTCATTGTGTGAACAGTAACTGTCAAACTCCTTGCTGCAGTACTCGCTTCCATTATCAGATCTGAGACATTTCAACCTTTTTCCTGTCTCATTCTCAGCCAAAGCTTTCCACTTCTTAAAAGTATCAAACACATCAGATTTCCGTCTAATGCAATAAACCCAAGTTTTTCTAGTTGCATCATCAATAAAAGTAACATAATAACGAGAGCCACCAAGAGATTGTACCTGAGCTGGTCCCCATACATCTGTATGGACAAGCTCTAACTTTTCACTCTTCTTTTGTTTTTCAACCCTGAGAAATCTAACTCTCTTCTGTTTTCCATAAACACAGTTCTCACAAAATTCCAAACTTACCTGCTTCAGATCTGGAAGCAGTTTACTTGAGTGGAGAATCTGCATCCCCTTCTCACTCATGTGGCCAAGCCTATGATGCCACAATGCTGCACCTGTTTCTGTGGAATCTACAGAAATAGAATAATCAGTGTTATGAGGACATAAATATAACATACCTATCCTATCTCCTTTTGCAATTACCATTGATCCTTTAGTAACCTTCCACCACGTTTCTCCAAACGTAGACAAACAGCCGCCATCTCCCAACTGCCCTGTTGAGATCAGATTTCTTTTCATAACAGGGATGTGCCTTACATCCTTTAGCAACCAGTCATTTCCATTATTTAGTTTAATCCGTACCTTACCCTTTCCAACAATTTTACATGGTTCATCATCCCCCAATAACACATGCCCAAAATCACCTTGAACATAATCATAAAAGAATTTCCTATGGGGTGTAGCATGACATGAAACCCCTGAATCTACTACCTAGTAATCACTAGTATTATCTAATGCAAGAATCAAAGCATCTTGTAACACATCACCTGCTACATTAGCTTTTTGGGTAGTCTCTTGCTGCCTCTCACCTTTCTTCTTTGGTGCTCTGCAGTCCTTCTTTAGATGTCCTTTCTTACCACTGTTCCAACATTCTATTTTTCTGAATATGGACTTGGATCTTCCCTTTTTAGACTTGCCGCAATTTCCTGGGCTCCTTCCTCTCTCGTTTTATCTCCCTCTGCTCTCCATGGTCAACGCATTACCTGATGTCTTACCTGTGCTTTTCCTTCGCATTTCCTCGCTAAGAATAACACTAACAATATCATCAAACTTAAAAGTGTCTGAACTAGGGACAAAGTTACTTACAGCCATGACCAAGCTATTCCAGCTTTCTGGCAATGAGCACAAGATTGGAAGAGCCCTAACCTCATCATCAAAGTTCACTTTTACAGAACTTAACTGACTGGTAAGTGTATTAAACTCATTTAAATGGTCAGAAACAGATCCACTTTTCGACATCTTCATATTAAATAAACGCTTCATTAAAAATACCTTGTTAGAAGCCGAGGGTTTTTTGTAGAGCTTACTCAATGCGCTCATCACACCCTCTGTTGTTATTTCTTTTGAAATATTGAAGGCCACCGACGAAGCCAGGCACAACCGTATTGTTCCTAGTGCCTTTCTGTCAAGAACCTCCCATTCTTCATCATTCATAGCCGCTGACTGTTTTGCTTTTCTGCCCAACGGCAGGTACAGATCTTTCTGGTACAAATAGTCCTCCATTTGCATATTTCATAACTGATAGTTTTGGCTGTTAAATTTATCGACCCTAAGCTTTCCTTCTTCCGCCATTGCTCCCACTCGAACCAGGAACCATTCTTTTCTGCGAATTTACAAACCAAATAGACCTTTTGGCTCTAATACCAATTGTTAGAAAACAGGACCACAGAGCAATAACAAATATACAGTTAAATTTATAAACAAGATGCAAAACAAATTAAAACAGTACAGAGAGACACAGATATAACGTGGTTCATCCAAACGATGGGCTACGTCCATAAACAAATTTGCCAGTCCTTTTATTTTAGTCCAGAAAGATGAAAGGATACACCCTGCAGCGAAACCGCTGCACTTCCTCTTCACGCTCTCACAGTCTCTCTTCCAGCACAATACAATGCCCACATCCAGTACAATACAGTACACATATCCAGTACTATACAGTACAATATCCAGTACAATCACAATGGAGCCTCCTCAAGCCTTATAAAGGCTTAATCACATGCAATATCATCGGACAATACCATCGGCTACAACAAACCATGTGCTAGACCTAACCACCTTTGACTCAATCCCGAGTCAAGGTTAACACATGCAATACCATGGGACAATACCATGAGCTACAACAAACCATGTGCCCAAACTATGTGCTAGACCTAACCACCTTTGACTCAATCTCAAGTCAAGGTTAACCCTAACACTTTTACCTAATGGATATATTACACAAGTTGATCTTAACTAACTCCTAAGTGTCTAAATATCCTAACATGGGAGAGTGAACAGTATGTGGACATGTAAAATAAAAAAAACATTCTTTAATTAATATTCTTCTTCTTAAAAAACCTGAGAAAACCTGAGTTGAAGATGGAGACAGCCTATCAACCAAACTAACCTAACGCTGTGTAACCAAGCCATGTATAAATCTTTTGGATTCTCACTTTAGGGAATTTACATCACAAAGGTCGATACAATGAACTCCATGTATAACGTATATAAAACGCTCAACCATAGAGTGCCTTGGCCGATATTGGTTATTGCTTTGAAGGAATTGAGATTTTAATAGATATTATAAACTCAGACTCCCGCGAGTTCATGCAAATGCCATGTAGAAAAATTCATGATAAACAAATAATCATAAACAATTCATATAAAAAGATCCATTGACATGGAAAAAACAAACATATAAGGCCCTTCTGTAACATGCTTTCAATTTATGGCGAAGAAAATTTATTTTCCACAAGCTGGAGTTCCCTCGGTAGTGCTTTAGAGACGGATACTAGTTACATATAACAAACGGAATGAGGTGCGAATCCAAGGTTGCACGTTCCACTTTAATCATGCTAAAAGAAATTATGCCAAGAAATAATCCATGAATAAAATAATGTTTTACATAAAGATATCTTCACGTGAATACAAATGTTTTGAATACAGAGTGTAAAACATATATTCCTTTCCCAAGAAATAATAATATGATGCAGTCATTATGTCTATCATGGTAGACAATTATCATTAATAATAAGGAAAAAGATTTTAAAGGAAAATAAAACCAGATTTTAATCTTTTTCAAACTATAACTGTAGTTAGGTGCGTTAAGCATTCATGCATATGAGATATAAATTCAGAATTTTAATGCCCTTTGTTATGAAAATTCTTTTCACAAATAAATGGCCATTCAGGGTTAATCTTTGCATATCATAATAGCCTCTGAGTGATTTGTCATGCTACAATAAAATTAGTCGAACCATTTGAATCAAATTGTATCAATTATTTATAGTGCTTTAAATGATGCCACTACTAAGAAATATGATTTGGAAGCTTGGTTTTTTGCATCAAAGGAATTTAGAGAGCTTGTATCTTGTTCGTACTGTACTGACTTTCAATCTAGGAATATGTAAATTCGATATGGACAAGTCAAACAATATGTTCATCTATTGAATTCAACTCTCAATACAACAAGAAAGACTATACTATATAATTTTACCACACATCACTCTGTTATGAAATTCTATACACATATATTTAAAATAATCAAACTATGAGATAAACGAATTCATTCAAATCCAAGGTTAGTGGTTGTGGGAACCTTTTTGATCCACTATTTAGAAGACTGGTAAAATCGAAGTTCAATCCCTTTACAGTCCCTTCCCTGGAGATTGACCCGAATGTTTGCGTGGATACAGCCATGAGATGGAGTGATGTTGACTAGAAAGTCTCCACATCATCACATATTTAGTCTTATTTTTTAAATTTTCCATAATCCATATTCCTGGACCTTTATGCAAGTTAATACAAATATTTTGTCAGCAAAAGTATCCATACTTCGGTCGGCATTCGAGTCGACATGCTTCATGCAAGTAACGGTTAGTCCTTTCAAACTTTGATACCACCAAGTCATGTGTATCCTCCAATCATATAGCTATCGATGAGTCTTCAAGTCAATAATCTCCAAATCAATAGTGCGACACCATCCAATCAATCAAAGGTCGATCCATGAAGGAATCATCAACATGATAGCAAATACCTATGTCGAAGACACAACTAGTCGATGGAATCGGTACCTGTGTTCATGCAATTCTCAACAAAGTCGATGGCTTATAGTCAGACTTGCTATTGATCTTTGATTTCATGTATATAATGATGGCGTAGTGTAACCGGATTGCATTCAAACAGGAGAAGGAAGCCACTAGTCCAGTAAGAACTTGATGGCCAGATGTCCGCGTGTACGTATTTTTGGAGAGGGATATCAAGAAGATCGTTTGGGAGTTAAAAATAAATATCGACCAAGATGGAATCTTTGTTACAAATTGTTGTAATCATAAAGATCTGGGCCGCACCCTCCTGCGTAATAATGGTAGGATGGAGTGTCAGGTTGAAAAACTGAATGCCTGAAAGCAGGCTTTGTGATTGGCTTACAATGCTGGTTGCATCAATGCCATTAAATTTATATGCAGATAAGAGATTGAACACAGGGATCAGTGGCTTCTAACCCTTAGTGATCGGGATCTTAATCCAAAATCAACAATCATGGTTTAATGATTTTGGATGCTGGAGTTCAACTAACGGTGGATGCACATATTTACGCCCATGATAACACCTTGTCTCTGCAATACTGCACACATGAAATCCCAAATGTGGGACGTGTCAAACCATTGCATTTTTCTCAAACCAGAACTGGGAAAACTCTAAGCTCTCAGTAAGAAAAATAATTTCAGGGTTATCGCAAAAATTTGTACACCTAGCAGGAGAAGGGTAGAGCAGGATTTGATTTTCCAATGTGTTTGTAGGATCATTTTTTTCCACTCGCAGGAGGAATTCACTCCTAGTATAAGGAGAGGAACCCCAATAGATTCAAACAACTACTGAAGAGTCGGTGAAGTTTTGATGATACGAATTTAGCAATTGGTGACTGATAGAGACCAATGCTTCACATCGTTTTGTTCCATATTTCCTTATTGTTGCAATGTGTAGTTTTATCAATTCACTCCAAGTTTTATCATGGATACCTATTATTCCATCGATAGAGTTGTGAAGAACTAGGTTATCTTTATTTGCTCTCGGTTCATTATTTGCAATTCAAAAGTCAAGGCCTGTTGAAATTTTGTTTATGAGTTTTGTTGTTTTATTTTAATTTTGAGGGTGTTTTGTTTATTTTTTCCTATATTCTAATATATTCTAATGGGTGCAGCTTTCGCATGGAAAGATGTTTGTAGGTTCAATTTACAAGCTGAAAGGCTCTCCGAGGGCTAGAGGCTATTTTTTATTTATTTTATAATTTTTTTAACATATTTTTCTTTTAAATTTAATATNATATATATATATATATATATATATATATATATATGTTTATAATTTTTGAAGGTTTTATCAAATGAATACTATATGTATTAAAATTAAAGCCAAAAACTTAACGAATAAACTTGATATTTAATTTTAAATTTAATTTTTGTATATTCTTTTTAAACTTTTTGTTTTTAAAGCATTCCTAAATGTAAAATAAATTTTATTCCTAACAAAGTTAAAAAAGGTATTGATCAAAGGGTAAAGTTTTTATTTTTTATTTTTTTTATTTTCTATAATTTCAAATCTAAATTTTTATTTTAAAAACTAATATTAAAACAAACAAAGAAACATTGTAAAACTAAAACAAAAATTATATAGGAAAACTAAAACTAGTATTTGTTTATTATATTTTTATTTGTTTATTAATTAATTTATTTCATTGTCTAATTGTTCATAGCTTTAGAAAAAAACTTAATCCCTAATGTAGTTTTATTCTTAGCATAACTTAAATAATAAAAATTCAAAAATGAAAAGAGATAAAAAATTTCACAAACATTTTTTAGATTTAGAAAATTAAAACTATTTTTTAATTCCTAACAAAATTAAAAAGAAATAGTGATTTAAGACTATTAGAAATAAAGATTTAAGAGATAGAAACATTAAAGAAAATTAAGGCATTCTACACGCTAATTGAAAAAAACTAAAACCTACCTACTCTACTTTAACTCGAATTTACAATCATTCAGATGTAGTGAAATTTCCAGTGGAACCATACATGTAAAAGCAGTAAAAAAATATTTACGTACTATTTTACAAAATGAAACCTAATGTATGCAAAGGTATGCGAAATTAGGGATTGTAAATGTAAATTAACAAAACAAAAACAAAAACAAAACTGATCTAACCTAATACTTACTCGGAACCTGTGTTCGATGCAGCTTTCATTTGTATGATGATCACTGGAGATCCCTTCTTCATCCTCTTCAATATCTAGTTCGAACAAGTGTTCTTCATCTAGTATGCATGACTCTTCAAATGTCAATTCTTCATTATTCGTTTCAGGAAGAGTGATTTCATCATTGATTGTTGTCAAGATCTCCTCTTCTAAAGAAGAGGAGATCCTGGTTTTTGCCAGGATCCGAGTGAGCTTCTCTAAGCTTATGCTCATCATAAAGATAAAATCAAATCAAATAAAAAAGAAAAGAGATGAAAAAAAACAAGTACATGACAAATGCAAAAACAATACGAAATGGGTTAGTACAAAACGAGTGCAAACACAGAAACAAAAATGAACATATACAAAATTAAAACAAGTTAGTATGAAATAAAGGCACCCAAGGAATGAAAGCAATCCAAACTTTACATTACAGAATTGTAAATGAAAAAAATGAAAACTTGCATAAAACAAACTTGCATTTGCAGAAAATGAAAGAACTTGAGGAAAATAAACACTTTGCAGAAAACAATCAAGGCTTTGGGGCGACCCACTAAAGTGGATGCATCTAGCTGTTACACCACGAAAATTCTGTAGTGAAGTCGCCCTTGTGTCTTACTGTTTCTCCTCCCCCTTTCTATCTAATAAAAAAGAACTATCTACCTATCTAAACTCTGATCCCTTTTAGCACCTCCCCGGAAACTGCACCAAAATGTTGGTGCAAATATTAAATAAATTATAACAGATGTCCAACTATTTAATTGTCAACCTAGAGAGAGCGTAGATTTGTGAGGTATAGACAAAATATATGCAGGGGTAGAGTGTCGCTGAACTTAATATATAACACAAATTTAAAATACATGACTGAAATTGTATTAAACTTACAAAAGCAGGAAATGACATGAAATAAAATGGTATAAAACAATCGACGTTAACTTGTGATCCCACGGTAAATCTATACTAATAATTCATAAGAAAAACATAATTGAAAATCTATATGAACAACTCATAAGAAATAAATTACTGAAAATCTATATTAACATGGGAGAATCAAAGGATGTGCATTGAGCATCATCTCCATTACATAACAATCAAGAATCCACTCTATGACTAACTCTAAACTATTCTCTATTTATAAACCACTAGAGAGATCTCTAATCAAAATGAGGAGAGAGCCCTACTATTTATACATGAATTCAAGATAACTAATCATAATTACATATCCAGTATTCTTTCAACTTATCCATCAAAATCTTCAACAAATCTACAACTCATCCCTCAAAATTCTCAACAAATATTTGATGAGATATTCTCTCCACACCTCCACGATCTTCTCCTTGAAGTTAGCTCACATCTAGAAGATGAAATTCGAATATGAGGCTAGGTGGCCACTTTTGCACTTGTTAAAGTCTTCAAATACACCTCTAATCATCACCAAACTCATCCAACATTAAATTATAATGAAAATATGTTATTTTTCTCAATAATTAACCACAAATTCAATCAAAATACTCAAAAATAAATGATTTGGAAAATAGTAATTATAAACCCATATTTATTATGGAAGTAGTGAATATTAATGGTTTTATGGAAAGATAAGTTAGGAATAAGGTGACAAATAGTATATGAAAGGTGAACAAAATGTGGTCTTTTTGTAGCTCAACAAGACTTCATCCGCTTCGCAGGTGTTGTCGAACAGGGTAAAACCTGTCTGGTCCGGTGCTCAGGGAGATTGCGGCGAGTTGAGCGTCGATAGAGTGGAAACCTATATCAAATGGGTTTTGTTGGTTGGCTTTGCGCCAACAACAACCTATTATTTTATAATTTTGTATGATGTAAACTTATTCAATGCAATTTTGTGTATTGCACCAATTTCAGTCTCCAAGTTGAGTGGATCTATGCATGTTTTTCAAGAAATATAGTGAGCTCAATTTATCTAAGTTTGGGATTAATTTTCACATGTGGTAATTATTTTCTTAGGTTCCATGGTATTATCCATTATATGATCAATTTTACTAGCTCTAAATGGAGTGGTTTCTTAGTGCATTTTTTCAATCTCTCTGTATAAGTGATCCCAGTCCTACTCAAGGTGCATATTTATAGGTGGAGAGCTCAATCGCCAAATTCACAGAGTAGGTGAAGGAACTAATTGGAGATTTGATTGGTTATAGTTGCTTCTCAATTCCAAACTATCCTCTCTTTCTATATTTTTTAGTCATTCTTCGTGGCTTTGGTGGTGTGGTCGCTCATGTAGTTTTGTTATGGCTGATGTTGGCTTCAACGATAAACTAATCGGACATTGCATGGACTGGTCATTTATAGGCCAACTATTCATTTATTCTCATCTGTGATATATGGGTGGTGTTTGATGGCCCTTCCTCATATTTTTATCTTGCTCATTTTCTTCTTGTTAGTATACATAAATTGCATTCAATTCTATTTCCATCAACCATTTCTAAGAAACCTTTTTATCATTTGAGATAAGTCGCTATCTAACCATTTCATTCATTTCCCCTTTCTATTTTCTTTTCTTTTTCAAAATTATATATAATTAACAAATAAATAATCGGGTGCAAACCTAGGGATGCAATGTTCAACCACATAGTGATAAAACTATGGGTAGACGTCACATCCATTCTATACTTTATATATTTTTAGCCGGGAATCATTGACAAGTTTGGAGAATACTCATCCTTATAGAGTTCTTAGTCAAACCAACCCGTTATTGTTCATCTCTTCAATGATATACAGTCGCAACCAAGAAGAGTCTAACTTCTTGGTATTTCCTTTTATCTGAATATCATATAACAGTGCGAGGTCAATGATTGCAAAGTCCTTTCATCATATTTGTCGATCATGCCTTGATTTATGCTAATTTTTGTGGACCTCTTGATGATGGATTTTTTATTGTTGATGTTCTTCAATTTTGTTTAATTCAAAATTATGATATTCTCATTCTCAGGTAATGTCCACGTGGAGCACATTTTCTATTACTAGTGTTTTTTTCTTGAAATGTAGAGGAACGATTGCTTCTTGTCCATATACTAGTTTAAAAAGTGTATTCCCTATCGATATCTTGTATGTTTCGTGATAGGCCCCTATAATGGTAGTTATTTTGTCATCCCAGACATCATTCTCAATACTACAAAAATTTAGTCAGTCCCTTGGTCAAAGTTTTATTGAATTCTTCAATTACTCTATTTGACTATAGATGATAGGTGTAATACCCCGGTTTTGACCCCGTTTGAATTTAAATAAAATGATGTAAATAATCATGGTGTGGAGCTAGGAAAAAGACCCACCATTGATTTAGTGTTTATGTTTCGACAATTAAGGTGTGGTCGATGGTATTTTTTTCTGCTAGTTGAATATTAACAACTGAACATTATGCTAAAATTGCAATTTAAATTAAAAACCCAAAGTCGGCTATGTCAACACAATTAAATGATATGGAGGAATGATTTTTTCTAAAGACGAGGGATTCGGGGATCGGAAGAGTGGAGAAATTAGAATTGGGAAGAGCCCCACTTTGGGAAAAACATTTTTTGAATTTCTTGGGCAAGAAATCACCAAAAATGGCCACCTTTCCCTCGTGTGGAAACGTTTCACCTTCCCTCGCGAATTGGATTGAGAAAAAATGTTTTTGAAACCCAATTCTGCATTTCACATGACATCAAGGAAGCAAAACCATTTTGAGTCTGAACCTTTCTAAAATTTCTCCTATCCGACGATCTGAATCCTTCACGTTTTTTGTTTTTGTGTTATGGTTTTTCCCCTGTTCGGCAATTTTGTTCTCTCTCACGTTTTCTCCTATCTATTATTTGTTTTCCTGAATACGATTTTCAAGTCCAATTTGGTGTCTTTGTTTTGAAATACCAGTAATCTATTCGTTTTGGTATTTTTGCGGCAGTCGATCTGGCATTGACAATGTTCATAAATTCATAAATTTATGTGTGTGTATGTAATCCTAGCATATACTACATTTTGATAAATCTTAGGACTGAGATCCCTGTGTGTGCATCCATGGTTGGCATTTGAATTGATTAAAGGAATGGAAATAGAGTCTAGACTTTCTTGATAAACCTAGTGTGTGAAAGAACCTCATAGACTAATCTAGAAGGATGCTTTTCTTCTTTCCATGCCCTGAATAGCACTAGAAGGGAAGGCATGGCCTTAAGGACTGTGTAAAAGAGAAGGGAATTCTTCCTTGTTTTGGGTGTGTAATTTTTTAGAAATCAGGCTAGATCTAGTGTGGGTGTTCATAGCTCCGGGGTTGAGCTCACTAGCTTAGCAGTCAGTATTTCCACCTCCTTGACATCTTGATAAACCCAACTGGAAGGATGGCGTGGATGGTGGCCTGATAAACCCATCTATTGGCTTGGTTATATCTCATGTGAGTTTGGCTAAGTGTAAACCACTACCTGTGTAAGTCTAATAAACCCAATTGCGTTGGCTTGATTGAATTTTAATTGTATCCTTGGCTATGGGTGAAGTATGCTAGTGTTCCTTATTCCTTGGGGAAGATCATGCCCAGCTCGAGGGTGGTAGTGTTGCTGAGAGATTCAAGAGCACACTAGCCTATGGTTGGGTGGAACATTGCATCAACATAGCTGGTTGCGGGATAAACTTCTTTCAAACATAAGTATTCTTGTGTATTATATTTTCGTAGCTGTATTGTTATGAATATATATGAACATGTTAAATGCTTAAATGTATGATTTTACTTTCATTGTATGGTGATAATGTATGCATCTGTGTATCTTTAAGTTCATTCATTTTCATATTATGTTCATGGGGCTTAGATTTTCCCAAGTTGTTAGATTTTGGTCTCATCCTCTCCACCAAGTAAGGGTTGGAGACATGACAGTGTGGTATCAGAGCACTGGTTGTAGCTTTGGGCCTCAATGGGACAATATTGAGCAGTTGACAGAGGCAGCATCACCCTCTGTGGCCAGCAGGAAGACAAATAGATAGGAGGAATTTTCAGAAATTTCTCTAAGTGTTGGAAATTGCATAGCAGCTGCGTTGCCAAGATTGGAGCAGTAGTGGCGGATAGGTTTCCAAGAGGGAGCCGACGCGGATACCACGTTGGCGAGATGGAGCCGATAAGAAGGAAAAAAGTTTTCTAAGTGTTTGAAAAATTCCTCTTCTTGCATGGTGGCTGAGAAGTCAAAGAAGAGACACAACGGTGGTGACAGACAACATATGTTTGAGTCGCAATGGCGGCAGTGGAAATAGAAAGAATGAGCCTTTATGCAACAGATATAAGCTAAGGAGTGAGTCGATGGAAGTAGCTCAGCTTACCGAAATGCAGCCGTAATGACGGATGAGGAAAGGAGAAGGGATCATCGGAAGGGAGCCAACATGCAAGAAATTTTGAAAATTCATCTAAGTATTGGCAGTGACAGCAGGAAAAATAAGTTTCGAGCCACTAAAGTGACCGAAAGTTGAAGTTTGAGCTGACGAAGCGGCAACCAAAAGTTGAAGTTTGAGAAAATGAAGTGGCGGCCAAAATTTGAAGTTTGAGATAACGAATATGTGGCTGAAAGTTGAGTTTTGAGATGATGTGCGGCGGAGGTATGTTGAAAATTGAGATGCTACGGAGGATGGAAGATGAACATCGAGTTGATATGTGGAGGAAGAATGTTGAACATCAAGCCGATGTGTAGTGAAAAAAAGTTGAAGAATGAGCCACAACGGAGGATGGGAAAAGAAGATGGAGCTGCTATGGAAGATGGAAGATTAAGATCGAGCCGCTGAAGCAGGTGAAATTCAAAAAAAATTCCGATGCAGCGGGTGAAAAGTTTTGAAATATTTGTTGAAACAGAGAAAATTTAGCATGTTTTTTAGTAGGATTTTTCAGGGGTCTGAAAAGTGAAAAATGGAAGCCTGTTATGCACCAAATTGCATGAAATCAAATTATTTACAACAACAAAAAAATGAGGGCGCTGCCCTCAACCTACCTGGCAGTGGCACTGGGAATCCACAAGGGGGTGAGCCCCCTTGACCCCCGTCGTTTCCCTGAGATAGTCGTTCTTTGTGAAAGAAAATTATGTGTTTTGGGAAAAGTTGTCAATGTATGATTTTTTCCAAGTGAAGGTAAGTAATATATGATTCATGTGAATGTTATGTAGCTAACAACTATGTTATTAACACATTTTGCATAATCATAGTCACCTTGAAAAGCAACATTTCAAATAGTGCATTTGGGTAAAGTGAGTTATGGTTCAGCCATGAGAATCGAAAACATGCATGCTGATGTACATAACCCCAATGAGTATGAGGAAGATGCTATCGGGGAAAATGTCCAAGTTGGAAATGTTGAGACAAAATCTAATGGGAGAATATTGCAAGAGACTCCCCCATATTTTGCAGCCACCATGAGAATCCTAATGGAAGAGATGTAGAGTTACAAGGTAGATAATGAAATATTGGTTAAGGCTCAGGAGGAGCAGAATCAGCTAAATGCAGCCATGCTGCAAATTTTGACAGATATTCATAGAAAGATGAACTCTGAGGATCGGGAAGAAAATACAGAAGGGAGTAAGAACACTGCTAGAAGAAGAAAGAGATCACCTAGTGAGTCATATGACTCTGAAGGGTCCATTGGAGATTCAATTTCTTCTTCTCACGAGAATCAGAGAAGGAGGCGCTACCAAAACCACCCACGAGATGAATTTAAGAAGGCAAGGATGCCTACCTTTAATGGTGAGGTAAAGACCGGCCAAGAAGTTGAAGCTTGGCTTCTGGGAATTAGGAAATATTTCTATGTCCAAGATTATTCTGGGAATATGAAAGCTAGAGAGCCATTTTCAATTTGACTAAAAGATCATCCATATGGTGGGAGAATTTCAGACAAGTAAAGAAGATCAATGAAAGGAATATTGTGTGCAAGAAGTTCCGAAATAATTTCAAGGAGAAGTACCTCTCTGACAAGTACTATGATGACAAGATTAAAGAGTTCCATGAGCTGAGTTTGGGATAGAAAACCATGGAGGAATATGCAAACAAGTTCTTGGAATTGCTGAGGTATGTTAGGTATGTTAAAGATGAGAAGGTGAATATCCAACGTTTTCTGAGCAAACTGCCTCAGTCCTACAAATACTGAATTGAGCTCTATGAACCTAGGACTTTGAAAGAAGCAATAATAAAAGCTAAGTATTGCTACAAGAAAGGTTAGAAACCTTCACAAGTTGAGAAGCATCCAGCTAGAGCGACAGGAGAAAATCCAAAAGATCCACAGTAGAATAGAGGACCACTCCAATGTTGGAAATGTGGAGGACCCCACATGGGTAAGTACTGTCCACTTGAGAATGAAAATGAAAGTATAGAATACAATGTTCAAAATGCATAAACAGTGGGACAAGTAGCAAGGCCGGTACCTAGAGTTTATGTGGCACTGGAAGACTGTCAGGCAGATCACCAGTCAATGATGGTTGAAGTTGCAGGTAATATTGTTGATCAATCTATTTCTATTTTGATTGACCCTGTTTCTACTCACAGTTATATTTCTCCTAGAGTAGTGGAGGTTTGTTCTCTTAGGAAGGTAAAGCATAGCAAGTCTTGGTTAGTTCAACTAGCCACTGGAACTAAGAGAAAAGTTAATGAAGTGCTGGAGAAATTCCCATTGGTGATGAATGGATTAATCACTTGTGTAGATCTGAATGTTCTACTGCCTAGTTCCTATGATGTTCTCATTGGAATGGACTGGTTAGAAGCTCACAGAGTGAAGCTTGAATATTATAACAAGACTTTTGAATGCATGGATGAAGAATGGAACCAATTAATTGTAAGAGGCATTCCCAAGGTAATCTCAGTGAGGAATATTTCCGCAATGTAGTTAAAGAAATTTTGTACAAAAAGGTTGTTAGTTGCATGTAGCCCATATTGAGGAGGCAATAGAGAATGAAACTCCTAGGTTGGAAGACTATATTGTCTTGAAAGACTTCAAGGATGTTTTTCCTAATGAGGTTCCAGGGCTTCCTCCAAAGAGGGACATAGATTTCACAATTGAACTTGTGCCAGAAGTAGCACCAATGTCAAGGGCACCCTACAGAATGAGTACACCATAAATGTTAGAACTGAAGATGCAGCTGTAAGAATTGCTGGAGAAAAATTATATCAGGCCGAGTGTGTCTCCTTGGGGAGCACCAGTTCTATTTGTAAAGAAGAAATATGGTACACTTAGATTGTTTATTGATAACAAGCAGCTGAACAATGTCACAGTGAAGAACAAATATCCCTTTCCAATAATTGATGACCTCTTTGATCAAATGAAAGGAGAAAAGGTATTTTCCAAGATTGACTTGAGGTCTGGTTACCATCAGGTGATAATCAAGGATGAAGACATTCATAAGACAGCCTTCAAAACAAGGTATGGATATTATGATTTTGTAGTGGTACCATTTGGACTCACAAACTCACCAACAACATTTATGTGCCTTATGAATAGTGTCTTCAGCAGGTATTTGGACAAATCCATTCTTGTTTTCCTTGATGAAATTCTTGTTTATTTTAAGAATGAAGAAGAGCATGAAGAACATTTGAGACTAACATTTCAATTTCTTAGAGAACATCAGTTGTATGCAAAGATGAGCAAGTGTGACTTCTATAGGGATAGAATGCAGTACTTGGGACACATTATTTCAGAGGAGGGTATATCTGGAGACCCTGACAAGATTGAAGATATTAATAAATGGCCTACTCCAAAGAATGAGACCGAGGTAAGATATTTTATGGGGCTTGCAGGATATTACAGGAGATTCATTGAAGGATTTTCCAAGGTTGCACATTCTATCACTTCTTTGAAAAGGAAAGGGATAAAGTTAAAATGGACCTCTAAGTGTGAAGAAGTTTCCAGTGGTTGAAGTATCTTCTCACAAGTGCACTGATCTTAAAATATGCAGACCCAGAGAAAGATTTTGTGGTATGTACAGATGCATGCGACCAAGGACTTGGAGGCGTTCTTATGCAAGACAACCACGTGATATGTTATGAGTCAATAAAATTGAAGGAGCATGAGAGGAATTATGCCACTCATGGTATAGAACTTGCAGCCATAGTATATGCTCTCAAGATGTGGAGGCATTGCTTGATGGGTAGAAGATTTGAGCTAAGGACAGACCATTGTGGTCTGAAGTATTTGTTTGAGTAGCCTACTCTGAATGCTAGGAAAGCAAGATGGTTGGAATTTTTATGTGAGTTTGATTTTGAAATCAAGCACATAAAAAGAAAATAGAATAAGGTAGTTGATGCACTCAGCAGGAAGGTGCAGGAAATGCATGTGGCATCCATTTTTTGTTTGCTAAACAAATTTGAGGCAGCAGATTGCTAATCGTGTTGCTGCAGATGAATTGTATGCATAGGTTAAGGACAAGTTGCAGCAACAAAGCCTTGAAAATAAGTGTCAGGGATACAAATTGGAAGAATATGGAATTTTTACTTATAAGAATAGAATTTATATTCCAAATGTAGCAGATTTGTGGAGGGTTGTTATGGTTGAGATCCATCAGGCTCCATATTATGATCACCCAAGATATCAGAAGATGACTGCTACAGCTAGAAAGCAGTATTTTTGGCAAGGAATGAAGAATGACATGGATGAATATATTTCAAGGTGCATGAAGTGTCAATAGGTGAAGGTTGAGCATCAACACCTAGCAGGTTTGTTGTAGCCTTTACCAGTTCGAGAATGGAAATGGGAAGTTATTTCCATGGATTTTATTACAATATTTCTAATTACTTGGAGACAAAATTATTCCATCATGGTTGTGGTAGACAAGTCGACAAAGGCAACACATTTTATATCGGTTAAGTCTACGCATAAGACTGATGACATTGCAAAGATATTCATGAAGGAGATTTTCAAATTGCTTGGATTTCCTAAGGCAATAGTCTCTGAAAGATATGTCAAGTTCACTTCCAATTTTTGGAAAGGGTTGTTTGCAGATTTGGGTACAAAGTTGAATTTCAGCATGGCCTACCATCCTCATACCGATGGACAGACCGAGATTGTTAACCAAGTACTGGAAGACATGCTTCGCATGTATGTGATGGATAAACCAACCAAGTGGAAAGATTATTTACACCTGTTAGAGTTTGCTTATAACAATGGATAGTAGGAATCCTTGGGAATGAGTCCATATGAATATTTCTATGGCAGAAGGTGTAGGACACCAGTGACTTGGGATAATCCAATGAATAGGGTTATGCTTGGTCCAGAATTTCTCAGGGAGATGGAGCAGGAAGTTGTAAAGATCGGGCAGAATTTGAGGGCAGCCTAGGAAAGATAGAAAAGCTATGCAGTTAAGCATAGGGTGAAAAGAGAGTTCAGAGTGTTAGGGATCATGTTTACCTCGGAGTGAAGGAAAAGAAGAGTTCCTTGAATCTTGGATGTTGTGCCAAGTTGTCGCCTAGATATTGTGGGCCATTTGAAGTGCTTGAAAGAATATGGTGAGTTGCATATAGACTTGCATTTCCTACTAGCACTAGAGCTCATAATGTTTTTCATGTTTTTTGCTTAAGAAGTATGTCCATGATCCTAACCATGTAATAAATTGGGATGTGATTTAGGTAGAACCAGAGGGGGAGAGTTCCAAATCGAGCCTATGTGCATCCTCACCATGAAGGTCACAATGCTCCGGAACCAAGCAATATAATAGGTGAAGGTGCAATGGGAGCACTACGGTCCTGAAGAAGCTACGTGGGAGCTGGAAGATTCCATGCGGCTAGCACATCCATTTTTGTTTGAATATGGGGATTGTTGAGGGTAGTACCAATAAGAATTTTTGTTCAATGTTGTAAAGCACTGAGGACAGTGTTGAAGGGAGAGGGGAATATAATACCCCAGTTTTGACCCCATTTGCATTCAAATAAAATGATGTAAATAATCATGGTGTGGAGCTAGGAAAAAGACCCACCATTGATTTAGTGTTTATGTTTCGGCAATTAAGGTGTGGCCGATGGTATTTTTTATGCTAGCTGAACATTAAAAGCTGAGCATTATGTTAAAATTGTAATTTTAATTAAAAAACCAAATTCGACTATGTCAACACAACTAAATGAGATGGGGCATGATTTTTCCTAAGGATAAGGGAATGGGGGGATTGGAAGAGTGGGGAAATTCGAATTGGGCAGAGCCCCACTTTGGGAAAAATGTTTTTGAATTTATTGGGCAAGAAATCACCAAAAATGACCACCTTTCCCTCATGCGGCAACGTTTCACCTTCCCTCATGATTTGGATTGAGAAAAAAAAAATTTGAAACCCAATTCTGCATTTCTCGTGGTAGCAAGCTAGAAAAACCATTTTGAGTCTGAACCTTTCTAAAATTTCTCCTATCCGGCGATCTGAATCCTTCACGTTTTTTGCTTGTGTGTTATGATTTTTCCCCTGTTCGGCAATTTTGTTCTCTCTCATGTTTTCTCCTTCCTTCTATTTGTTTTCCTGAATACGATTGCCCTGAGTCTAATTTGGTGTCTTTGTTTTGAAATACCAGCAATCTGTTCATTTTTGGTATTTTTGCAGCAGTTTGTCTGGCACTGGCAATGTTCAAAAATTCATAAATTAATGTGTGTGTATGTAATCCCTGGCATCTGCTACATTTTAATAAATCCCAGGACTAAGATCCCTATGTGCATCCACATTTGGAATTTGAATTGATTGAAGGAATGGAAATAGAGTCTATACTTGCTTGATAAACCTATTGTTTGAAAGAACCTCACAGACCAATCTAGAAGGCTGGTTTTCTTCTTTGCATGCCCTGAGAAGCACTAGAAGGGAAGGAATAGCGTGAGGGACTGTGTAACAGAGAAGGGAATGCTTCCTCTTATTGTGTGTGTAATTGTTTAGAAATCAGGCTAGACCCAGTGTGGGTGTTCATAGCTCTGGAGTTGAGCTCACTAGCTTAGCAGTCAGTCTTTCCACCTCCTTGACATCTTGATAAATCCAACTCAAAGGATGGCTTGGATGGTGGCCTGATAAACCCATTTGTTGGCTTGGTTGTATCTCATGTGAATTTGGCTAAGTGTAAACCACTACATGTGTAAGTCTGATAAACCCAACTGTGTTGGCTTGACTGAATTTTAATTGTATCCTTGGTTATGGGTGAAGTCTGCTAGTGTTCCTTATTCCTTGGGGAAGATCAGGCCCAACTCAGGGGTGGCAGTTTTGCTGAGATATTCAAGAGCACGCTGGACTATGGTTGGGTGGAACGTTGTAGCGACATAGCTGGTTGCAGGACGAGCTTCTTTCAAAGATAAGTATTCTTGTATATTATATTTCCGCAACTGTATTGTTATGAATTTATATGAACATGTTAAATGCTTGAATGTATGATTTTTCTTTCATTGTATGGTTATAATGTATGCATCTGTGTATCTTTAAGTTCATGCATTTTCATATTATGTTCATGGGGCTTAGATTTTCCTGGGTTGTTAGATGTTGGTCGTGTTCTCTCCTCCGAGTAAGGGTTGGGGACATGACAATAGGTTGTGATATTTGATGGTTGTTGTATTCTAAGGGTTCATAAGGTTACCAACATTACATAATTATACTAGAATATCAATCACATGATCATGGAACACAATATAACAAGAGTAAATGGGACATTAAGAACTCAACTTTATATTGCAGATGTAAGATAATATACAGAAGAACAATGATGTTGTATGAATGCATAGGTATGGATCTGGCTCACCAGCCTATTTATACTTGTTACAGAAATTTAATTAGTTATAGTTGATGAACCATTTAGCTAACCAACTGAATGAATTGACTCGACGATAGTCAGTTGGAGGACCTAGTCGACTAGTCAACTAGATTCCTCCAACATCTCTCCCACCAACAAGATATGTCTTCGTCCTGAAGAGAATAGGAGAGCACAAAACTTTTCAAAATTTGGATAATCGTTTATTATGATTGTTGCATAACAAATGAAGTACTAGACTGGTTGGATGCACTGCAAGCTTCAACAATAGAACTAGTAGAGGAGGAAAGCCAAGACTTAAAATCTTGCTATTCATGTAGAGTCATCTGTATGTTTGAGCTGATTGTAATGAGATTGGAAAGCTTAGTGAATTTCTAAGTGAGGGAGTTATGTGTTATATTTTGCAAGTCCTCTCTAAGAATCATTTGTCTATTGTTGATGCCGTTGAGAATTTTGTTGATCTAGGTAACCGAGATGTTGACTTTGACTTGTGCTAGCTGAGAATACTTGTACCATTGCTCAACTTTGTTTTGTAGCTTCTTGAGTTTGTTTTTATCCATGTCGATATGTTTCTAAATTTTTGGATCAGTGGTGAGGGAAGTAGAGGATTTTTGTTGAGATATGAGTGCTAAGTTGTTCTAGAATCTACTCATATCTTCAAAATCATTGCCATAATTCAAGAACCAGTTGTGAAAAACAATTCTCCAATACTTAGCAAGCGATGTATATTCACAAAGTTTAGTGTGGTAGCTCAAAATAAATTATTATGTTCTTCCAATAATGTGGTTGTATGTTGTTCATGTTGTTAGTCCTTTTGAGCCGTGGCCTCTTCTAGTAGTGTTGTTAGAGAGACAAAAATATTTACAATCTAGTCTAAAGGATTTTTGTTTGGAAGTCGACATAATGTTGGTTTAATTTTGCTAAGCATGTTGTCATAGGTTTTGAGAAGTCTAATTTGTTGGTCTTCGATTAAATTAAGATTCCTCTTGTATTTTGACCATCTTTTCTTTTGTTCCTTGATGATGTTTTTAAGGGGGGTGTCTAATTCATGGTCTTTGGATGATCCAAGTCATTTGCAAGTGCATGTTGGGGACAACAGTCAACTGAATGAGTTGATTTCTATTATGGTGGAAGCATATGAAAAGAACATCAAAGCAGGAATACACTCAAGTCGACAGAAAGTATATGGATAGACAAAATGCAATAATTCAAACAAATTTATTACTACTGAGTCCATGAAAGATGGAAGAATCAGAATTGTTCTATATTACATTAGTCACCATGCTTATATAGGATGCTAAGACGCTTGGGTGACTACTCATTATGTTCAATTACAAAGAATTTATAACGGTTCAGAAGTTCAACCATCGAGGAGAACATGTAGAGGAGAACTTGTCAAGGTGAATCTGTTGAGGTAGACCTATCGAGGAGAACCTATTGAGACAGACCTATCGAGGTAGGAGAAGCAGTCAAAGTGATAGAATTTATCAAATCTTGAAATCCTTCCAACTACTGGTTGAATCATTCCTCCTTCCTTAAGAAACAATGGTCTCCATTGTGTATTCATTCAGGTGAGGAAACTTGTTGGCTACTTCATTAGTGAAGTACCATTTTTCTTGCACAGGGAGCTATCCAGCTTTAGCCACTTGAAATAAGGGAATGGAGTTCGTCCTTGTATGGAGTATGCATCATCCCACAATGGTGTCGCAAAGAACAATTTATTGAACATATGGATGGATGTCTTTGGGTTCTTTTATTGACAAGTCATTATGTTCCAACAATGGTGCATGGTATGGTCGAAGTAGATCTACATTGAAAATCAGATGTAGGCCAAGGCATGTAGAAATGTTGAGCTGAAAACTATTTTCTCCAATATGTTTAAGGATAGTGTATGGACAATATCGCAAAGGTTTCATCTTTCTGTATGGACCAGTGAAGCGTGTTGCGCCTAAAAATCCTAGAGCTTCATGTTTTTCTTTTAGAAATTCCTATCTTGATATTTCCTTGGAAACTTTTTTCCATCCCTAGGAAGCCCAACGCTTTTCCCTAGTTCTAACAAAGCATCATTGGTGCTCTGTCTAATGGAGCAAAGTGTGACGGCTCCTAGATGTTTTTTGGTAGTAGGAACTATCATCACTTCTCCTTGTGGAGAAAAAGGCGCCAACGCTTCTTCACCTAAAGCCAAGAGCGCCGATCAATCCAAAACATGAAAATAAGAACATTATAGAAGCTTCCTTGTGAAATCCTATGTGGAGTTTTTTCCTACTAGATATGGAAAGGTGGCATTCTCCTTCTTCACCTGTTGGGATCACCTCCTATCCATTCCCCAAGTGAATCTCACCATATTTGGCCTATAAATGAATCCTTCATGGAGTGAGTGAGAGGATGCCAAAGAAAGCACCCTTATGTTGTTGGACTGATATCTAGTTTAGAGGAAATATAGAGTGAGATTATGTGTGAAGATATTGTTGTAAGAGTGAAGGAATGTAGATCTATTGTAGGGGATAAATCTAGCAACATCAAGAATTTATGGTTGTAACTTTACTCTCTCATTATTAATACAAAAGCATTCCCCTTTCCCGTATTTAATATGTGTTAATATAAGTTAAATGTTGTTAGACTCCTTGATCAGTAGCATAGATGATTGATTTTTCATGATGCTCTCACTTTGTGCATTTTTCTTTTAATCTCTTTTGCATGTCTAGAAGTTGGAAAGAAGATATTTTGGAATAAGGACGAAAGGACTTAGATATGAGGTATGAAATTAGTTTCATGTTGATCAAATTGATTATCTAGGGGAAGGATATGTTGCTACGCTCTTTTGTTATACACTTTTGTCTTGCATGGTAGAGGAACAAGCGACATCCACACCGGTTGAAAAATTCCTTGAAACAAAGCGCTCCTTCTTTAGATGTAACTAGACTTGATCCCTGATTTGGAATGAATGAGGAATACGATGCTTGTCATGTCAAGACTTATATTTTGCATTCGCTCATTGCAACATTTCCTGTGCTTGCTTCTAGATGTTGTATATTTGATCTCTAAACTTCAATTCTCTCTCCACTTCTCATCCTTTGAAGTCAGTGTCGTTCAACTCTATCGAGGAACAGATTAAGTCGATAGGATTTGAGGGTTGAAATCCGTAATAGATCTCAAATGGACTCTTTCCTGTAGATTTTTGTTGAGCATGATTGTAGCTGTGTTGTATGTATGGAAGGGGGTCATCCCATGTTCGATGATGCTTGTCATTGTACATGTGAATCAATTGTTCGACTAAGCAATTTATAACTTTCGTCTCTCCCTCTATCTATGGATCGAAGGTTGTCAACAAATAGAGTCTTGTGTCGTTTTCCAAAATATTCTGATAAATAGAGCATCTTTGTCGAAAATAATGGTCATCAGTAGGCCATAAATTTCCCACACATGTTCAAAGAAGAGATGAGCAATCTGTTGTGTTGTTGCAGTATTCTTGCATGGTATGAGTATAACCATCTTGGAAAATATGTCGACTACTACTAGTATCATGTCATGTTGATGTTCAGTAGTAGGATATTCTGTCAAGTAGTCCATAGAAATAGATTCCAATGGTCGAATATGAATTGGAAGGGGTGTGTAGAGTCATTTCCATCGATTCGACGGTCTAGCAATGGCACAAACCATGAATGATTGAATATACTTGTGGACGTGATATTTAAGTGAAGGCTAGTAAACATAATTTTGGAGGATAACAAGTGTTTTTGAGACTCCAAAAATTCCTGTAGTCTTGTTGTAGTGCAAGTCCCAAATGAGCTTCTATCGGTGCTCACTGGTCGATATACAAAGTTGTCCAAGCTTGTATACAAAGGTGTCTTTTAGAAAGTAGTCAGTAGTTGACAACATGTCGGTCTGAAGTTGTAGATAGATTGTAGAGAAATCACAGTATACTGAATACAATTGTGTCCAAGTAGTGGTGTCGTAACCCTGCATACTCATCACTATAGACAGTAGAGTAATGGGTGGTATCCTGAGACAATCAGCTATGACATTAGCTTTTCCTTTCTGATACTTAATCACCGGCTGAAATTGTTGCAGGTAATTAATCCACTTGAGTTATCGAGTTTTCTGTAGTTTTGACTGGGACAGAGAGAACTGTAAAGGTTTATGGTTAGTGAGTGTGACCCTTTCCTTTCCAAGAATGTAGTGTCTCCATTGATTGAGAGCTTGCAGAATGGCATATAGTTATTTTTCATATGTTGAGTACCTTCTGATAGTGTCACTGAAATTATTTGAATGAAATGCGACTAGGTGACCTAACTAAGTGATCACTACATCCAGGGCATAGTTCGATGCATCCATCTCAATCTCAAAGGGCTAATGAAAATCAGGTAGCATAAGTACTGGTGTAGTACAAAGCATGTTTTTTATTTTCTCAAAATCTTGTTGTTGTATCAGTGTCCAATTGAAGACAATTTTCCCATTTCCTTTTGTCAACTTATTCAAAGGCCATGCGATGTGGTTGAAGACAAGTATGAATCATTGATAGAAATTCACCGAACCAAGAAAAATTCTTAGTTCATGAATGCTTTGAGGAATGGGCCAATATTTGAGGATCTGTACTTTTTTTGGGTCGACATGAAGGCCTGCAGAGTCAATTACATACCCCAAATATTTGTTTTTGTTCATCACAAATGAGCATTTTTCCATGTTCTGATACAGTCGATGTTGCTGGAGACTGTCAAAGACTTGTCGAAGTTGTTTGGAATTTTATTCCCATGAGCGACTGAAAATCAAGATATCGTTGGGATAGACAATGAAACATTTACCGATTAAAGGTCGTAGAAGGTCATCCATATATCTCATGAAGGTTGCAGGTGCATTGGTTAAGCAAAAAGGCATGACTAATCATTCAAACAATCTTTCCTTGGTCTTGAAATTCATTTTCCTTACATCAGTGGACTTGATTGGAATCTGGTGGTATCCCAACTTGAGGTTGAGTTTCGTAAAGAACTTAGTACCTTTCATATTATCGATGAGTTCATCAATTCATGGAAGAGGGTATATGTTCCTCACTGAAAGTTTGTTGAGATCCTAATAGTCGATGCACATGCACCAAGTCCTATATTTCTTTCACACTAAAATGATTGGACTACCACAAGGAGAGGATCTAAGGAGGGTATGAAACTTTTCGATCAAATCCTGGATTTTCTTGTGAATCTATTCATTTTCAAGAATGGATCTTTTGTAAACAGATGTGTTAGGTAATGAAGAACCAGGAACAAGTTCAATGGAGTGTTTTACCTGATAATGTAGAGGTACTCCATTTGGTTCTTGAAATATGTTTTGGTATACCTCAAAACTATTGTCGAGAGTTGTGATGGTCAGTGAGTCAACTGGTTGCCACAGTCTTCCTAGAATGTTGAGACTTGATCATGATTAATGAAAACTTTTGAGCATGATTCATAAGCTTCTTTGTTGTTTGGAAGATATCATAGAAACTGTCGATGTGGGTTGTCACTCTAGTATGACATACAATTGGTTTCAAATTTTGACAATCACCTTCTGAGGCTGTGACTGATATGTACCGTGTTGATCCCATAGGTATGGTTTACCAAATAGAGTGTTGTATACATAAATTGGTTCGATGTCACAAAATACTTCATCTTCAAAGGGATTAATGAAGTAGGTGAGTTTGCATTGTCATGTGATCCTTAGTTCCTGCGCATCCTTCATCCAACCGATCTTGAAAAGCTGGGGATGTGGAATGGTGACAAGACCTAATTTCTTCACAAGATCTTCAGAAATGAATTTCTTCTGGCTACCATTATCCACAATCAGATTTAATGGATTTTTGTGAACCCATATACGTGTATGGAATAGGCACTCTTGTTCCCCCTCATCAACGATAGTTGAGGCTATCAGAGTGGTTGAGGTCGAAGCCAAGAGAATTAATGCATCTCGATCACATTCTACCAGTGTTTTGTCGAACAAGTTGGATGTCGATAATTTTTCCAAAAATGTCTTTCGATATTTTTAGTCTGACGTATCATGCCATGTTGAAATGTGATAATCATGCCATTTTCTCTTAGGAGCTTGTTTGTTACGATCCATATCATCTTTCTGAAAGTTCTTCTTTTGATGATTGGGCTTTGGAGGAGTTGGCTGAGAAGGGGTCTTGAACTTGTTGGAGTCACCTGGTGACTTCTTGTTGGATGTTTGACCTGTTGGATTGTTTACGAAATTTTTTTTTCCTTTTTGTTTAGCTTCAAGCTTGCTGGTGTAATGAAATGCATCCGCAAGCTTGATGACAGTCAGAAACTCCATCTCCTGCTTAATCTACAGGGATAAACTGCTGACGTACTTCAGGACAAGTAATTTCTCTTCTTCTTGGATGCCAATTCTAGACATGATTCGATATAACCCATTAGTGTAACTCTGTACGGATTGGTCCTCCCACTACCTTAGTTGTTTCCACTTCTTATACTGATGTTCAATATACTTGGGCGGGTAGAACTCCTTTCGGACATATTCGACAAATTTTACCCATGTGTTGATGGGGTCCTCTTTTTTCTCCATCTTTATCGATAGATTCTCCCACCAACAGTGTACAAAGGTTGACATCTTTAAGGGATCTATGGTGATCTTTTCCATTCAGAGAGTTGATTCACTATGTAGTAATATTCTAGTTGTACCCAATTGTTGATAGATTTTCCATCAATACTTCCTTCAAGGTTCATTATATCTAGATTCATTTTCACTTTGAAGGGGTTGGTTTTATCAGAGTGATGTCGCGTCGAGGATTCCCTAGAGTTCGAAGGGACTTGCATGAGAATCTCACTGAACTGGGTGAACATTTCGATCCGTTGGCGAGACAATTATTTTTCTATGAGTTGTTTTATCTTGTCAGTTGCATGTCTATTGTCTGCTTCTTTGGCCATATTTTCTGAAGTTGAAGGAAGTGTCTTCCTGTGTTGCTGACTTTACGAGTGTGTTTGAACATGCATAAGTTAAATAACTTTGATGTAAGTGCTTATGTAAATTAATCTATGGACAAGGTCCTGCTCTGATAACAATGATCCAAGTCATGCCTAGGTGCACGCTAGGGACAAAAGTCAACTGAATGAGTCGAGTTCTGTTATGGCGGAAGCATATAAAAAGAAAAACAAAGCAAGAATACACTTGGGTTGATAGAAAGTATATGGACAAAAAAAATGCAAGAATTCGAACCAATTTATTACTTTGTCTCCATGAAAATGGAGGAATCATAATTATTCTATATTACATTAGTGTACATGCTTATATAGGATGTTGAGATGGTTGGATGACTACCCATTATGTTCATTTACAAAGAAGTTATAATGGTCTAGAATTTCAACCGTCGAGGCAAACCTGTCGAGGCGAACTTGTCGAGGAGAACTTATTAAGGTGAATCTGTCAAGGTGGACCTATCGAGACGAACCTATTGAGACAGACCTGTTGAGGCAGGTGAAGCAGTTGAAGTTCTATAATGTGTTGAAGCCTGACAACCTTCCAACTACTAGTTGGATCATTGGAATCTGTAACTGATTGGAATTTGATTATTAATCTCACACAGTGATCTAGGGACTAAACACAAGTCTCATCAAATATTAATAACAAATAAGTCATGGAAATGGTGTAATAGGGCTACTGAATGAGTAGTCTCTCTATATATTCATACAAATAATGAGTAATACAATAGATGATCATGCTGCAAGAATGAATGACAAAACAATTTGAATTCCCAAGGAGGTCATTCAAATTGAATGAGTGAGCCTAGCTTAACTAAATGTAAGCCATAGTCAACACTCAAGTTAACCACTAATCAAAACCCTAATTGAATCAACTGATCCCTAACTAAAGTCAGAGTGCAATAAATGACTGAGTCTAACTGAAAGAGGTCAGATACATATCACAGCAAGCCAACCATCAAGTGGTTGTGCATCAATGATTCCAATGAATCCTGATGAGGTTAACTGAAGTGTAACTAAACATTAGAAGTGGTTGGAGGCACCTCTGTTGACTCCAGTTCATTAAATAATCAATTTAATGATTTAGGGCACCTTCATTATTTTGTTTAATTAATTGTAACCATCAGTTATAAATATGATACATTAATGAAACTTAGATCACCCCCGAAGTGCTCCAATTAGCCTCCCTGAATGTAGGAGAAGGCTAATTTAGCCTCCTTGACTGAAGGTAGGCATGGGTGTGATATAGCTAATGTCATCTAGTGCTCCTTTGATGTCAATTAAGTCAATAATACTTAGGATAGTGGTTTAACTAGGCTAATTTGACCAAAATAAGTGTGTAAGGTGGTAAATGTCTCCAACCCCCCCCCCCCCCTTATGCTATACTCAGGAGGAGTTAGAAAACATAAATGCATAAAAATTATAGGGCCCTGGAAACTAAGGCCATAGGTCACCCTATACAATGATGAAACTGAAACAATGCTCAAAAGCAAACTAAGTGAGGAAAATAGGGAAAACCCAGTGGGACCCCCCCCCCTCAAGCTGAACACTGAAAGTAGTCTGAATCAGCCTGATGAACTCACCCCCAATAGTGAACAAAGGTAAGTGAACTTATTTTTTGAAAACCTCTTGGTGAATATGCCTGCAATGTGCTCATCAGTCGGGCAGTATTGTAGAATGATGATCCTGTCATTACTAGCTCCCTGATATAGTGCATGTGGATCTCTACATGCTTGGTCCTCTTCCTGGTAACTGGATATGTGGATATCTTAATAGAAATTTTGTTGTCACAAAAGAGGACAGTGGAAAAAGTACTACCATGACCAAACTCTGAAAGAATTCCTTGCAACCAAACTGCTTGGATGCAAGCATTCACCGCTCCTCGATACTCGGCCTCTGCTGAAGATAATGCTATGGCAGCCTACTTTTTGCTAGACTAGAAAATGGGGCCACCACCAAACATGAATACATATCCAAAATTAGAATTCCTATCAATATATTCACCCACCTAATCAGAATCTGTGTATCCAACTAGCTCTATCTCGGAGTCTGCAGCATAGTGAATGTTGTAGGCCCTGGTTCCCTGAATATACTAGAGGATCCTCTTGACTGCCTTCCAATGAATATCATGGGGCTGCTGCATGTATCTTTATACATCATTCATAGCATGATAGATTTCAGGTCGAGAATGTGTCAAGTACAACAAGCTACCAATCAATTGTCGATAGATAGTGCAGTCCATGGGAGGTGTGCTTTTTCCTTCTTCAAGGATGATCCCTAAAAGGAAAGGGAATGGTGCAGGCCTACATTGAGCCATGTTAAACTTTACTAACAGGTCTGATATCTATTTGGATTGAGTTACCATGGTCCCATCATAATTTTTCTCAATTTCGAGCCCCAAAAATTGTTTTAGGAGCCCCAAATCACTCATTTCAAAGGCATTATGGAGAGCAGTTTTGATGGCTGAAATTGTGCTACCTGTGATCAGTAAGTCATCAAAATATAAAAAAATAATGATTAAATTACCATCAAACTACTGTATATACACATTTGTATCTGATCTACACCTTTGTAATTTTTGCGAGAGAAGGAAGGCATCCATCTTGGAATACCACTCTCTTGGGGCCTGTTTTAACCCATATAGTGACTTCTTTAGCTTGCAAACCAAAGATGGATAAGTGATGTAGCCATCAGGCTGCTTCATGTATATCTCCTCATGAATATATCCATGCATAAAGTCTGACTTAACATCCATACGATGCACTTCCCAATGCTTAGATGCCGAAATTGCAAAAACTAGGTGGATGGAGTCCATTTTTGCAACCGGTGCAAAGGGCTCATGGTAGTCCACACCTTGTACCTGAGAGAAAAATTTTGCCACCAGACTTGCCTGATATTTGTATGTTCTTCCATCAGCAGCAAACTTGGTCTGAAACACCCACTTGCATTGAACCAATTTCCTTCCCGGAGGAAGAGAAACTAGCTCCCAAGTAGTGTTTTTCTGAAGAGAATTCATCTCTTCATCCATGGAAAATTGCCATCTCGGATCCTTCTGAGCATTGTAGTAGGATTTTGGGTCTGAAATAATCATAAAATAGCAAGTTTTAGGCAGAAAATTATCAGTACAAGAGAGCGCAATACCTGCTCTTTGGAAATCAGACTGGGTTCTCCTTGGATCATCCAGATTTCCAATGTTATCTCCTACGGAGGAGAGTGTCTGTCGGGCCCATGTGGGAAGATGATTTTGTACTTAAGGTTATGATTCAGAATCTGATGTTTTCTGCACACTAATATTAGAAATCATAGGATCCAAATCAGGGTCATCACCCCCAATTTCATCATCAAAATATTCAGTAGAATAAGAAGGAAATTCAACAGTTTTCTCCTTCACTAGTTCCACCTCCTAAAGAGGCTCATTTAACTTGACACTTCTCTCGATGATGATCTATTTTGTTTTGATATCCAGAAGCTTGAAACATTTTGATTCATTAGGATACCCAATAAATAGACATTCTATGCTTTGCGGTTGCAAAGCCCTTCTTTTATCAAGTGGATTCCGGGCCCATGCAGTGGACCCAAACACCCGCAGGTTCGACACATCCAGCTTGTGTCCGAAGTATGCTTCGAAAGGGGCCTTCCCTTTCATGTATGGGTGTGGCACCTTGTTCTGAATGTATACTGAAGCATGCATGGATTTATCCCACATATTTGCAGCCAACTTCTTTGATTCCAACATATAGGTGGTCATCTCCTTGAGAGACTGATTCTTCCTTTCCGCTACTCCATTCTGCTAGAGAGTGTAGGGAATTGAATGTTGGACCTGAATACCAATTTGGGAGAATATGTACAGAAACTCATTACTAACATACTCCCCACCATTATCATATCTCAAAATCTTGATCTTAATCCCAAAGGCATTCTCGATCAAGGCCTTCAGTTCAGAAAATTTTTCACATACTTCAGACTTCATTTTGAGAAAGAAGACCCATGTGTACCTTGAAAAATATTCAATAAAAGTTAGAAGATAACTTGATCCATTCATGGATGTGACAGGCATCAGACCACTGATATCATAATGTATCAGCTCCAATATGCATGTAGCTTGGTTTGCCTTCCCTCGATCAAACTTGTGCTCAGGGTGTTTTCCAACCACATAGCCCTTGCAATTTCCAGTGGTTGCCTTGATGACCAGGAGGCCTTCAACCATGAAGTTTTTCTGTAATTGCTGCAAATATTTGAAATTTAGATGGCCAAACCTTACATGCCACATCCTACTAACTTCATTTCCATGATTTAGTAGAGTAGTGGGATTTGCACCCTCAACAAAGTGAGAGAACTCATAGGCTTTTGCTTGATGGTTTGCAAGGCCTTTAGCAATGAGTTTCCTGGATGCAAGCTATGTTATCTCAACATCATTCGGGCTGAAAGAAACTCTCTTAGGAACTCCTGTATGTGTCATCTGATAGAAACTAAGGAAATTTGATGCCAAAGACAGTACATACAAAACATTTGAAAAATAGCCATTCTCAAGATCAACTGTACCTTGTCCTTCTGAAATGGTGGTGGAGTCATCTCTCATGCGGATGGGCATGGATTTTATGGTCTCCAAGGATGAAAAAGAGTCTCTTTCAGCCATCATGTAGTTCAAATCTCCAGAATCAATTAAGAGTGCTTTGGCCTTCTAAGTGCTTTCCATGAGGGCATGACCTTTTTCATGCTGTGGTTCCCGATCTTGCTGATCTCTCCTCTAAAAGCTTTCTAGAAGATTGATGTGATTTCTCTCAAGGAGAGAGGTAGCTTCATCAAGCTTATTCTTCATGAAGGAATGTTTAGGGTGGAAGCCCTTCCCACAGTATGAATAATTGACTTTTCCTTTGTTCTTCCTTGAGCTAAAAGATTCATCATGCTGCTGGTTTTCAACTTTAGGCTTAGGAGCTTGGAATTTAATTTTTGGGTTCTTCTGCTACTTTCCTTTACCCTTCATATCTTTGGTTCCTAATACATGGAGGGATTGATCACGGGAGGATCTAATGATACCCATCTAGACAATCTTATCATGTTCACTTGTTAGGGACTCAATGAAGGCATTGAGTGTAGGCATATTCCATCCAGGGGTTGTGAGCTTCCCCACATGGAATGTAGAGACAAAAACTGAATAATCAGCTCCAAGTTTGGAGAGTATGGCAAGGATGAGTTGATCATCCACCTTCTCCACTTTGCATTGCTTCAAGACTAAGACAATGTTCTTGAACTTTGTGAAAAAGTCATTCAAGGTCTCGAAATTGGAAGGCTGGAGAGACATCAATTCATTTTCAAGCTGGTAAGCTCTCAAGTCATCCTACTTTTCATATAGGGTTTCCAATTTGTCCCAAATTTCCTTTGGAGTCTTCAATCCCAAAAGATGGAAAAGAAGATCTCAGGAAATAGAGAGGCATAAGAATCTGAATGCTTCATCCTTATTGTTCAAGAATCTTGATTTGTCTATAGCAGTACCAGGCTCATATTCAGTGTCCATGGTGACCCTATAGAGTCCTCTGGATTGTAGCTGGATCTCCATGTCTCCTTTCCATGAGTGGAAATTGAACGGAGTCAAAATATCTACTGAAGAGGCCATCTGACTCTGCTGGAGTGAATGCTTCGCCTATAGAAAACCTGAAAATCACAACAGAAAGGGAAATGTAAGTTTGGACATCCTACACATTTTAGGCTTTCATCACACCCAGCATAGTCAATCAGGCAAGCTTGATCAACAAGTTCTTTAATTGCGGTATTAAGTGGTAAGGCTTGGCTTCTAGTGCAATGCTAGATTTTTGAGCTATTGCTCAATTTTCATGCAAGATCTATCAAAAACCTTGTTTTTGAGAGATCTGAGCTTCATCTCGCCACGAGCTCTAATACCATATTAATATCACACAGTGATCTAGGGACTAAACACAATTATCATCAAAGATTAATAACAAATAAGTCATGAAAATGGTGTAATAGGGCTACAGAATGAGTAGCCGCTCTGTATATTCATACAAAGAATGAGTAATACAATACATGATCATGCTGCAACCATGAATGACAAATAAATTTGAATTCCCAAGGATGTCATTCGAATTGAATGAGTGAGTCTAGCTTAACTGAATGTAAGCCACATTCAACACTCAAGTTAACCACTGATCAAAACCCTAATTGACTCAACTGAGCCCTAACTAAAGTCAGAGTGCAATAAATGATTGATTCTAACTGAAAGAGGTCAGACACATGTCACAGCAAGCCAACCATCAAGTGGTAGCACATCAATGACTCCAATGAACCCCGATGAGGTTAACTGAAGTGTAACTAAACATCAGAAGTGGTTAGAGGCGCCTCTGTTGACTCCAGTTCATTACATAATCAATAAATAATCAATTTAATGATGGAGGGCACCTTCACTACTCTGTTTAACTGATTGTAACCATCAATTATCAATATGAAACATTAATGACACTCAGATCACCCCGAAGTGCTCCAGTTAGCCTCCCCGAATGTAGGAGAAGGCTAAGTTAGCCTCCTTGACTGAAGGTGGGCGTGGGTGTGATCTGGCTGATGTCATCTAGTGCTCCTCTGATGTCAATTAAGTCAATAATACTTAGAATAGTGGTTTAACTAGGAAAATTTGACCAAAATGAGTGTGTAAGGTGGTAGATGTCTCCAATAGTGATTTGCGACTTTTTTTATTTTTTCCTTCTTGGCCTCCTTATTTCCTTGTTCTTGAGTTATCTACTAAGCATATAGTGAGGGAGTAGGCATCATTAAGGTCCCATGAGAAGTAGTATTTCAAGTTGTATCTACTGGTGTTGTCTAGGTCAAGGTAATAATGGTGAACACAGGTGGAGGTGAGCTAAAAGAAATCATAGCTATAGGAACAATTGAAATTGGGTCTGGTTGGGTGGTGATAACGATTGTTTTGGTCAACTAAAAAGGGTCATAGATGAGAGTTGCAAAACATTCAAGGTAGATATTATTTGGGTAGCAATGGTAGTAGTAGACTAGGGAGATGGTGAATTGGCAATCAATGATATGGTTATTGGACTTGAAAAGGTTAATGAATCATGTGGTATTATTTCCATTGTGGTTGTGTGAAATCCTAAGTTACGAGGTAACCTTGGAATCTTGAAGGGATTCTCGGGCATATTGGTTCCCATCGGGGGTGAAACATGAATTTCTAGTGGAATTACAACATGGGTTCTTGGAGGGGTGGTACATGCTAGAATAGGTCGCTTAATTATGTGTTTATGTATTTTGGGTAACTGCAAAGGAAAGATTTCAATATTTTTCTAGAAACATGGGTCTTGGGTGGTAGATATAATGGATTCTTCTTCTTCGATATCTTCAGGGGTTTTCTCAGTAGGGTTCTCAATGATGCAGACCGAAGATGGAGGAGGGGATTCATTAGGGACGTTCATCGGGTTTTCAATTTTTGGTATGGATTTAACTTTAATATTTGTCAGGGAAGGGGAATTTACCTTCCCACACTCCTCTACCTCAGTCATGCTTTTTTTATTTGTTATTTGAACATGAAATTGTTGATGATGGATTCTAAGATAAATTTTTCTTATTCTTTGTGTAACTTTTGTGGTTATTTTTTAGTAGGCACAATTAGTGTCATATTCTTGTTTTTCAAGTGCATGGTCTTGAATGTCCGCTACATTGTGTGAATTTGTTATGCAAAAATGTTCATCTTTTCTATAGACAAGTCAGGAGGCGACTATACATCTACTTCTGGCATATTGGTTTCTGTCATTTCTCCTGATGGTTTTTTTCTTCTGTTGGCTTGGGATGATTATTCACAGAACTATAAATAAGGGGTTTTCTTCTTCTTCTTAGGGCCCAAAAATTTCTAAGTATAGACCTCCTTCGAAGGCTTCATCTTTTTTATCATTGGTCAATTGTTCTTCCAAGGGAAAATATTTTCTCCACACAATTGTTGGTATTGTGTGGGTCGTGATTGACTATACTATAGGGTCCTGGAAAATTTATTTTACTAGTGGATAATATTTGAGTTCTTTTTAATTTCTAGTAGTTCCTTCCATGAACCATACTTTGGTGAATTCGAGTTTGATATAGATATGTACAGTTGTAGGTAGACTCCGTCAGATTGGATGAGGGACCCTCCATCTGGACGATGTGGTTTTTAAGACATGAAACCAATTTTCAAGCCACATCTTAGTGACTTCAGTTCCTTGGGTGAAACCTTGAGGTTGGAAAGATTTAAATTTCTTCATTAGGCGTGTTGACTTTGTTGTAAATGTAGGATATTCAATTGGGATTATCCTAGACATCAGTAATTAGATTAATAAAAAAGGAAATCTGATAGAGGATCCTATCTCCTGGAAGTTTTTGTAAATTAACCAGATGATCCCACCCAAATATTTATCCCAGTTGAAAATTTTTGGCATTGGTGGCGATGGATTTGATAGCTTCCATCATGTCCCTTTTGAGGTCGACTATCCGACTGGTGCTTATTAAACATATGAATACTATGATGGAATCGTACTTATGGTTTGCTATATAAATTTGTTTATAATTAACCCTAAGGATTGTTACACTTTGGGGTCCCTATAAATTCTTTGATAAGATTCATCTTAATATCAAATGGTACTAGCGGACGTGGTTAGGAAGGTTGATGATAGCATATAAGAGTGTGGCGTTAATTTCGACTTGTTCCTCAAACCAGAGGTCTCCTCTATGGTATCTACTAAAAATATATTGCGTGATGAGGTATTTTAACCCATCAAAATTATCCAGTAGCGGTGCACCCAGATAATGTCATATTTTGGCTATAACTAATCTGTTGGATTCTTCCGTCCATTTGTCATTCTAGATACCTCATTCCCTTACTTATTTTCAGTATCGCTTGAATTGATGTTCTTTTGTTATTTCCTTTATGATTCTAGTTAAATGGTATTTTAATGGAGTCATGGCCATTTCTTCTTCTTCTCTACGATTTTTCTCTGTTGATTTCATGGATCTAGTTACAACAGATTTCTTTGGGGAATTTATTTTGTTATCAGTGATAAAGTATTAGGGTTTAGTAGCTATGGGATTATTGGTTCAATGTATGCTTTCTCTAACTCTTTATAAAATATATCCCATATCCGCTCGAGGGATTCAATTATAGGCTTGTTGTGGGGGATTCCATCATTCTCGGTAGGTGTTTGCATTATATGCATATTTTGTGCAAAATAGTTGGTTCATATGTGCGAGGAGTCTTGTGTTGCATAGATTTTTCATATATCCTCAAATATTCTTCATCGGGATCACTCATAGTAGGTTATTCATCGTCTAGGATGACTATTTCATATAAGCTTGAGTACTCCTAAGGTCGTCACTGGTCATTTTTCATTCCATGTTTTTTCTCTATCGTTTTGGTATGGTTTGTCTTGCTCTATAATTTCTAGTATGTCATCATTGTGTTACCTGTCATTGTAGACATTTTAGAATATTCTTATATCCTATTGGTATTTAATTTTTTTTTATAACTACTTTTTCCTTTTGACTTACTATTGTTAAGCTAGATGATATACAACTAATTAATTTTTTCAAAACTTGGGACATGGCATTTGACCAAATGGTGATATGGCCATTTAGTTGACATCGTTCCTTTTCTATGCTCGATAGCTTTTAAGTCTTTCGCCATTGAATACTTAAAAAAAAATATTCCTTGTAGTGTTTTTAGTCGTACAGATCCATTGTTATTTAATTCTATGACTATGTAGGGTCCAAGCCAAGTTGTATGTAATTTCTTAGGTTTTCCTTTAATTTGAATGTCATAAAATAATATCAAGTCATCGACTCATACATCCTTCCTTTTTATATTATGTTCATTGTTGACACATGTTTGTCGACATAGGTTCAATTTGAGATGTTGTCGATAACTACCAACACATACTCCCTAAACATCGGCCCAGAAAGGTTTTAAACTTTCCAGCAACACCTACGGAGCAGATGCAGTCTCACTTGAGATGTCTGAGGGAGGGCTGCAGGAACCAAGTTTCCACAGTGGGAAGATGACTTCACACTATATTTTACCGAGTCACAACATTACCCAGAGACCCATGTTCATAACCACACTATTAACCAAATGTACTTATCATCATTACTAGCAATCATGTCATCCTAGATTTATATCGATAAACACATAAACATACATTAAATCAATAAGAACCATGATACTTTGCATCATTCACAGGTGAAGGGAAAACATAGAGATAACATTATCATTCATCTCATATTTATCCCATAGAGTCTATCAACACATAACTCACTTTCAACACATCTCACAACACATTATGCAGAGACAAGATATTACATCCAAAGATCAAACATCCAATCCAATTAAGATAAAATATTCATAATGTCAATACCTAAAATAAACCACACAAGACAAAAATCATTTCTGAGTCTATTGCTTCTTCGCCAAAAGATTCATATATCAATTCATTACTTCTTAGTTTTTTCTCCCACTATTTATAATCCTAATTCTATTTATAGGCTCACTAGGCCATTACAAAATGGTCCACTTAACCAATCTCTAACTAACTTAACCAAAATATCATGGTTTTCGGTTCCTTATTACACCATAGTTGTCTTTTACCTTCATCAAAATTGTTTATGTCGGTGTCGATACCATACTTTGTGCACTCCAAACCCCTTTCCAATAGGCTCCCAACACAAACTTGTGGCTCTCCCTCAAGCCACTTCAGCTGGAATCCACTGGTGCATTTGGTTTTTCTTTGAAGTTGTTCGACATGTTCCTTGACCTTTTCCTTGAGTGTTGCACACTCTTCCACTTCTTTCTCTGTCGGATTCTCTTCACTTATATACTACACTTTGGTTAGCTCTGCCTTATTCTTCATGATTTCATCAATGGCCTTGAGCACCAACTACTATGTTATTCCTTGCAATTCCTCAACGTATGTTGTCCTCCAATGGTGTCTTGCGCACGCCTTGTTAATGTGTTGCTACAACTCCTTTAGCTCAGTCGCCTTGGTCACCTGTACAAGTGGGGGCATCATTTTGAGTAACCCCCTTAAATTTTTAAATTGTACTTCTGCCTCTATGAGTTGCATGTCTAATTGGTGCAATTTCTTGTCTTGTACTAAGCTACCCCCAAATTTTGTTATTTCCATTAGAATTGTCTGCACTACCTTTTCTAACTCTATGATTTCTATTGTGGTGTCTTCTATTGTGCTCCTCCTTCCTGCTAGCTGGTCTAGCATTGTGATGGGCACTGCTCTATCCCGCAACTCTTCATTTTCCTTCCATAGGTCTGCGATAATTTTTCCCTATCGCAATAATTTTTCCTATACAAACATATCTGGAATGACTTCTAGTACCTCTTCGCAAGCCACGAAGACTTCCCTCTCCATTATATTGCTATCCTCAAATGCCTTCTTTTTCTCATTTATGATTTCCTCCTTTTCCTATTTTAGTCATTTCAGTTCCTCTGCAGCTCTTTCTATCTGTTGTTTGGTCCAGACTTGTTTGTTATGGACTGTTACTTTGCAATATCCAATCTCTTGGCTTGTTGCAATTTGAATTCTTGCTGTTAGCACCATTTTTGGGATAAGTGGTTGGAAGGGGGTTAGGCCAATGTAATCAAGAGTAAGGTCTAAATTTTTTTGTATCATGTGACTTAGAAAAGTGAGGAAGGGGTTCTGAAATTTTTTGAAGGACTTATGAAAGGTTTTGAAGGGTTTGTTCCTTGGTGTGAAATGAAAAGCATTTAAAAATCGTAAGGTGTGACCTTGGAAATAAATTGCATTTGAAAAATCTGCTCCAGAGTTATAGTTCAATAACAATGAAGGGAGTAGATATATAACAATGAAAATAGAAGGTTATAAACAATTCCGCAAAGGAAATATGCTTGGTCTAATTAATTTTTTATATTTGCGGAATGGTGTTAACCTACAAGAGAAATAAATTTTCAAATTAATAGGTGGAAACAGATCTATGGCCTTCAGACATTTCACGTATTGAACATGCAAGAATAAATAAAAATCTCATATCAGCAAAATTTTGTAGGCTCCTCATGTTCCAATGGCTAATATTAGAGGATGAAGGAGATCTACAACGGAGGTGGATTTTGCTGCCAAAACTTGCACAAGAAAATTAAGTTTCAAAATTAGTGGAATTGTGTGTAGTTTGCATGTTTTGACAGTGGATATCTAGAGGAGAAATACATCTACAACTGCTATCAATTCCGCTGATACAACATGCAAGGACTAAGAAACTTTTTAGATCTGCAAAATTTGATAGGCCAGACAATACTGAATGATCAATATTTGAGCGGGTTTTTTTATCTACGATCCTAATAAATTTCATTGTGGGAACTAGTGTGGAGAAATTTATGTTCGAAATCTGTGGAATCGGGTAGGAGCCTCAAATTTCAACAGTTCAGATCAAACCTCGATCTAGATCAACAGTTAGGATAAATTATGCTGATGTAAAGTGCATGGAAAAGTAAAATATTCAGAATTAGTGAAATGTAGTAGGGTCCACTCCATTTAATGGTCCCGATGAAATCAAAATTTAGATCAATGACCGATACTGATTCCACTAGTTAAAGGTGCGAGGAAGAAGAAATTGGGTAAGATCATAGAATAAAATTAAAGGGCATAAGAATTAAAGGGTACATATTTGATATGATATAGATCTACAGTGTGGAAACATTCTTCTAGTTAAACATGCATACTCAAAGTTAAAGAGAAAATTAGTAGAATTTAGTAGATAAGGTGGAATTCAACGGATTAGATCAATTTACATTCAAATCAAAGGTGGATAATCATTTCGGAAAATGAAATTGTAGGATTATTATGGAGATCAAATTTGCTTGAAGGAGGTCAGTAAAAGGTGCAAGTGATTAATGGTCAGGATCATTCAAGGGATAGATATGGCTTTATTGTTCAATTCATAGTTGAGATTTGCATGGAGAATAAGGGAGGCACCATAGTGAATAATGAATATGGATGATTTAAACATGGAGAAAGATCGACGATTCAAGATGATGGATATAGGATGGACGAATGAGATCCATTTCCACTGGGTAAGATGCAGGGATGATATGAAGAGAAAAATAATATAAAATTACATGCACGTGGAATTAGGTCATTTGTCTATTCTATGCATTGGAAAATGAAAGCTCAGGACTGTGTGGAAGGAACCAACATAGACCAAATATTTGGACCACTTGTCAACGTACCAGGTAAGCTACTTATCACTCACTAAGAAAATATTTAAATGGATGGGGTGGAAGAGTTAGAGGCCCTGGAGTATCATAAAATTGAAGATATATTTGAGTACAAAGATTCAGAAATATTTGATACAATATTGCTAAATGGACCCATAGAAGATGTTAAAAACAAGTTAAACTTCTTAAGGATGAGGGTACAGAGATTCACAGTGTTTACAGGTCATACTTTTTTTTTCTCTACAGACCAAAACCTAAGTTGTCATGAGTTTTTCGATTGGTGTGCTACTAATTACTCCTCTTCCGAGAGGGTAATTATTGATACAACAAAGTCAAAAATTTTGTGTCCAGTTAGTCCTCTTGTTATTAGAAATACCCTCTCAGTTCCTGTAGAATTTAGTCAAAAATCCAAGAAGTATAATGAATAGTCCATCATTCAATACTTTAGAGATTAAACCATTGATACAAAGCAGGATTTCTTCAATACCTATTTTAAACCTAATATCCAGTTGCAGAACCAGCCATTCCCTGTTGATGCTAACCTTTTTAATGAAAAAACATAGTGTTTCATAATGCTCACGAGTCAATTTTTAGGTTTGGATACAGATAAGTACATTACTAAACCCCTAATGAGCTTGGTGTTTACCATTAGCATCTATGAAGTTGAGTCTAAAGAGTCTAGTCAGTCAGTCCAATCTTCTTGCCTTAATTTTGATAAATTCCTAGCTGAGAATATTCATTCTTGTCTAGTGGATTTACATAAAAGAAGAAGTTTTAGATTCCAGTATTATTTGTTGAAGATGTTTTTGTCATTCAATGAATAAAAATTACAACTCCCTGAAATGGTAATCATAGAAGAAATGAACAGGGATCACAACAAGTTTATGAATTTCCTCATGTTAGAGGTTAATAGTGCTTTCTTTCAAAATAAATTACCTATATTTTTGTGCCAAATGAAAGAAATTTTACATTTCTCTCCTGAGAAGAGAATTGGAGATTGGTTTATTTTCTAACATGGTACATTAATAAGGTTATATGGGTTTGTTCATCAACCCTATGTGCTACCTGCATTTTTTACTTTCCGAGTATTTTCTTTGGAACTGATCAAACATAAATTAATAGTGGAGGATAAGCATTTTCTAAATTTTAAGAAGTCTTCAGAGATCAGGTTCCCATGGGTTGTAGGACCATTTATCATTAATAACAAATTTCCCCTTCCAATGATTGAAATCCTGATAAGATAAATGGGTTTTCAAACTGAAGCTTCTATAAATTATGATCCTCACCATATTATTTCCATCGAGCGACAAGTTAATAAGAATAATCCTTTTGAACACTTTGAATTTGCAGTTCTAGCTGAGACTGCTAATTAGCTAGATTACCCCCATGAAACTCAGAGATACATAGACATGCAACAAGACTCCACTTCTTCAGTGAGAGAGGTTAGTTCATTAACATCTTATCCCATCAAGTTTGATTCCAACAGCTGAGAAAGTTACACCTATATCCAGTTGCTCTGAGAGAACCAACAAAAGGGACTTCTCTGATTCCATGGACACAAAAGAGGAAGACACAGCTAGAACACCAAAGAAAGAAAAAATTGAAGAAGAGGGAGATCTTTTCCAAGTGTCATACATCAAGGGAAAGAAAAAGAAGTAGATGCAAGTAAAAGAGCCTGCATTTGAGGTCAAAGAGTATGCTTTTACAGACACACCAACTGATTCTACCTCATAGTTTAAAACCAAGTCACAATTATTTGACAAGTACAAGGATGATAAATATGTAGCTTTGGAGGAAGCTTTGAAATTGGATGCAGAGATTAGAAAAATCTCCAACAAGCATGTATATCTAGTCACTATTAGATATGATTCTCAAAACACTTTGAATTTGGCCATAGCAATCAACAATAAGGTTGCTGAGATGAAAATGAGCCTAGAAAATATTCCCATTCTAGATATAATTCACTTGCATCAGCAAACTGGGCACACTATTTGTACTAAGTAGTTAAAGGCTAGACTGAAATTATAAAGGCTCCAGTCTAGTGAGAGTAAAATTGAAAACCAGCTTAGACAAGAGAAGGTGGAAAAAAGATCCCACCAAGCACAAATCAAGAAGTTACAGATAGATTTGTTGGTTGTTGATATCCAAGCATATAAAGGGTCTGGGACACAAAAATTATTGAATGAAAAATAAAATACCATTCAACTACTGAAGAAGAAGTTGAAGATCCCATCTACTCATTTGATACAAGCCTATGAGCTGACACAACTTGAGGAGGAAAAAGAATACTTGAATGGTGAGCTAACAGATTATAAAGTCAAATTATTTAAGTATACTAAACAAAAACAATGGGAAAGAGATATGTCTCTTATAGTTGAGAGTGAGAAGGATCTGAAAGATAAATCTGATGAATTAGAAAATAAGTTGCAAGAGAAAGAGAAGGGGCTACAAGAAAAAGATAAATAACTTGCAAGTAGAATCATTCTTCCTTCTACTAAATATGGTGAACAAACCATTCTTTAGGCTATGTCACAGGTTATTCTGAAATAATTAGAGTTGGTGAGATTAAAGAACTAGAATAAAAATCTGGAGAGTTTGGCTTTAAAAAGAGAACTAGAAAGGAAGGCATGGGAAGCAAAGTGCCAGGAGTGGAAAAGTAAAAATGAAAAACCGATGAAACATGTTACAGGGAATTCATCATTACAATGAGAAAATCATAATATATGGGATTCCCTCATAGCAGAAGAAAGCAAGGTAAATCCTTACTTACATTACATCCTGGATAAAGAGGTTGTAATTCAATCATCTAAACAGAGTGTGGCAGCAGTAAAGGAAAAATTGAATAAAAAATCCATTGATTATGCTAAGAATGATATAAAATTTTTAAATGGGTTAACATAAAATGAATTAAAGACTAATAATATCAAATATAGAATATCTATCATAACTTGAGCTAGAAAAGTAGTTAACATGCATTAGCATTCGGATACAGTCCAGGATAAAATAGATATGGCAAACCAGTTAAAAGTTTTCAGAGACATGTTTGATCCTTTGTTTAAGAAAGGAATCCCATTATTTTTGGAAGAAAAAGGTGCCATGTTGACACAAAAGGAATATCATGAAAAATTAATTGCATGGAGATTGGATCATACAAACTTTGCTAACATGCAGCAATCATTATCGGGAAAAATAATTCTGGACAAGATGGAAGATGAGTTTGAGATATTCTTTTCTTTTAAGGATGCATGTGCACACTTGCAAAATTATTCATACAGAGATCATGTGCAGATATGTGTGCTATCAAAGGAAATTTTCACTTTGGATTTTCCATCTGTGGACCAATGGAAAACAGTGGAAAATTTTGGAATATCCAAGTATACATTACACAGTTGATTATATTAAAGATCGTGGAGGATTTACTACTAAAAAATTAGTTATTTAGGCTTTATTTTACTTTCAAAATCAGTCAGTAGTTAACAAGTGTTGAATCACACATGTAAAAGGAAGTTATGCCTATTTTTAGCAGTTTGTTTTGTTTTGGCTAGTGGAGAAATTGTATAAGAACTATTGAATGCAATGAAAAATTGGTTGGAACCCATGAGAGTTGATATTTTGTAATTTGGGACATATTTTTAATAAAATCACACAGTCAGTGATGGAAATTTTTTGTAGATATTCTTGTGCTTTTTATGTTACAGTATGTCTTTCCTATTCTCATGTGATTCTGATTCCTATTATTACTTTCAGATTGTGTTCTTATCATGTATGAAATGAGTCTTTTATAGTACAAAATCCATACATCTATGCTCTATCTATTTATTTTCATTTATTCACAAAACCCTCTCCACTAAAGTTAGCATTGGATTCATCCTTGTTAGATGCCCATGTTAATGGATTGTTACTTATTTCTTATATTCCATCAGACCCAATCATTTTGACTATGACTGAATTGCTACCCTTCATATTCCACAAAATATCCATGCAAACAACATTGTGATTGATATATATCTATTTTGAATCAATTTCGCAATGTATACTTGCCTTGTTTCAACCAACAATACAATCTGAATTTTATTTTAATTACATTGTTGGCCTTGTCAAACAACTATTGAGAGATCCCTCTCTAGAGAGAAAGAAGCCATCTTGCTTTCCTAAAGCTTGGTTTTGTGGTTACCTTGAGATGACCTTTTTGCAACTGAAGGCACATTTTTAGTACTAACCATTCGTGTCATTTCCAGGGAACGAGAGTTCAAATTTACCCTAAGAGGAATGACAAAGCATTTCAAGTTTTCAAATAAAATAGGATTTGGGTGAAAACAAAAATTTATGCAGTAGAGGACGGTCGTACATTTTTCCTGGCGACTCCACGTTGATTTTCAAAGAAGATTTCAGAATACATCCTCGCTTCCAGGATAGCACACACACAAGGTAATCCTAGTTCTGAAATTTTACAAAGTGTGGAAACCCAGAAAGTTTGTTTAGACATAGGAGTGGAAAAGAACAAGTTAGTACTTCTCAAACTGAAAGGTCTTTATTTCAACAAAAGTTCTATAGTTTTCAAGATTTGGAATTGGGAGTAATTATTGGAAAGTATTTATTAAGATAAAAAATGAATCAGACTTAAATCAAACATAAATTAATCCCAATAGATTTGAATCATACTTGTTATATTCCTTGTGGCATAAATTACAAAACACTGTGAATTCAGAAGGAAATCATTCTTCCCCATAAACTGTTCAGTTTCGATCTATAAGCCTTGTTCATAATCCTCCTAAAAACCCTCATGTTGGTCAAAATCTTCTTGTTGTTCAAAACCCCCCTAGAGTAATGGAAACTAGGTTTTCACCTTTGTATTTTCCTACTGCTTTACATGATCTCGCTCAAAATTATTCACATATAATTTCTTTATATGATGGGTAGGGGAATTTTACTGCAAGACAACACATGGACTAATTTGAAGATTTTATAGACTTGGAGGAGGTATATTATGATGATGAAAAAATGAGTTTGTTTGCACAAAGTGTGTCTATGGAAGCCAAAAGGTGGTTTAAGGACTTACAATCGAGTTCCATTCCCACCTTTGAAGCTTTCCATACATTATTTTTGGATAGGTGGGAGGCAAAGAAGATCCCTTTACAAATACTATCACAATATAATAATCACAAAAAGGGGAGCTTTGAATTTGTACATGAGTTTTCTAGCATATTTATGAGGGTATACAATTCAATTCCTACTAATATTAAACACTTAATAGTTGTTGCTAAACTTCATTATGCAGATTCCTTTGGAAGTGATTTTGTATTGTTCTTAAGAGAGAGGAACGGTATGCTAGTTTTCCTATTATGTTTAAAGATGCTCTACAAGTATAATCAAACTTGATGGCCTCAGGGAAAATGAAAAATAGGGTAGAGGCAGATTGGAGAAGACAAGAAAATCAACCATCTACCTCTGCCCCTTCTTCTGCAAGTGATGTCAAATTTGAGATGATGATGAAGATTATGGAGAAATTGATGGACATGCTTGCTCTAGACAATAAACCACCTAATAGAGAGCAGCCTGAAAATCAAATAAGGAATCCAAATTTAAGAATACCTCCTCCTCCTCAAAGAAATCAAAGAAATCTCGATGATTAGCAAATTATACCACCATTCCTAGAGAATTTGGTTGATAAGGAAGGAGAACAAGATCCAATGGATAACCAGATTTAGTACTTTGATGATATTGATTCTGAAATATACTTAACTGAGGAAGAGCATAATATGTTTGCTCAATAAGATTATAGTTCTATTTCATAGATGGACTCATAACAATATCAGAAAGGGTACCAAAATGTCATTGATGATATTTAAAAAAAAAGGTTAAAGTTGAGAAGACATGATGTAATTATAATTAAAGGGAAGCCAAACTCAAATCAGCTTTCTACTTTTCAACAAAATTCAAAAGAAAAAAAAATTAAAAAAAGATACCACTGTACAAACAAATACATAAAATAAAGAAAAAAAAGTCAAAAGAAAATAAACATCCAGTACCAATTTATGTAGATAGACCAGTGTCATCCTTCAATCTTCAGTCTAAGTTGTCATAATTCAAAATTTCTATTCCCTTTAATGAACTATTGAGGAACAATGAATACAGGGAAACAATTACAAAAATGGTCAAGAACTAGGGTGAGAATCAACTAGATATTTTAGATGTCACAGACGATGCTCCTACTATTGTCCTTAGGCCTAAAATTGAAGGAATATATGAGGAGGAAGTTCCTCCTTTTTATCTAAGTATTAATGTACATGATATGATTTTGCATAATGCCATGTTAGATTCTGGTGCATATCATAACCTTATGCCAAGGGTGGTAGTAGAAAGTCTGGTATTGGAGATTACTAGGCCTTTCAAAGAAATTTATTCTTTTGATTCTAGGATGGTAATATGTCTTGGATTAATAAAAGATATGGTGGCAACCCTTACACAACTTCCAGCCAAGAGAATTGTTATGGATGTCATAGTAGCTGACATTCCTCCCAAGTTTGGCATGTTGCTGTCAAGATATTAGGCATCAAAATTGAAAGGAACTCTGCAAATGGATATGTCATATGCTAATATACCTTTGTTTGGAGGAATCAGAAGGTTGTATCGTGAAAATAGGTTAGCTTATGTGATCATCAGTCAAGACAAACATGAAAATCATCATATTTATGTTGTTGATACTGATTTAGGATCCTCTATACTTTTTAATGATGGCCCTCACATTGATCCTGAAATTCCTATACAAATAGAGTTAAAGGAGAATAAGGAAATTGTTGCAGAACAACAAGCTTTGGAGAATAAGAAAAATGAAGAAGGATTATGGACTATGTATTTTGATGGGTCCATAAGTAAGAATGTTGCTGGTGCTGGTGTGTACATTATATCTCCAATCAGAGATTTAAAAGTTCCACCTTATAAATTGAATTTTGAATGTACTAATAATGTAACTGAGTATGAAGTTTTGCTGCTAATATTGAATTCTTTGAAGGATATGGGAGAAAAAAGGATAGAAGTATTTGGGGATTTTCAACTTGCAATAAACCAGGCGAATGATAGTTATCAAACAAAACATCCCAAGATGAGAGCCTACATGAATGAATTTTAGGACATGTTTGGTAATTACTTTACACATCATAAAATCAAAAGTGGTTCCCAGATGTGATACTAATGTAGCTGATTCTTTGGCTACGAGTCATGATAGAAATTTCAAAACTCTTGTTTATTCTAAAAAAAACTATAAAATCCAAATTGTGAATATACCCTCTATACCATACAACTCCAAGTACTGGCAAGTTTTTGAGGATGATATGCACATAAAAATATTTTTGTATATGTCTGATGAATTTGTAAATACTCGGATTGATACAGAAAATGAAAATTTAGAGAACTTCCAAGATGGTGTACAGACTGATGATGAAAAAATTGAAAGAAAAAAATTAAAAAATAAGATAGGGAGAAATGACATAATTCAGTTGAAGAGTAATTTTATCCTAACAGGTCTAATTCCCCTAGAAAATTTGTTTAACCAGAATGATGTTGCTAAGGATCCTAGAGTTAAAACTACTGATAACGTTGTTGAATATCATAATATAAGCACTGAAGAAACACCTCAGATTATAAATTTGTCCAAGAATTTTCCTGCAAAAGAAAAAGAAGAGTATATCAATTTGATGAAGAAATATGCAGATGTTTTCTCTTGGAGATATGAAGACCTGAAAGAGTATGATACTTCTATCATACATCATACCATCCCAATAAATCCTAGAGAAAATCCTTTCAAGAATAAATTGACAAGAATAAATCCCATGTTGTTTCCTGTGATAGAGAAAGAGATCAAAAAGATTTTCAATTTTAAAATTATTGTGACTTTAAGATTTTTGAAATGGGTGGCTAAGTTATTACATGTTAGAAAGAAGAACGGTGAAATCATAATTTGTGTGGATTTCAAAAATCTTAACAAAGCTTCATTGAAAGACAACTACCCATTACCAAAGATGGATCACATTTTGCAAAAAGTAGTAGGATCTGAAAGTATTTCTACTATTGATGGATTCTAGGGATATAATCAAATCAAAGTGCTTCTTGAGGATCAAGAAAATACTGTGTTTAATACACCATGGGGTACATTCATGTATGCTAAAATTCCATTTGATTTTATGAATGCAAGGGATACATTTCGACGTGCCATGGATATTATGTTTGTAGAAGAGAAAGACAAATTTCAAGTTGTTTACATGGATGATATAATTGTTTATTCCAGGTTTGACAAGGAACATGTTAAACATTTAGAGAAGGTTTTCCTGAAATGTAGAAAATATGGCATATCACTGAATCCCAAGAAATTTAATTTTGCATTGGAAGAGGGAAAACTGCTTGGACATGTCATTTCAAAAGATGGTATTAAAATTGATCCAAAAAGGGTCCATGCAATTTTAAAGGTTGAGGATCCCAGAAGCAAGAAAGAAGTGCAGTCTTTTATCGGATGAGTTAGTTTTATGAGGAGGTTCATTCCTAGTTTTTTTGAAATACTAAGGAACACTACTAATATGTTGAAAAACGAGAATGAGATAAAGTGGACAGTGGATGCCAGAAATTATTTCAAAGGTATTAAAAAGGCCATTACTGAAGCTCTAGTTTTGGTAAGTCCAAATTTCAATAAATATTTTGTGAGAATTTCGATCTACAACAAGATATAGGAGCCTTAGAGAAACTCACAAATCGAATTTGGTGCAAAAACAACAAAAAACCATTAAATGAGAAGCAATTTACACATGGAATGTGAATAGAAATGGGTTATATTTTGAATTTCTAACATAAAAACCATGTTAGTAACAATTTTATATTACATCAGAAGTGTTTTGTGAGGCTTAGGAAGCTGAGTGTGATTGTACAAATGAGCTTATCCAAATTGGCCTTGTTACGAAGAAAAAAATCCTATGGCTTGGGGGTACCACAATAGACTGTATGACACCAAAAATCAATCTTTCCCAATATGCAAAAACAGTAAGAAAATATAACACTAAGACATATAGAATCGTACCTTATTCTAGATGGTTGAAGTAGGTCCCCATTTGAGATTTTCCAATGCAATTGCAATTACAATTTGCAGTCAACAACAGTAAACAGAGCAAGCATATATAATCAATATATAATAATCAATCATGTATAAGCAATTACACACATCCCTAGATTCAATATTTGTATTCAAAATGCACATAAATTGGACAAGAAAAGATATTTCTATTAATAAAACAGAGATACAATAGTGACAAACTCTGTCGAAACTTCTGTCAACTAGAGAAACCGATTCCTCGACCTAGGCCTCCACCACTTCCGTCCTCCATCTCACAATAGCAAGCTCCCAAAGAAAAGGCAGTCTTGGGAAGAAAACTATGTGATCCAAGGGACAAAGGGATGCAAAATCAAGTATAAGCAAAGTTGACGAAACAATGGACTATAGTTTTCTTGCTCTTTAATTCCTCCTCTTCAATGTATCCAAGGGGTTTCTTATATAGCCCTCCAAATAGGTAATGGAGGGTCAAATCTGAGTGTTCTCGAGGAATTTGGAAGGCGAAGATTCAAGTTATTCGGACTCATATGAGAAAAACTTCAAAAATATTTGGACTTATGCACACATCCCGATGTACATAGGTTTGAGGTCAAAAGTCGCGTGTACACACAAGTATATATTTAAAAGTTGTGTACAACAATAAACAGGTGTCTTTTAGGGATGATCTTGGAACATCAAAGTATAATATAAGTCCACGGGGTCTAAGGAGTCTGCAGAGGGACAAGGGAGGCCACAAATGTGTGATCTACCTGGTGTGGTAAAATCAAATATAACAGATGACCCCTAATGTGTGAGGTCATAGGGGTAACATGATGGCCGAAATACATTGTAAAATCCAATCCAGAACTGGAGTAATGAAGACCCAGGCAGAAGAACCAACCACTCATCAGTATGATACAATGATAAATCTCTACATGTGACTACAAATACATGTAGCAATCCCAGATACATAAGAGTATAATGGACATGAATAGGAATGATATACAAAGTGTCATGTGTGTTCATCGCCACATACAATATACAATCGATCAAAATCTCCACAATGGATGAAGATATCTGATATACAATGGAAATAATGGAATCATGATCACAAGAGCTGGAAGGTCTTCTACGGAACTCACTACGAGTACATGTCCTACTATGCAAATAAATGTGTCAAGGTCGAACATAGTAGTCCATTTTCTGATTATCGGTCATTGATGGATTCTCGGGATATAATCAGATCAAAGTGCTTCCCGGGGATCAAGAAAAGACTATGTTTACTACACCATGGGGTACATTCATGTATGCTAAATTTCCATTTGGTTTAATGAACACAAGGGTTACATTTCAACGTTCCATGGATATTATGTTTGCAGAAGAGAAAGAAAAATTTCAAGTTGTTTACATGGATGATATAACTATTTATTCCAGGTTTGGCATGGAACATGTTAAAAATTTGGAGAAGGTTTTCCCAAAATGCAGAAAATATGGCATATCATTGAATACCAAGAAATCTAATTTTGCATTGGAAGAGGGAAAACCGCTTGGACATGTCATTTCAAAAGATGGTATTAAAATTGATCCAAAAAGGGTCAATGCAATTTTAAAGGTTGAGGATTCCAGAAACAAGAAAGAAGTGCAGTATTTTATTGGATGGGTTAATTTTATGTGGAGATTCATTCCTAGTTTTTTTGAAATACTAAGGAACACTACTAATATGCTGAAAAAATGAGAATGAGATAAAGTGGACAGTGGATGCCAGAAATTCTTTCAAAGGTATTAAAAAGGCCATTATTGAAGCTCTATTTTTGGTAAGTCCAAATTTCAATAAATCTTTTGTGAGAATTTCGATCTACATCAAGATCTAGGAGCCTTAGAGAAACTCAAAAATCAAATTTGGTGCAGAACCATCAAAAAACCATTAAATGAGAAGCAATTTACACATGAAATGTGAATAGAAACAGGTTATATTTTAACTGTCTAACATAAAAACATGTTATTAACATGTTTATATTACATCAGAAGTGTTTCATGAGGCTTAGGAAGCCCAATGTGACTATACAAATGAACTTATCCAAATTGGCCTTGTTACGGAGAGAAACTTCCTATGGCTTCAAGGTACCACAACATACAGTGTGACACCAGAAATCAAAATTTCCCAATATGCAAAAAAAGTAAGCAAATATAACACTAAGGGATATATAATCGTACCTTATTCCAGACGGTTGAAGTAGATCCCCATTGATCTTTTCCAATGCAATTGCAATTACAATTTTCTCTCAACAACAACAAACAAAGCAAGCATATGTGTGTGTGTGTGTGTGTGTGTGTGTGTGTGTTAGATCTATTCTAGCATATATAATCAATCATGTATAAGAAATTAAACACATCCATGGATTCAATATTTGTATTCAAAATACACATAAATTGGAAATGAAAATATATTTCTATTAATAAAATAGAGATACAATAGTGACAAACTCTGTCAGCACTTATGTGAACCAGAGAAACCGAGTCCTCCACCTAGGCCTCCACCACTTCAATCCTCCATCTCTCAATAGAAAGCTCACACAACAAAGGAAAGCTTGGGAAGAACACTATGTTCTCCAAGGGACAAAAGGATGCAGACTCAAGTATAATTAAAGCTGAGGAAACAATGGACTATAGTTTTATTGCTCTTCAATCCCACCTCTTCCATGTATCCAAGGGGTTCCTTATATACCACTCCAAATAGGTAATGGAAGGTCGAATCCGAGCGTTCTCAAGGCGTTTGGAAGGCTAGGAGTAAATTTATTTCAACTAATATGAGGAAAACTCCAAAAATATTTGGACTTATGCACACATCCCGATGTACATGGGTTTGAGATCAAAAGTCATGAGTATAGCTTTAAAAGTTGCATACAACAATAAACAGGTGTCTTTTAGGGATGATCTTGGAACATCAAAGTATAATATAAGTCCATGGAGTCTAAGGAGTCTACAGAGGGACATGGGAGGCCATAAATGTGTGATCTACCTGGTACCCATAAAATCACCTATAACAGATGCCCCCTAATGTGTGAGGTCAGAGGGGTAACATGATGGTCGAAATACATTATAAAATCCATCCCCGAATTGGAGTAATGAAGAACTAGGAGGAAGAACCAACCACTCACCAGTATGATGCAATGATAAATATCTACATGTGACTGCAAATACATGTAGAAATCCTGGCTACATAAGAGTACAATGGCCATGAATAGGCATGATATACAAAGTGTCATGTGTGGTCATCACCATGTACAATAAACAATGGATCGAAATCTCCATAATGGATGAAGATATCTGATATAAGCTAGAAATGCTAGAATCGTGATCACAAGAGATAAAATCTCATGAATACTGGCACGATAAAGGAAGTAGCATATATGGAATTCCACTAAGATGGAAGGTCTTCTATGAAACTCGCTACGAGTACATGTCCTACCATGTGAATAAATGTTTCAAAGTAGAACATAGTAGTCCATCGTATGATTATCGGTCATTGATGTATATCGTTAACAGACGTGAGATAACCCACCGATAATGAAGATGGGAATCAAGGTACAGAGTGCAATCTAACAAGTGTGAATAAATGTGTTGAGGTCGAACACTTGGAAGAATCCATCGATCAGGGGACATTGATGTATTCCCAAACTTTTCGATGGATAGAGAACATACCACTAATGACTGTAAGTCTCAAGGCACTCAAATGACTCTAGTATCCTATTTCAGAATAAATGATCTGATGTCGATGGAATGGAATATACTGGAAGGAGGGAATTAAGGCATCCCCCATCAACCAACACGAGGTACTCAACAACATTGTATAATGTGGAAGAGCTCAATGAACAAGATGTGCATGAACCAATAACAATACTAGGAATGGATGACATGCAAAGTCAAAATAACTAAGGAATGGTCAACTCGAGCTTCAACTTCCTTTGAACAAGAGCATAAGGAAAATGGTCACTGAAGGTAGGAAGCATCGACTTGAAATGTAACTGGTACATCTATGTGACATAGGAGGCATCAACATGGGCTCCATGGAGACTGGAAGCATAACCAATCGGTGGAGATAAACTCAGAGTAAGGAGTACAACTCCTAAATTCAAACTAATAACCCAACTAATGAATGTGATATACAATGCTCTGTTCGAAGGTGACACGACTCGACTGCTACTGATGATAACATCTTTTCCCGTCCGTCTTTTTATGTTTTTTATTTTTTTGGATTTTTTCAGATATTTTGAAAAGATTGAAAAAGAATAAAAGTGCTTTATAGTACATATCTAGGAGGAGACGAGTGTTAGGGACAAGAAATCTAGTTCCAAGCAGTGGAACATACCTATGCTCAATAAAAGGAAACATGTGTAGGATAATGACACTCATGGGAAGGTCTCCTCCGGGCAAATGATATATTAAAAGGCTCTACCTCGCTAGACATCAGACAAGCTCGGGCTATGTGGCTGATAACTCAAAGTCAGGGAGCCGCCATAAAGCTTAAGAAGGCAAGAAAAACTCATGAAATTCAATTAAAAATTGCCATATACATGGGAGTCCCTATGGGGAAAATCCAACATAAAGTTCAAGAGGAGTATGAAGCTCTTGCTCGAGGACGTGGCAAGACTAAAAAGGGACTCCCATGACTTAAAGGAGGCATCTCAGCATGGGCACCAAATGAAAAATAGGATGTAACTAGGGTACCCATGTATTGGAAATCTCTACCATTCACATGATACCACTTCTAACAGCAGCATGAAGGTTCTATGATATCATGCAATGGGTTCGTACCTAAGATTAAAATTAAACGGTCATAAGGTCATGCAAAATGCAGGCAGATGTGAAATCCTAACCTATATGTCAATTCAGACATTATACCTATAATAGGCACAAATGAATCAAAGACTCGGTTAGAACACGCTCAAAATGGGATCCTACAACATCATATTAGTCCAAACAATCCAAAATGGTAAAAAACTATAGAAAGTTGGTAATAATTTGAAAAAAAATTCTATTAAATAGTGAAAAAATAAAAAAATTTCATACCATTTGAAAATTTTACCCATCATAGTGTTTTTGTACTCAAAACTTCAGAAGCTGATTCCGAGAGCATCCTTCGATGAAATCACTCCCTGTTTGGTCTAGGTAACTCCCCATGCTCTACTCTTTCATTTGCATGTTTTCATTTTTGAATTTGGTGGTCAAATTTTTATTGTGGACCATCCTAAATAGTGCATTTCGGCCCACACAGAAATTGGTCCATTTTCTGTGTATAGGGCTGGGTATACATAGAAAAGACCATGAAACCCATGTACATACGCGGATGTTTAAAAAGTAGTCATGTACAGGGCCGTGAATGACAAATGCAAACTCAAAAACTGATGAAACTTAGCAATTTTTGTGCAGTATTGTGCTAGAGTGGAGGGAGCATGAACATGGTGATGTTGAAGAGGTTGTGCAAGATGATCTCATGGCTCAACAAACATTAAGGGCATGTGGACTATACAATTTTTGGCACCTTGAAAGCTTAAGGGAAAATCCAAGGCTACTCTAGCTGCTAGTATATTACAGGGACCCAGACTCAAAGACCTTTCAGTTAGATGGCATGCCTCTCAGCATTGAAGTTCAGGACATATACTTTATCACAGGATTGTCCTACAAAGGGGAGGTGGGAAACATACGGTCTTGTGGGCCAGGAGGTGGGCTCACTATAGATGAGTACATTGTTGTGTATTGTGTCCTGGATATATAGAAGGTTGAGAGTCAAATACTGACCATCGCAATCCAAAATCTCAGGTTGAAGGCCATATTGTTGGCCTTATATAGGATAGCAGGATTAGCATCTCTCCACCAGGATTCAAGGCCTCTGAAATTCTATGCGGTGGAGTGCATGGGTCCTACTATATATGACTGGAGTAACTCGTTGTTGAGAAACATGAAACAACAACTCACTGACTGCAAGATGGGGTAGGTGAGGAACTTCAGCTATGGAAGCCTCTTGAGTGCTTTATTTTTTGAGCATGTTCTGGGGCTAAGCCCTAGAGTTGATTTTTCCCCACATGGATTTCGAGATCCATATCAGCTGCACTGGGAAAATGTGATGCAGAGACTAGGACTCAGGAGGGGGAAGGTGGCCAACCCCTACCCAACATATTTCTTTCTCTAGTGGCATAGACAGATCATCACCATAGATGATTGTCCCTATGCAGGGATCAACTTCCGTGGAGATCTGGACATGCCCATACCACCAAGATCTACATATGGAGATATAGGTAACAAATCTCGACTCCAACTTGTTTTTTAAATTATAAAAAAAAAATTGTGTTTTTTAATATATGGAATTAAAAAGACATGTTTTTAGTACGGTGGCATATAGTGATACTTTTTCATGTACATGCAGATGTGGGACCACAACAACCGAATGGTTTCCCTCGTCATTGATGGAGGGGAAGAGGAGATGAGATCATGGGTGTGGATGCGGAGCATACACTCCAAAGAATTCACACAACAAATGAAATCTAGTCAACAAACTCGATCACCACAAGTAGACCAAAAAATACGCTATGCAAAAATGTACAATAATATACAACAAGTCAGCCTCGACTAAAAATCATGCATAGTACTTTTTAAGATAGAGCCCATTTCTAGGCTCCGTCAAGGTTGGCCCTTCATAATATACTAACTCATATGCACCTTTCTCCAATACATGCTTGACAACATAAGTCCCATGACACATGGGATTAAACTTTCCTACCCCCAAGGGTTCGTTAGCTTGGTCCCACAAAAGAACCAAGTCACCTTCATTAAACCTCCTAGGATAGACAAAATTATCATACTGGACCTTAATGCAATGATTATTAATCTCAAGAGTCACTAAAGCATCTCGACGCTGCTCCAAGTTGACCAAACTCTCTTCCAATGCCTAAGTGTCTGGTAAAAACTCCACGGCTATCTTCAAAGAAGGGATTTCACATTCAATTGGTAAAACTGACTCCACCCCATGTACAACCTGATAAGGAGAAAAATTGTTGGCAGTCCTAACTATGGTTCTATAGGCCCACAAAGTAGGATATAACATGATCTTCCAATTCATATTGCTTTGTGCGATGGTTCATTGGAGAATGGAATTAAGTGACTTGTTCACTACTTTAACCTGTCCATTCGCTTGAGGATAGTAAGAATAAGAATGCTCTTGATTATACCCTAACTTCAAAGACACCTCTTCCATCATTTTGTTCTTAAATTTCCTTCCATGGTTAGTGACAAGCTCTCTCAGAATTCCAGACCGGGTGATAATCTAGTTGAATACAAAATATGTGGTTGTCTCACCATCGGATTTAACCGTGGGCATATCCTCTTCCCATTTCATGAAATAGTCAATAGCCACAATAATATGATGGTTCCCCCTAGCCGAATCTAGGTTGCAGTCCATAAAATCGACCCCCCACTTGGTGAAGGGACCAGTGGTGATGATCGGATGCAAAGGGGAAGGACGAGAGCACATATTGTGTGCAAACACCTAGCAAGGGTGGCACCTCTTGACTGCATGAATGCAATATTTAAATATGGACAGCCAAAAATAGCATGCTCTCAATATTTTTTGGGTTGTAGAGATCCCAGATAAATGACCACCACACGCCCCTCCATTCCAATCATTCAGCACAACCTCAGCCTCCTCACGAGTTAAGAAATGATGTAAAATGGAATCAACCCCATGGTGGTATAAATTGTTATCCAAAATGAGGTAAATCTTTGATATATGATGTAACCGTCAACGCTCATCCCATGAGAGGTTAGAAGGACCTTCAAAGTTTACAAGTAGACAATGATCTCCCCAAACCATGGGTCAGCAGTCGAGATGAGAAATATGTGCTCATCAAAGAATGAGTCCTTGTTAACCTCTCCTTCATCCAAACTTGAAAAATCAGATATAAGCTCAGCAAAAATCAATGACTTCTTTGACTTTGCTGAAACAAAATCGAGGCCAAATTCTTGCAATATCACAATCCACTTATTGTATTTCCCCCCTATCATGCTTCAAGTCAGAATGAAATGAAATGGATTAATGTGAGCTACAACGAGTGTTTGGCGAATAAGGATGTAATTTCTCAAACGTTGAACCACATGGACGATAGATAAGGCCAACTTATCAAAATGGTTATAACGAATCTCCACATCAATAAGGTTTTGGCTAAGATAGTAGATGACATGCTCCTAAAGCTCCTCATCCTCTTAAACCAATACCATGCCAATCCTCTCTTGAGACGCGACCACATATATCACAAAGTCAAGGCTATAGTCGGGTGGACTAAGCATGGGGGATGATTCCAAGGCTTTCTTCAAAGCATCAAAATACTCCTGGGCTCTCTCATCCCATATATATGGAATGTATTTCTTCAATAAATGCATGAATCCTCTCGTCAAATTGGCAAAATTAACTACGAATATTCACAAGAAGTTCACCATACCCTACAAACATTGAAGTTGTCTAATGTTACGTGGAGGAGACAACTGAAGTATTGCCTCAACCTTTAAAGGATAGACCCTTATACCCTCTCTAGAGACAATGAACCCTAGAAAGTGACCAACCTTCACGCAAATATGCACTTATGAGGCCTTAACTGAATTTGATAACGGTGGGATATTTTGAAAACCAAATGCAAATGATAAGGATGACGCACCCTCAATTCAGAGTGAGTAGCTAAGTCATCCAAATACACTTAGGTCGTGAAAAGCAAATGTCATGGACCATTGAAACGTAGCTCCAATGTTTTTAAGGTCGAAGGGAATTTTTTGGTATGCAAACGTGCCCCAAGGACAAATAAAAGCAGTCTTGTGTTGGTCCTTAGGTTTAATTTGGATTTGATTATAGCCAGAGAATCCGTCCATAAAGGATTAAATGTTGCTCCCCACACACTCATCTAAGATTTGATCAATAAATGGTGTACATAAATTATCCTTAGGACATGCTTGATTTAAATCTCTAAAATCAGTGCATACTCAGATCATTCCCTGCTTCTTATCCACTGGAATGGGGTTTGACACCCACTCCGTTAAGGGAACAGGATAGATGAAGCCAACTTTGAGTAACTTCTCTAGCTCTGCCTTAATCGCAAGTGCTTTCCTAGGATTCATTACTCTCAAATGTTGCTGAATAGGCTTAGCATCCGAGTAGGTTTTGTAATCCCCTTGGTTTGGATTTATGAATCATCCCCCATTCAAAATATTGGGCCATCATTCAAATGAATGGAGGATAAGAGCTCTCTTTTGGCTACCATGTGTCTAGAATCCCCCGAATCAATGATGAAAGATGAGGAATTAGAGGTACCTTCGACCAAAGCATGACATTTCTCCTTTCCATGTATTTTGGAGGTGCCATTCTTCTTCCTTGTGTTGTCTGGGACTAGGATATTGTTCTTCTCCAATAGTTGCACCATTTGGTCAATGGTTTTTTTCATTCATGATATTTATGGATGCCATCCCTTGTAGAAATAGGTGCATTTGGTCTTCTCTCTTTTTTTTCTTGTCCATCTCCTTGGGAGAATTTGCACCCCCATCATGGTTTTCTAGTTTCTTCTTCTCAAGCAACTTCAAATTCTTTGCCTTGGACTTTCCCTTTGAGGCATTCAAAACTCCCATGGAAAGGCTTGATCCTTAGCCTTGATGGTGACCATTTGCACTAGCTTGTCTTGCTTTTGGGTGAGGGACTTCATGAAGCTAGATAGACTTGGAATTTGCTAGTTTCGAAGTGTTAACTTGCTAGAATGGAATGTGCTGACAAAGACTGAGAATTCTGCCCCCAACTACGAAAGGACAGACAGAATCAATCTTCCTCTTTCTTCTCAATCCAAAATTGCTTTAGCTGCAACAAAAGTGACTTGAACTTGGTGAAGAAGTCATGGATAGTGTCAAAGTGCGTTGGGATCAGGCTGATGAGCCTGTTCTCAAGCTGGTGGCCTCGTACTTCATCAATTTTCTGAAAGAGTGTCTCTAGTTTTACCCAAACATCATTGGGGGTTGTTAAAATTTCTACGTGGAACAAAATATCTCTTGAGATACTCAGGCATAACAATACATATGCTTCATCCAATCTGTTGAAGTAATTGGATTTCTCTACAGCAGTGTTTCGCTCCACCTCTGTGCCCATGGTAACTTATAGAGACCTTTGGATCTCAATTGAATCACCATATATACCTTCCAATAAAATAAGATGAAAGGTGTTATCAGTATGTGGGTAGCCTCCATTTCTACCTGTGCTAATGGTGATGAAATTACCGAATGTCTTGCAAAAATAACTCAATTTTATTTGTAAATTATCTAAAAATGTAGCTCAAAATGCTCTGGATTGATATGCAACTCACTAAAATCCACTCAGATCTGATACCATGTGACAATTTCAATCTATATCAAGATCTAGGAGACTTAGATAAATTCACAAATCGAATTTGGTGCAAAACCAGCAAAAACCCATTAATGAGAAGCAATTTACACATGCAATCTGAATAGAAACAGGTTATATTTTGACTGTCTAACATAAAAACATGTTAATTATAGGTTTATATTACATCAGAAGTGTTTCTTGAGGCTTAGGAATCCCAATGTGACTGTACATATGAACTTGGCCAAATTGGCCTCAATCCCCCCTAGGTGGGCCAATCACGTTCCAAATCAGCCCAAATGGCCAAGAATCTCCATTTGGACATGGATGAGGTGACATGGGGTCATAAAAACACCTTGGCATGTGTGGGTGTGGAAATATAGGTGGATTAGAGGCTCTAGGTGGCATTAAATACACCAAATCAGCCCAAAATCAGTCAAACTCTACCTCTAACACTCCTAGTCAACCAAAATGTCCACATTCAATGAATGGGAATGCACCAAAAATGATGAGACTACACATGTGGATAGTTTACTGAGTTGGATCTCTCATGTGGGTGTGAATGCACCAATTTAGTTGGTTATTGGTCCAACTAAGCACCCTAAGTCCAAAACCATAGTGTATTAATGCAAAATGCAATAAAATTGACTAAGGAGTTAAAATAAGGTACTAAGGGGTTGGATTACTATTTTAACAGATTTCTTGATATTTTCTTATTCATCTGAACATACTATTGCTAGATTCCTGTTACAGCTAATTTTACCACGCATGGTGGATCACACTTTTATGGCCTTCCCTGTCCCTCTGCAAACTCTTTAGACCCCATGGACCATTTTTGTACCTTTGATGTTTCCAATATCATCCCTAAAAACATGCAATAATTTCCATATGTGACTTTTAATCCCTTTCTCGCATATATACGCGGGTTTGACCCTTAAAACCGTGTACATCGGGATGTGTGCAAAAGGCCAAATGATTTTGGAGTTTTCCTTGATGTGGATCCGAGTCACTTGTCTCTTGACCTTCCATATGCATTGAGATCGCTCAGATTCGACCTTCCATTACCCCATTGAAGAGCTATATAAGGAACCCTTTGGATACATTGAAGAGGGAGAAATTGAAGCGTAAGAAAACTATAGTCCACTGTTGCCAGAGCTTATACTTGAGTCTGCATCCCTTTGTCTCTTGTAGCACCTTGTGTTCTTCCCAATATTGCCTTTTGCTTGTGAGATTTCTATCGAGAGATGAAGGATTGAAGTGGTGGAGTCCATGTTGCCGCATTTCACACACCTAGGTCACGTGGCATAAATCTTCAAGGCACTTGGTGTGTCCTTGGGGGCAAATCTCGAGTCAAGGATGTCACCTTGTTCTTGACTCCTCTGTTTAGTCTCAACTCCTAACGGAGCCAAGGGGGGTAGACCCTATTATGTTACTAAGGAAAAATTACTTAGTGTGATGATGTTAAACTGAATCAGTTACTTAGGAGTTTGAATATTTTAACTATAGACAATTAAAGATGACGAGATATGAAAATAAACACACGAAAGCACAAAGCTGATACACAATGTATATATGAAGCAAAAATGACCAGTGCCTTAAAATGGAGTCAAATCATTAAGATCGATGTGCTTGCATGTGCTTGGAGCGAATGTTTTGCAATTCCATCTTGGTATGTTTTAAGTTAAATGCGAAGTATGAGTTGATTAAATTAGGCAAAGGGGGACTCCAGATATACCTGAGAGTACTTGGAGTATGTCCAAAACTAAACCTTTACGGCTACCCACAAGGAATATGTGGGCTGAAATGGAGTCTCTAGGGCTATTGTTCGTAACACACCCGTTAGGGTGTGACAGAGATCGGCGCCCCGAGGTCACTTTTCAAAAGTTCCCGCTTCCTTTGGGTATTTTTCCACAGTAGAGGTTTGATCTAGGTGTTGGATTTTCACCTGATGGTTTGTCAATTGGGGAGAGTGAGTCCTAATTATACTAGTCACCCAAGTGCTTTTGATACAGCTTGAATGATCAAATGAACCACAGCCAAGTGTAGAGCATACACACTGGAGTCTTGTAAATTTTAATGAGTTTTAAATCGGATGTTCTTGTTTAAAAGAAAAGCCTCCAAGAACCTCTTTCGATCCAAGTGGATATCACTCGGGGAATCGAGGAGGGGTTAATTTTAAATTTGCTGATAAACAAATGATAGAAAAAAGCAAACAGATACATAGTTCTAGTTTCTTAATTAATCCTACCACAAATCTCTTTCCCCTTTCGGGTCAATTGAGAAATGGTGGGGTAAGTATTACAATTACTTTGAAATGTAAGATATGGAGTATGGAATTAATAACAAAATCAAGTATACTACCCTGCAAATTAGATCAATGCTAGTAAAAAAGAAATAAATAGAAATCGACGAAAAAGGCACCGACATAAATCCCCCCAAGGGGAATGGGGAATGGGATCGAAAGAGCCTATTCCAAAGATAATTTTATTTATTATTGGTTATAGAATCAGTGAACTGAAATTATCAGAAACTTCTTGGTCCTTATACAGGCTGAAACCAAGATTTTTACAACTTTGGAAAAGTCTTGAGTTTTTAGTGAAAATGGAGACCCCTGGGGGGATTTGAGTGCTCCTGAGGCCACTTTGGACAGCAACTTCCTTTCCCTTCTGTCAGACCTGCTAAAAGACAGTGAGCATATTAGAATAACAAATTCCCAAAATCACTTTAAGAGTACCTTTGGATCATCCTACCTTATCTCACAAAAAATGAAGTTAAAACTAGCTAAACAGGCAGAAAAGGAACCAAGGAAAGCAAGCTTTCCTTGGGATCTTGGCTTGCTGTTTGTGCAGACAAAAAAAATGCACTGATATTTCAGAATATTGAATTTTATAATAGCAAAAGGAAATCTAATGCATGGGATCTACAAGTTTCCTTTAAATTTTCATGCAAAAAAGACGATTCCATACAACTAGATCTAGAATGCTTATGAAACCTTTTTAAGTGCAAGATCTAGGTTATGAGCTATGAAATATCATATCTATGTATATTTTAATTTTATGAAACAGATCCAAATGAAATCACAACTATGAACTGAACCAAGTAACCGGGTAAAGTGTTGATTTTGAGGGAGGAAGAAGAGGAGAAAAGTGTTGGTTTCCTTGAAGATCCGCAGTAGAGCTTTCAGGTGGAATGTTGAGGGACTATGCTTTTGAAATGTTTTGAGGAGAATGAAGAAGAAAACTAGATCAGAATCCTCTCCAAAGTATGAACCTGCAACTCAGCTGAAATCAAAGAACTTGCCAAGAAACTTGTGAGATCCGATTAGTACATACAAAGAGATTCAAGATAACATGCATATAAGATTATAGGACATGCTAAATATAGATCTCTAAACATGCATCCAAGGAGAGTGACAGTCAACGGAATTATTGAACAACACCTTTCCTATCAAGATTTTAATAAGCTAATTACCAATCTTAACCACAGATCTACAAGAAATTAGCAAAAAATGACCACAGATGCAGGTTACCTCAGTAAAACAATGGCAATAATCATCCACACATGTAATGGAACCACACCGTATTTCCTCCAAAGCTTTTCTTTATTTCAAATGTAGAATTACAGAGTTACAATAGCAGCAGCACCTCAATCCCAGTTCTAACTAGCTTGGAAGAGGAGGCTGTGCCTAGATATATAGAAAATACAGGAGATCCAGCCCAGGGGGGCGCAAATCCTCATGGAATCAGATGAAATCAGCTGATGGAGAGTCCATTAATGCCTAATCTGTGTCTAGCTGAGCCAGATCTGAGTCTCACTGAGTGTAACTGTCAATCAGGGGGCTGATCTGACTGACACCTCAACCTGTTGACTAAAGCATCCACCAAAATTCATCCAGATGAGCCAAAAATGTGTTGAGGAGAGAGGGAGGGCGAAATTACCCATAAAGGATGCTCAAGATCAACTTTGAATCTGATTTGATCACCTCCTTCAGTCAAGTATTTGTCAGATCCATTCAATCTGCTTCAGATCTGACTGATTTCAATCAAATCAGCTGAGAATCCATTGATTTATGATTTTGAATTTTCTCCATTATTCATGAATTTATTAATTAAAATAATCAATAATTGATTTTTGGGCCTTTTTGACCTGAGTGATGGAAAATCACTCTAAACTAGGAAATAGTGGGTCCATGGGTTTACATGGTGCTCTTAGCTTGAAAATGAGCACCTACATGACTGAAACCGATTATTTGGCCCACTTTTATTACAAAATCAATTTTTCCAATTAAACTATTAAAAAATAGCCTAAGTTTTTTGGAAAAATTAAATTTTAATAAAAAAACACTGAAAAAACTAAAAAATTGAAAAGTTGAAAAACACCTAGGGGGACTTAGACATGTTCATATGACACAAAAATGATGTCTATCATGCTTATACATTGACCCATAGACTCTAATAACCTCAATAGGCCTAAATGCCAAGCCGACCACCCCAACTTTGGAGGTATGGAGTGAAAAACTCAGAAATTATCAATCGTTTGTTCAACAACCAATAATAACCCAGGGAAAAAACACCATGGGCTGATCGGATTGACAAATGAATTCTAAGAGACCGAGTCTTTTACAGACACTATCATGCTAGAACATTTATTACAATTCCCCCATGGGGTATGAACATGTGATATAGTACAACAAGCACTTCCCAGAAGTACTTCCAAAGGTCTTTTGTAGTCCGAACAAGTTATCCTTGTCCGGTTCACCAGGCTCACTCGATAAAAAACCACTAAGTACAACTTAGGTGGTAACATTCTGGCTCCAACTGTGTGACGTGTGCTTGATCTGGTCTTTAAGGCAAGGAGAGGATACGAGAACACCAGAATCTCTGGTTTATATACCCTGTCAAAACATCTCAACTTGACAAGAAAAACCTCAGTAGCACAAGTTTTATAAAAAGACAATTGAACCACTAAGCTGATTTATTTAAACAAAATAAATGTAACTAACTAAAAGAAGCAAAGTTTTATTATAGCTAAGTATAAAATAGAAATGCAGAAAGTAAATGCTCTCTTTCAAGGAGCTTATTTTCCTACTCTAAGCATGATATAAAAAGGGTTAAGTGTAATCAGAAATCCAATGTAACTACCTAAGAATTTTATTAACATAAAAAAAAATTTCCTTGTCTTTGGTTACCAGCCAAAGTAAGGATACTTTATTTAGAAAATGCAAACCTGCGTGATGATCTGGAAGGGGCGGGATGGATGGGAAATAATAGGCATGAATAATGTCATCAAACTTCCTCCCAAACTAGTAAGTGCTTGCACAGGCTGCTTCTATCCATGACTGGATAGGGTTGATGTACAAATTGGAATGATGAGTCAGATTGATTACACCAACATACTGATCATCAAGGCTTATCGGATGATAATTCACTGTATAAGCCCCAAGCGGCTCCAAGTCGTGAGGAAACTCTATATGTGAAGATGATAGTTGAGACTGATATTCTAATAACTGCATCACATCTATATTTTCACAACACTGCTTCTCCATGTCCTCATTACTGATACCCTTGTGCGGCTCTGCATGATATGACTTTGAATGATCATATGAGAGTTTTGAATGCTGCTTTTCCATACTAGGATTTTTCAAGGTCTCCAGATTCATGCTTCCCTCTATGGAAGTATAGTAGATTGGATTTCCACAAATCTCTAAACAGACACTCCCCTTGCTGGATATAGCATAGATAGGATTCTTAATAAGATATCCACAAAAATCCCAATAGTCATCACCATCATCTATGTTAAATGTGATGGATTCCCCATTGTTGATATTAGGTTCCAATATCGAGTTCTCTTTGTATTCATTACTGATACTGATATATGGCTCAGACTGATTATGTGGATAAACTGCATGCTCCTTTTTCATATCAAAGTTTCCCAAGGCCACATGGTCCATGCTCTCTCCTTTAGACATGCCATAGACAGAAAAATCAACAAAACCATCAAAAGTTTCTGTTTCATTATTTTCCTCTTTATTCATGTCATAGATTGGATTTTCCATGAATGTCCAAGAATCCTCATCAACATCTTTGTCGGGGATAAGGGAGTCTTCGTCACTTGTATCATGCTCCAAGCTATACTTGTCCTCATTTTCATACTCATCTTCTTCAGAGAAAAGGTCGCAAGGTAGTAAACCTTCCAGACTGTCATCATTATATGGAGAACACATAGGAGTCCCATCATGTATTTTATAGTTTTCATCATAATTTTCACTATAAGATTCTGTAATGGTTTCATCCTTAGGCTTGTTCTGTTTAGATGGTGACAAAGGGTAGGCCTGGCCTACCATGTATATATGATCAGGCTCGCTTGAATTTGTTTCCTAATTACTGACCTCCGCCATCCCATGTTTTATAACCTGGTTTGCTATGTAGCAAGTACTTTCTGGGTGGAATTGCTCACAAGGTCTGCACCATGGAATTACTTCATCCACTAGATTAGTTGAGTCTAACTGGTTTGGAATCCTAGGCTCTTACTGAGGAAACTTCCTTTGATATACTTGATTCTTTTTTGGTTGAAAATTCCTAGGTCCATTATTTCTCTCCAATGTAACTATTCTGTTCTGAATTTTATTCAATTGCTTAGATTGGTTTGTCATGAATTTTTCCAATAGGCTAGTTACCTTTTCCATGGGGTCTTTAGAGGTTTCCTTTTCCTCTAATTCAATGGCCTTTCCCTTCTCTTTGTTGTACAAAGTGTTTCCCCTAATGTAACCTGGAATGTTGGATTTTCCCGAAGATTACATATTCCTTTCAATTTTTTTAGCCAGATCTTGAGCAGTTTTTAGATCGACCGGATCTTTGTCCCTTAACCGGTACCTCAAATCACCAGTGAAAGCTTCGATGTAATATATGAGGATGGAGGAATCCCTTGGCTTGATTTCTCTAGGGAGGTCTGCAACCACATGCCTGAACTTAGTATTAAATTCATCCATGGTTTCATTCTCCATCTTCTTTATATCATGAAGGGCAGCAAGCAAATGTCTTGGTTCTTTCTTTCCCCCCCATTTCTTCTTAAAACCTACTAGGAATTCATTAAGGGTTTTATATGAATCATCATCAAGGTTTTCATACCACTCCACAGCATCATCCTCTAAGGACAAAGCAAAGAGATTCATTTTGATATCTTCATGGTTAGAGGCACCATTATCACAGTAACTGACTACGTGCCTTTCAAAATTTCAAAGATAAGTCTTGGCGGTGGTAGCATTATTTCCCTCGAACCTAGGGAGCTTCTTGATAGCATCATTCGGAATGTAATGAGGACTACCTGCTATCTGAGAAAAGTCAAGGGGTTTGTAAAATTCCATCATTTCTTGAGATTAGTGAACATGACTCTCTACAAATATGTGATGGATATTTGAGAGGGATTGGTCTCCTAAATCTTCAAGGTTTCTACGAGAAGTCTGCCTATTCAATATTTCCCTAATAAACCTTTCGGGATCAGGGAGAGGATTGAATAATTGTCGACGGTTTCTTCGGGTAGAAATTCTTGAAGGGATGTTTAGATAGTGGAGTCGTCAGATGGATAGAGTTTTTAATTTTTATGTTTTCAAATACTAGATCAATCAAAAGTTTTTGTCTTTTTAATTGTTTAGCAAAAAGTTAAGTTAAGTCGTACTCGGGAATAAGAAGATTTATCCTCAGCAATGGCACCAAAAAGTGTTGCTACCTTTCACACACCTGGGTCACGTGGCAGAAATCTTCAAGCCACTCGGTGTGTCCTTGGGGGCAAGTCTCGAGTCAAGGTTGTCACCTTGTTCTTGACTCCTCTGTTTAGGCTCAACTACTAACGGAGCCAAGGGGGGTAGACCCTATTATGTTACTAAGGACAAATTACTTAGTGTCATGATGTTAAACTGAATCAGTTACTTAGGAGTTTGAATATTTTAACTATAGACAATTAAAGATGACAAGATACGAAAATAAACACACGAAACTTACAAAGCTGATACACAATGTATATAGGAAGCAAAAAGACCAGTGCCTTAAAATGGAGTCAAATCAATAAGATCGATGTGCTTGCATGTGCTTGGAGTGAATGTTTTGCGATTGCATCTTGGTATGTTTTAAGTTAAATGTGAAGTATGAGTTGATTAAATTAGGCAAAGGGGGACTCCAGATATACCCGAGAGTACTTGGAGTATGTCCAAAACTAAACCTTTATGGCTACCCGCAAGGAATATGTGGGCTGAAATGGAGTCTCTGGGGCTATTGTTTGTAACGCACCCGTTAGGGTGTGACAGAGATCAGCGCCCCGAGGTCACTTTTTAGAAGTTCCCGCTTCCTTTGGGTATTTTTCCACCGTAGAGGTTTGATCTAGGTGTTGGATTTTCACCTGATGGTTTGTCAGTTGGGGAGAGTGAGTCCTAATTATACTAGTCACCCAAGTGCTTTTGATACAACTTGACTGATCGAACGAACCACAGGCAAGTGCAAAGCATACACACTGGAGTCTTGTAAATTTTAATGAGTTTTAAATCGGATGTTCTTGTTTAAAAGAAAATCCTCCAAGAACCTCTTTTGATCCAAGTGGATCTCAATCGGGGAATCGAGGGGGGGTTAATTTTAAATTTGCTAATAAACAAATGATAGAAAAAAGAAAACAGATACACAGTTCTAGTTTCTTAATTAATCCTGCCACTAATCTCTTTCCCCTTTCAGGTCAATCGGGAAATGGTGGGGTAAGTATTACGATTACTTTGAAATGTAAGTATTACGATTACTTTGAAATGTAAGATATGGAGTATGGAATCAATAACAAAATCAAGTATACTACCCTGCAAATTAGATCAATGCTAGTAAAAAATAAATAAACAGAAATCGACGAAAAAGGCACCGACACAAATCCCCCCAGGGGGAATGGGGAATGGGCTCGAAAGAGCCTATTCCAAAGATAATTTTATTTATTATTGGTTAAAAAATCAGTGAACTGAAATTATCAGAAACTTATTGGTCCTTATATATGCTGAAACCAATATTTTTACAACTTTGGAAAAGTCTTGAGTTTTTAGTGAAAAAGGAGACCCCTGGGGGGATTTGAGTGCTCCTGAGGCCACTTCGGACAGAAACTTCCTTTCCCTTCTGTCAGACCTGCTAAAATATAGTGAGCATATTAGAATAACAAATTCCCAAAATCACTTTAAGAGTACCTTTGGATCAGCCTACCTTATCTCACAAAAAATGAAGTTAAAACTAGCTAAACAGGCAGAAAAGGAACCAAGGAAAGCAAGCTTTCCTTGGGATCTTGGCTTGCTGTTTGTGCAGAAAAAAAAAATGCACTGATATTTAAGAATATTGAATTTTATAACAGCAAAAGGAAATCTAATGCATGGGATCTACAAGTTTCCTTTAAATTTTCATGCAAAAAAGACGATTTCCATACAGCTAGATCTAGAATGCTTATGAAACCTTTTTAAGTGCAAGATCTAGGTTATGAGCTATGAAATATCATATCTATGTATATTTTAATTTTATGAAACAGATCCAAATGAAATCACAGCTATGAACTGAACCAAGTAACCGGGTAAAGTGTTGATTTTGAGGGAGGAAGAAGAGGAGAAAAGTGTTGGTTTCCTTGAAGATCCGCAGTAGAGCTTTCAGGTGGAATGTCGAGGGAATATGCCTTTGAAATGTTTTGAGGAGAATGAAGAAGCAAACTGTTGAAATATTGTAACTTTGAAGAATATTCTTTATGTATCTTTTGTGGTCCCCGATGGTCCAACCGGGGGAACCACTTGTATTACATTGTACTCCGATGCTCCTAATCGGAAGAACTAATAAGAGTCATGAGGTAGTCCCCTCTAATTGTAAAGGTGGGTCATCAGCACCCCAGTGTGGTTACTTGAGCCTACATGTGTAACTAGAGCCTACATGAGTTAAGTTAAACCGACATGT
>LPNX010271504.1:41250-60523 GCA_001517045.1 Pseudotsuga menziesii | reverse complement strand
TAGGGTTTTCCCAGGATAAATCTGTGTTGTTCTTGTGATACTGTTTCTTTCATTGATCCTGTTTTATATGCTTTTATTATGAAAAATGAAATGATATACTAATGTCTTAGTTAAGCATATGAAAATTTAACACAAACTAGATTAGAATCATCTCCAAAGTATGAACCTGCAACTCAGCTGAAATCAAAGAACTTGCCAAGAAACTTGTGAGATCCGATTAGTACATACAAAGAGATTCAAGATAACATGCATATAAGCTTATAGGACATGCTAAATCTAGATATCTAAACATGCATCCAAGGAGAGTGACAGTCAATAAGCTTATTGAACAACACCTTTCCTATCAAGATTGTAATAAGCTAATTACCAATCTTAACCACAGATCTACAAGAAATTAGCAAAAAATGACCATAGATACATGTTACCTCAGTAAAACAATGTCAATAATCATCCACACATGTAATGGCACCACACCGTATTGCCTTCAAATATTTTCTTTATTTCAAATGAAGAATTACAGAGTTACAATAGCAGCAGCACCTCAATCCCAGTTCTAACTAGCTTGGAACAGGAGGCTGTGCCTAGATATATACAAAATACAGGAGATCCAGCCCAAGGGGGGCGCAAATCCTCATGGAATCAGATGAAATCAGCTGATGGAGAGTCCATTAATGCCTGATCTATGTCTAGCTGAACCAGATCTGAGTCTCACTGAGTGCAACTATCAATCGGGGGGCTGATCTGACTGACACCTCAACCTGTTGACTGAAGCATCCACCAAAATTCATCCAAATGAGCCAAAAACGTGTTGAGGAGAGAGGGAGGGAAAAATTCTCCTTAAAGGATGCTCAAGATCAACTCTGGATCTGATTTGATCACCTCCTTCAGTCAAGGATTTGTTAGATCCAGTCAATCTGCTTCAAAATTGACTGATTTCAATCAAATCGGCTGAGAATCCATTGATTTATGATTTTGGATTTTCTCCATTATTCATCAATTTATTAATTAAAATAATCAATAATTGATTTTTGGGGGTTGCTGACCTGAGTGATGGAAAATCACTCTAAACTAGGAAACAGTGGGTCCATGGGTTTACATGGTGCTCTTAGCTTGAAAATTTGCACCTACATGACTGAAACCGATTATTTGGCCCACTTTTATTACAAAATCAATTTTTCCAATTAAACTATTAAAAAATAGCCTAAGTTTTTTGGAAAAATTAAAAGTTTAATAAAAAACACTGAAAAAACTAAAAAATTGAAAAATTGAAAAACACCTAGGGGGACTTAGACATGTTCATATGACTCAAAAATGATGTCTAACATGCTTATACATTGACACATAGACTCTAATAACCTCAATAGCCCTAAATGCCAAGCCGACCACCCCAACTTTGGAGGTATGGAGTGAAAAACTCAGAAATTATCAGTTGTTTGTTCAACAACCAATAATAACCAAGGGAAAAAACACCTTGGGCTAATCGGATTGACAAATGAAGTCTAAGAGACCGAGTCTTTTACAGACACTATCATGCTAGAAAATTTATTACAATTTCCCCATGGGGTATGAACATGTGATATAGTACAACAAGCACTTCCCAGAAGTACTTCCAAAGGTATTTTGTAGTCCGAACAAGTTATCCTTATCCGGTTCACCAGGCTCACTTGATAAAAAACCACTAAGTACAACTTAGGTGGTAACAGGCCCAAGTGGGGGACTCAGTTTCTCCGATTCGCAGACGTGCCGACAGAGGTTGTCACTATTGTAATCTCTATTTTATATCAATAGAAATATCTTTTGTTGTCCAATAATGTGTATTTAAATGAGTATTTGATCCATGGATGCTTTTAAATGCTTATATGTTATTGATTATATATTCTAGAGTAGGTCTAACACAATTATATATAGCATGCTTTTCTTGCTTACTGAATGTTGAGGAAGCAATTTATCAATACAAGATGGAGTGGAAAAGCTCAACAGGGATCTACATCAACCATCGGGAATAAGGTACGAATCGAGATCCTTTAGTGTTAGATGTTTAGTTTCTGTTGCATATAGGAAAGGATTGATTTCTAGATTCAAGCTGTCTGTTGTGGTACCCCAAGCCATAGGAATTTCTCTCCATAACAGAATTGGTGACTCCGCTGGGGAGTTCCTAGTCATTTTTCCTTTGGGGGTTTTTATCGGCATTCAATGTTCTTGAATTACTCTGATTTCTCTGTTTTTGAGTTGGGTATGGGGGCATGTTTTCCTGGTAGCGTCTGATAGGTGTGAATTTTGTCTCATCTCATCTATTTGGATTCATTTTTATCTCTTTTTCTTCTTGTACGTGAGTTTTTTCCTCGCAGTCGCGTGTACACGCGGTTTTGACAGAGATATCTGCGTATATACGTGGGTTTTCTGCACACAATTGCGTATGCCCTGAGTTTTTCCTTTTAGAGGAAGATTGAGTGTTGTTGGGTGATTTTTGATGATTGTTGAATCTCCTTTGATGTTTCTAGAGTCTGTATACACCTTTGTTTCTGACTAGAGACACTTTTTAGGGTAAATTGTTTTAAGAATGTTATTGTCATTGCATTTTTGATTTTTTGTTTTGGGATTAGTGCATTAGGTCTCTTTTACCTTACTGCTTTGCTTGGGTGCTGTTTGATAGTGCTTGCATAGTCTGAGGGTGTTAGAGTCATTATTTTGCTTTATTATCTCATTTTTTTCCAAAAATTCAAAAATATTTGCTTCTTTGCATCATTATGCATCATTTCACTTTGCATTTTGCATGGTACTTGCACTAGGTTTTCTTAGAAAAGTATTAGTCAGGCTTTCATATAGGAATGATTGCATTTGTCATTTGATAAAATTTTGTATTTCACGTAGTAGCATACCTTGTTTTTCATTCGACACAATGCATTTACATTGATTGTTAGGTGTGCATTTTACTTAATGTTGCGTCATAACACCATTGGTTGCACGATCATCTACCTTTTTGAGTAATAAGCCAAATAAAATCAACGCTTAATTAAAATGGATTACATTATTTTCTTTTATAGGGTACACCAACAAGATTAGGTTTTAGGGTCTTGGAATAGTTCATTGTGAGTAAATTCTCCAAGACCACTAAACAACAACATGTATGTGTCTGTCCAGGTGAGAGTGTGAAATTTCTTGGTATAATTAGTGTTTCTTAGGATCCTCCTCTTACAAGAAAGTTAAGCACGAGGCAGTGTGAGCAGTTATTGATTGGGATGATCCCTAGTAATAACTGAGTAGCACCGGAGATATTTCCAGGATTGTATTCATATTTGGGGGCTCTTTCGAGAGTTTTAGTATTTGCTACCCTGCCCATACGGTCAATCCCTCCTGTGACTGTCCGCTTGAGCATTGATTATATTGAGGTGACCTTAGTTGCCTTACCTAGGTGATCAAGGGGGTACTTTGTAGGGGTTATTCTGCAAGTGTCCCAGCCAAGTTGGGGTCGGACAGCACAGTCTCTATATGCATTGAAGCTGAGGGCCACAATAATTGGTTACGAACCTCCGCTTGTTGTGTATGGGAGTCTCCAGCCTCTCCTAAGCGAGACATACCTACTTCATTCGGGAGCTCACATATCCTACCCTTGTTTTCTTGTGATTGGATTTAGACTATATAGGTGTATGCTCTGTGCATGCTAGCTTGCTTAGGGTTTGTGTAATTAGAAGAGTCTTTTTCATTTTTTGAGTCATTGTGGATTCGGGTGCGACACTTCGCCATTCTCATCATTTAGCAGGACTTCCACCTTCTACATATCCTCCTCCTTTGGGAGAGAGAAACAAACAGTCCAGGTAGACTACTTCTCACATTGATTCACACACGATGGGAGATAATGAAGATGAAATTCCCAAGTTGTCTTCTCCACCTAATGAGGTTAGGGAAGAAGATCCTACTACTGTATATGATCCTTCCCCTGATACACCTACACACTCTAGGTACGATCCTTCACATGATATACCTACACACTCTGGGTATGATCCCTCATTCACAGGTCATTGGTATTGGCTTCCAGGCAAAGAGACTCATCATGAACCTGCGAGCACTAGTTATGTTACTTATGGCATGTCTGGTATCCCTGCACATGATCCGGCACACCATGCCGAGTCGGAATTTGAACCTAGCACTACGCCTAGGGGAATTCCCATTCCTTTCCATGTAGAGATATTTGGGACCATGAGTCACATTTCACCCTCCATCCCAGTAATGGAGGCTACATCAGACGTCTGTCCTAAACCTAGTGTTAGTAGTCCTATTAGGATACCAAAACCAAGAGGAGTGACTATAGGGAACACCACTTACATCGTTTTGCATGTCCCTACGTCCTCTATTCCTAGTTCTTTGAATGCTATTCCTCCCCCTCATTCACATGGCCCTTCGGACTAGAATATTGCTACTAGTCATGTTTCTACTGCTGCTACTCGTGTAGTCGTGTCTCAAAGTCAAGTACCTCCTATTGTTTTAGGAGGTCATATTCCTACTTATGGAGTTTCCCATGGGACATCTTATGGAGCTTCTCATGGACAATATTATGGACCACAATATGCACAGGGTTATTCACCTTATGGGTATGGGTATCAACAACCTGCTTACTCCCCAAATTATGGCTTTGTAGCTCCACACAGTCAAGGTACACCACATTATGATGCTTCCATGTCACCCTACACGGGTCAAATAGGAGGAGGGCACTATGGCCATGGCCATGGTGGTTACGGTAATCAATCTTATGTGAACCAAAACTATCAAGGAGCGTGGCATTGACCTACTCAACCTAGGCTCCCTTTCCTCACAACGTTAAATTTTCCTGACTTGTCAAGACTAACAAACAATCTAGTCTGTCATGACCCGTCTTGGTCGGCTATCCCTAATAAGATTCCCTCGGACATTCCCAAATTCGAGGGCAAACTAGGAGAAGATCCTAGTGAACATGTTACTAAATTTCACCTTTGGTGCTCTTCTAATTCCTTACATGAAGATTCAATCCGTTTAAGGCTATTTCAATGCACCCTCACCAGGACTGCAGTGAAATGGCAGATAGAGTTACCTAGGGAGGCATTCGTTTTGTTCTATGACCTATCTATGAATTTTATTAATCACTTCCAAATACCAGTGCATTATGACATTGGTACAGAAATCTTGTCGACATTTTGGAAAGACAAAGCCACACATATCTCGGACCATATCCAAGAGTGGCATAGATGGAAGATATTGATTAAAGCCTTCATACCGTCGAAGTTTCTCCTTGAGTGGTTCCTTAAATCATTACTTTCTTACAGCTAAGGATGTTTCTACATACGGAGTTCAGAATGAGGAACAAGCCATTTTTAGAGCGCAAGAATTGGATTTGGTTTATGCTCAACTTGGATTATTATATGAGATTATTCCTAACACTCTGCATTCTAGTTTCAACCCTAAGGTCAAACCTTGACAACATGCCGATGGAATTATTGGTTGTATGAGTACCAAACCTACGGATTCAGTTGTGAAATAGGTGAGTCAATTATCTATCAACCAATCTGCTTTGGGACAAGCCACGACTTTGTCTCAACGCACCCAAATGGCGAGTGTGCTTTCGGTACAATTGTCAAACCAGAAGGGTAATAGAAACCCAAAAGGAATAAGAAAAAGGGTAAAAACAATCGTAAGGGTGGGAATAGGAATGAAAATGCCAATTCTAATGACAAGAACACCCACAATGTTGGGGGGGACAAGCAGTTTAAACGTAAGCTTAAGTTTCCTTGCAAATTGTGTAAGGATGACCACCTCACTCACTTGTGCCCTTGTATAGAAGAAGCCTTGAGGTTCATAGCACAAGGCCCAACTGTGCTGACCAACCCCTTACCCCATAATCAAAACATGAACTCGAGGACCCATGATCAGTCTAGTGGATATCAAGATCCGTCGAAAGCTAGTAGTGGTCATGGTTGCATCAATACGGTGCGTGCTACTAAGGTTGTGACTCATGCGAAGGACTATGATTCATCACAACCTGACCTTGGAAAGGAACCTGCTCCACCCAAGAATCCTTTGTGTATTGAAAACCCTGTGGATAAACCTAAAGTTGCACCTCGCATTCCTAAGGGGGTCCTTAAGCGTTTGGGGCACAATCCTAATGTCCAAGCCACCTAGAATTATTCAGTTGTCAAGGATTTGGGCCACACTCCTTGTGCGATGTTTGCACTCGAAGTACTTCAGAGTTGTCCTTCACAAAGGAAGGCTATTCTTTTTTCTCTTGGTGTTAACGATGATAACTCTTCCTCCATCATCAAATTTGAAACCGCAGGACTACAGCCTCACTTGCCTTACTATGTGTCTCTCTTGATTCATGTAGAATGTCTTAACATGACCATCAAACACACTGTGATTAACGAAGTAGCTACTGCTTCTGTGATGTCTTTGGCATGTTGGAAGGGTTTGGGTTCCCCTGAGTTGTCTAAATCCACTACCATGTTGACTCTTTTGATGTTAGATCGTTTCGGCCACACATAATTCTTCCTTCTCTTAAGGTCCATTTGGGAGGGAAGACCGTCGCGATCGAGGTCAAGGTGGTTGATGTGCCCCTTGACTATAATCTATTACTGGGTCAGAATTGGATGTATAGTATGCAAGTCGTAGCTTCTTCTCTATTTCAAGTTGTATGCTTTCCATTTAATGGGAAGATTGTTACAATTGATCAGACATGATTCAAAAATTCATGTGTTACCGCATCTTTGAGAGCTTCTATCCCGAGTGTCAAGCACTCTCAACTGGCAACTAGGAGAGTGGGTGTGGGCATGTATCCATCCCTTATGGGAAGCTTTAGTTGTCCTGCACTTGTTCTTATGATTGGGTCTAGTTCCGGTGAGGCTTCGTCTTCATTGAGATCGATGTCTTTTCGCACTACCCATATGGAATATCCTTGGATTCTTCCTACACTCCTTCATGGAAGCCTATTGGAATGGAAGTGTCATTGCCTGCAGCAATGATAGCATATCAAGCGAATCTTGAATGTGTTGTAGAACCTAGTCCTTCCTCTTTGCGGATGGAGGAGGAGGACCCGTATATGCTGCATGCATGGGCAGTTTAGTCTTCTCATGCACATGACTACCTTGATAGTGTTTTTCCATCAGATGAAGCTATTATTGAGGCCATGTCTGGGGTTGAGCCACCTTGGGAAGAGTTGCATCATAGATCTTATTTTCTTTCTGAGCATGACCGTTTGGAGTGTGAAGACTTTAGGGAGATTCTTAGTGAGAGAATTGGTAGTCCTGTGGTTCCATTGAGCTCTCCTGGTTAGATGGCTGATGGAAACATGGCGAATATATCTCCTACCATCCCTATCAATAACTCTCGTGATCCTGTAAATACTGAGAATGTCTATATTGGGGAAGAATGTTCCCATGCTAAGATTCAAGAGTATACAGAGTTGTTCAAAGAGTTTCATGATGTCTTTGCTTGGTCATACAAGGAAATGCCAGGTATCGACCCTCGCATTGTTGAACATGAAATTAAAACTTATCCCAATGCTAAGCCTATTCGGCAATGCTTGCATGTAGTGAATCCTAGAAAAGCACCCACGATTAAGGGTGAGATAGAAAATTTGTTAAATGTCAGTTTTATCTATCCCATTCCCTTGACGGAGTGGGTTTCAAATCTCATTCTGGTTGATAAGAAGCAGGGATTGATCTGTATATGCACTGATTTTCATGACTTGAATCATTCCTGTCCTAAGGATATTTTTTCGACACCATTTATTGATCAAATTTTGGATGAGTGTGCGGGAAGCGAGGTATTTTCCTTTATGGATGGCCTTTTTGGATACAATCAGATACAGATGAAACCCCAGGACCAACATAAGACTGCATTTATTTGTCCTTGGGGTACGTTTCCATATCAGAAGATGCCTTTTGGCCTTAAAAACACTGGAGCCACATTTCAGCAGGCTATGTCCTTGATCTTCCATGATCTCAAATCGATTATTGAAGTCTTTTTGGATGACCTTGCTACTCATTCTCTTATGAGAATGCGTCATTCCTACCATTTGAGATTAGTGTTCGAAAGATGCTGCCATTACTTGGTTAAGTTAAATCCTCATAAGTGCATATTTTGTGTGAATTCTGGTCACTTGTTAGGGTTCATTGCCTCCAAGGAGGGTATAAGAGTCAACCCCTTGAAGGTTGAGGAAATACTTCAATTGTCTCCCCCAAGAAACATTAGACATCTTCAATGTTTGCAAGGCATGGAAAATTTCTTGTGAAGATTCGTCATCAATTTTTCCAATCTGAATAGAGGCTTTATGCATCTTTTGAAGAAGGACACTACCTTTGGTTGGGATGAGCGATCCCAGGAGTCCTTTGATGCACTTAAGCGAGCCTTAGCATCAGCCCTGGTGATTAGTCCACCCGACTATAGCCGTGACTTTTTACTTTATGTGGTCACGTCCATGGAGACAATTGCTATGGTTTTGGTTCAGGTGGATGAGGAGCTCCAGGAGCATGTCATATATTATTTGAGCCGAAACCTTATAGATTCAGAGATCCATTATTTCCATGTGGAGAAACTTGCCTTAGCTACCATTCATGCTGTTCAAATATTGAGACACTATATTATCCTCTACCAAACCTTGGTGGTAGCCCATGTCAATCCATTTCAGTTCGTCCTCACTAGAAGGATGATAGGGAGAAAGTATAATAAGTGGATTTTCATCTTGCAAGAATTCGATCTTGAGTTTGTTTTGGAAAAATAAAAAAAATCGTTGATTTTTGCGAAGCTTATATCAGATTTCCCAAGCGAGGAGGAGGAGGAAGTTTGTGAAGATACGTTTGTTGATGAGCACATTTTCCTAATCTCAACTTTGGATCCATGGTATGGGGATATCATCATATATTTACAAACATTGAAGGTCCCTACTCACCTTTCACGAGATGGATGACAACGGTTACGTCACGTATCCAAGAACTACCTTATAGTGTATTACACATTGTACCATCATGGGGTAGATTCCATTTTATGTCGTTGTTTAACTCATGAGGAGGATGAGATTATGCTGAATGATTTCCATGGAGGGGCGTGTGGTGGTCATTTATCTGGGCTATCTACAGCCCAAAAAATCTTGAGAGCAGGTTATTTATGGCCGTCAATCTTTAAAGATTGTGTTAATGTGGTCAAGAAGTGCCACCCTTGCTAGGTTTTTACACATAATATGTGCTCACATTTTACCCTGTTACATCTGATTATCACTGCCGGTACCTTCACTAAGTGGGGGCTGGACTTCATGGATTGCAACCCAGCTTCAGCTCGGGGGCATCATCATAATATAGTGGCTGTTGACTATTTCACGAAATGGGATGAGGCTATGCCCACAGTTAAATCCGACGGTGAGATAGCCACGCATTTTGTATTCAACTAGATCATTACTCGGTTCGGTATTCTGGAGGAGCTTGTCACTAACCATGGTAGGCACTTTTAGAATCGGATGATGGAAGAGTTGGCCTCGAAGTTAGGGTATAAGCAGGAGCATTCCTCTTCTTATTACCCTCAACTAAATGGATAGGTTGAAGCAGTGAACAAATCACTTAATTCCATTCTCCAATGAACCATCGCACAAAGCAAGACCATTTGGCATATCATGTTATATCCTGCTTTGTGGGCTTATAGAATCGTGGTTAAGACTGCCACCGATTTTTCTCCATATCAACTTGTACATGGAGTGGAGACTGTCTTGTCAATTGAATGCGAAATTCCTTCATTGAAGCTAGCCATAGAGTTATTAAAAGACACTTCCCCATTGGAGGAACGTTTGGTTCACTTAGAGCAGCTTGATGAGTAGTGCTAAGATGCCTTGGTGGCTCTAGAAGTGAATAAGTGTCGCGTTAAGGTCTAGTATGATAAATCTGTTTGTCCGAGGAGGTTTAGTGAAGGAGATTTGGTCCTTTTGTGGGATCAAGCTAAAGAACCCTTGGGGGCAGGAAATTTTAATCCCATGTGACATGGTTCTTACGTGGTCAAAAGTGTCTTAGAGAAGGGCACCTATGAGCTGATAGATTATGAAGGGACAGCCTTGGCGGAGACTAGAAATGGGCTCTATCTTGAAAATTAATATGCATGATCTTCAGTCAGGGCTAATTATTGTATATTATTGTATAGTATTTTGCATAGTTAGGTCTTTCTTATGGTGATCGAGTTTGTTGATTAGATTTTGTTTCTTATGACAGATGTCGATGGAGTCTTCCGTTTACATAGGATTCACTGATGGTGCTAGCCACCACACTCAACACTTAGCCTCTGTTGCTTGGGTGATTTATACTCCTACGGGTCAAGTATTGTCTTCAGGAGGCGTATGTTTACGGCCCTCTTCAAACAATGTTGCTGAATATAGTGCCATTATCGAGCTTCTACGGGATGCCATTTCACATGGTATTCTCTCTCTTGAGGTATGTCTTGATTTGCAGTTAATAGTGTCATAGCTTAAGGGATTGTATCATGTTAGGGATCCAACATTATTATGAATATTCTTACGTGTGAGATTGTTAGAATGGAAATTTGACAACATAACATACATACATGTTCTAAGAATTTATAATCAAGTTGCTGACTCATATGCTAACTATGTGTTAGAATGGCATTTGTTTCATAGACAATAAGCTCATCACAAACATACATTTTTACACATGTAAATAAATAAATCGATCATCATAAAAAAATTTCATTAAAAATCCAAAATGTGATAATACATAAGTGTCATAATACAAAAATGGGGCTTCCGAGCCACCAAAATATAAATACATGGTAGTACAAAATATATCACTCCCAAGTATCTAAGCCTAGGGAGGAGGAGGGGGGTTCTGATCATGGAAAGTCACCATGGCTCTAGTTGGCCATCGAAATGACCACACCCATGCTCATGGTACACCCACTACCTGACGCTACATGGCCTTAGGCAGGTCCTTGACCTACACCATGGGTACCCTATGTGTCAGCCACACAAAGTTTGTGTGGATGCTTTGGAGCGTTCCCTCCATATCCACACCCATCATGTCATCTCCTCTTCCCCTCCATCTATGAGAAGGGAAATCGTCAGGCCACCGTGGTCCTACATTTGCATACATATGGCAAGATGTCACTATGTGTTGTCACAAAAAAACATGTCTTTTGAGTCTATATATCAAAAAACACAAAAAAATTTAATAATTCAAAAAACTTTAAAAGAGGGTTGGGATTTGTTACCAATGTCACCGTATGTTGATCCTGGTGGTAGAGGCATGTCAAGATCTCCCCAAAAATATATCCCCGCATAGGGGTAATCATCGATGGCAACTATCTACTACCGCCACCATGGAAAGAAGTAAGCTGGATAGGGATTGGACACCCTACCTCCACCCAGTCTGTGCATCGCATCTACCCAACGTCATTGGGATGAATATTGAACCCAATGAAGAGGAACGTCAACTCTAGGGTTGAGTCCCAAAACACACTCAAAGAAGAACATGCTCAGTATATTTCTAAAACCAAAGTTTTGTACCCTACCCATCTTGCAGTCACTGAGTTGTTGCTTCAGGTTACTCAATGACACAGTAATCCAATAGTAAACTCTAGGTCTCATGTACTCCACTGCATAGAACATCAAGGGCCACGAGGCCTGGTGGAGTGAGGCTAGCCCTGCTATCCTACCAAGTGTCAGTAGTATGGCCTTCAGGCCCAGTACTTGTATGGAGTTTGTTGGGATCTGACTCCCAACCTTCTCTGTGTCCAGATAATAGTATACAATGATACACTCATCTATGGTGAGACCACCTCCGGGCCCATGAGAACGTAGGTTCACCACTTCCCCCCATCGTGAAAATACTGTAATGAAGTATATGTCCTCCACCTCTATAGTGAGGGACATCCCATCGATCTAGAAAGACTCAGAGTTAGGATCCCAGTAGTCTACTAGCATCTGCAACAGTCTCGGTTTGGCCCTTAAGCCCCCAAGGCACCAAAACTTGTAGAGCCCGCATGCACGAAGAGCTTGTTCAGCTATTAGATCATCCCGTACTACTTCTTCTACATCCCCTTTCTCTCGTTCACTCCATTCTAGAACCATCCTACACATTTAATTTAAGTTTTGGTCATTACATGTCTTAGAAAAACTTAAACTCGGCTGCATACGCGACTGTTTGCAAAACAGTCGTGTATGTACATGACTTTGAGCCATTTTTCCACGTATAGGCAGCCCTATACATGGAAAAATCCTTGATTTCCACGTGGGCCAAGTCACATATCTTAGATTGGCCTAGAAATCAATGTTGACCATGGAAATTTGAAAATTTTCAATGCAAATGAAAGAGCAGGGCATGGGAAGTTACCTAGAAAAAATGATGTCGGATTTCACCGACCGAAACTCCTGGAATTCGCATTTGACATTTTAAGCTCAATTGGGTACAAATATCAAATGTTATATAATGTTTTGAATTTTTTATTATGTCTATAGTTTTGAACCGTTTCTGGCCCTTTTGGACCATTTTTTACTAATATAATGATGTAGGAGACCGTTTTGAGCACCGTTTCGACCGTTGTTTTGACCTATTCGTGTTGATTTCAGGTATGATGTTTAAACTGGCATATAGGTTAGATTTCACCTCCATTTTAATTTTGCATGAAATTATGACCATTTCATTATAACCTTAGGTACGAACCCATTCTATCCTGTCACGGAACCTTCTTACTGTTTTAGAAGTGACATGATGTGAATGGTAGAGTTTGACCTTACATGGGTGCCCTAGTTAGCTCCTTGTTTGCATTTGCCACCCATGACGACACTTTGTCCTTTAGGGTGTGGGAGTCCATTGTATAGTATCACCATGACATTTCGCAAGAGCCTCATACTCCTCTTTATCTTTTTGCTGGCCTGTTTCCCTAGGACTCCCTTATGTCAAGTTGTAATTGCATTATCATGAGCTTTTCCTACCTCATTGAGCTTTATGTCGGCTTCCCTAACTTTGAGTATCAGCCATATAGCCTAAGCTTGTCTCATGTCTAGCCATGCAGAGCCATTTTATATATCCTTTGCAGCTTGATTCCCGACTTTTACCAGGAGGGGACTTTCCCTCGAGTGTCACTATCCTACACATATGTCCTTGCATTGAGCATAGGTATGTTCCACTGCTGGAAACTAGTTTTTTTGTCCCTTAACACTTGTCTCCTCCTCGTCTGTAACTATAAAGCGAGTTTATTTTTTTCAAGATTTTCAAAATATATGAAAAAGTCCAAAAAAATCAAAAAACCAAAAATTCAGACAAGAAAAGATGTTATCTTTGGCAACAATCGAGACGTGTCACCTTGAAACAGAGCACTGTATATCACATCTATTGGTTGGGTTAATAGTTTGACTTTAAGAGCTATACTCGTTTCTCTAATTTTATCTCCACTAACTGGTTAAGCTTCCAATCCCTATGGATCCTCTGTCAATGCCTCCTGTGTCGTAGAGATGTCCCAGTTTTATATATCGAGTCTGTGCTACCGACATTCAGTCACCATTCTCCTTTATTCTCTTGTTCAAAGGAAGTTGAAACCTGAGTCGGCCATTCCTCAATTATCTTGACTTTGCATGTCGGCCATTCCCGGTACAATTAATCGTTCGTGCACATTATGATCGAGTCCTTCCACATTATACAGCTTTGCTGAGTACCTCGTGTTGGATGATGGGGGATTCCTTAATTCCCTCCTTTCAGTGGATTTCATCCCATCGACTTTAGATCATTTATTCTGGGATAGGAATCTAGATTCATGTTTGAGTGCCTTGAGACTTGTAGTCATCAGTGGCAGGTTCTCTCACCATCGACAGTTTTTTGGGAATACATCAATGTCCCCTGATCGATGGATTCTCTCAAGTTTTCAACCTCAACACATTTATTCACACTTGTTAGTTTGCACTCTAGTACCTTGATTCCCATTTTCATTATTGGTGTGTGATCTCGCATTTGTTAATGGTATACATCAATGACCGGTAATTAGACGATGGACTACTATGTTCAACCTCGACACCTCTATTCACACAGTAAGACATGTACTTGTAGCAGTTTGTGTATAAGACCTTCCAGATTACTAGAATCTCATATATGCTACCTCCTTGATCATGCCAATGTTCATGAGATTTCAGCTCTCGTGACTTGATTCCAGTATATGTCAGATATTTCTAGCCATTTTGGAGATATTGATCCATTATATATCTTAAGCCTACATGGAGATCATGATCCTATGTATATTTTCATCATGAAGATTCTGATCTATTTATATTGTCCATGGCAATGACCACACATGTCATATTTTGTATCATGCCTATTCATGGCCATTGTACTCTTATGTATCCGGGACTTCTATATCTACTTGCAGTTATGTCCAGAGTTTGATCATTATATTGTATTGGTTGGATGGCTGGTTCTTCCACTGGGTTCTTCATCACTCCACTTCTGGGATGGACTTATAATGTATTTTGGCCATCGTATGACCCCTCTGACCTCACACATTAGGGGGAATCTGTTACAGTTGATTTTACCACGCATGGTGGATCACACTTTTATGGCCTTCCCTTTCCCTCTGTAGACCCCATGGACCATTTTTGTACCTTTTATGTTTCCAATATCATCCCTAAAAACATGCAATAATTTTCATACACGATTTTTAATCCCTTTCTCGCGTATATATGCGGGTTTGACCCTTAAAACCATGTACATCGGGATGTGTGCAAAAGACAAAATGATTTTGGAGTTTTCCTTGATGTGGATCCATGTCACTTGTCTCTTGCCCTTCCATATGCCTTGAGATCACTTGGATTCGACCTTCCATTACCCCATTGAAGAGCTATATAAAGAACCCTTTGGATACATTGAAGAGGGAGGAATTGAAGAGCAAGAAAACTATAGTCCATTATTACCAGATCTTATACTTGAGTCTGCATCCCTTTGTCCCTTGGAGCACTTTGTGTTCTTCCCAAGATTTCTTTTTGCTTGTGAGTTTGCTATCGAGAGATGAAGGATTGAAGTGGTGGGGGACTCAATTTCTCCGATTCGCAGATGTGCCGACAGAGGTTGTCACTATTGTAATCTATGTTTTATATAAATAGAAATATCTTTTCCTATCCAATAATGTGTATTTAAATGAGTATTTGATCCATGTATGTTTTTAAATGCTCATATATTATTGATTATATATGCTAGAGTAGGTCTAACACAATTATATATAGCATGCTTGTCTTGTTTGCTGAATGTTGAGGAAGCAATTTATCAATACAAGCTGGAGTGGAAAAGCTCAACGGGGATCTAGATCAACCATCTGAAATAAGGTACAAATTGAGATCCTTTAGTGTTAGATGTTTGGTTTCTCTTGCATATAGGAAAGGATTGATTTCTGAATTCAAGTTGTCTGTTGTGGTACCCCAAGCCATAGGAATTTCTCTCCGTAACAATTCCTATTGCAAAAGAACAATTAAAATGTTGAGTAGCCCATAGATTTCTTTAGTAAGGTATTAAGAGATGGATAATTCAAGTATGATATCATGGAAAACATGACTATGCTTTGATAAAATCATTGAAGAATTTCAGAGTGTATATTATCCATTAACATATTGTTTCGTGTGTTACAAGTAATGTGGTGAAGAGAATTCTTACACAACCAGATCCAGAAGGGAAGAGGGAAAAGTGGATTGTTTTACTCTTGGAGTATGATCTTGAATTCGAGCCTACAAAGTTGATCAGGGGGAAAGAAATTTTAAAATTGATGACTGATTCCAATTGTGATTGTTTACAGCTTAACTTCTTGTCAAACTTTTCAAACCATCTTGATACAGGAATACAGGTAATGCCATATTTTTCTATGTCTCCATGGTACACTGTTATTGTATATGTTTTGCAAAATCTACAAGCTCCTGTAGGAATGAGTAAAACAAGAGATATATCTGTAAAAATAAAGGCTACAAATTTTTGTGTCATTAATTAGTACTTGTACAAGAAGGACCCTAGTGGTGTGTCATTAAATTACTTATTGAAAAATGAAGCTCAACAGACAATGAAGGAATTCCATAAAGGAGATTGTGGAGGACACCACTCTTGGAAGGTGACAACAAATAAAATTTTGAGAGTTGGTTTTTATTGGCCTACTGTGTTTTTTGATGTCTATAAGGAGACCACTGCATGTCATCAGTGCTAGATATTTGATGGTAAGAGGAAGATGGTTCCACTCCCTCTTAATCCAATTTCCATAGAAGCACCCTTTCAGTAGTGGGGGCTAGACTTCAACAAGGAAATTAACCCAAATTCTTCAGGTCAACATAGATGGATTCTGACAGCTACATAATACTTTACAAAATGGATTGAATATATACCCACAAGGAGAGCTATATATGTTGTGATTATTGAAATTCTTGAGAATAACATTTTGGCCATGTTTGGTTGTCCTAGGAAAATTGTGACAGATAATGCACTTGCTTTCAAATCACACACCTGCTTTCAAATCCAAGAATATGATAAGTTTCTTCCACAAATATCACATCAATTTGAATCATTTTACTACTTACTATCCAAAAGGAAATGGATTGGTTGAATCTTCCAATAACAATTTGGTAAGATTAATTAAGTTGTTGGCAGAAAACAAGAGAGCTTGGAATTAGGATGGGTCTCAGCTGAAAGGAGGGCCCGTGAATGGAAGATTTCTAAAACATTACATGTCTTGATGGTAAGAGGTAATTTTTGTACCATATCATGTGTATATATTTATTAACATTTGAATTAGTATAGATGGTGAGCTAAAGGATTTTAATTTTGCAGAGAAGGCCCTAATATATGGAGGGGTAGACATATTTCCTTAATTCTTTATCTTTATTTTTATATACAGATAAAAAAAAAGGTATTAACTTTGTAAATATGGCACTGGTCTATTGGGTTCTTTACTACCTCACAGGGAGGATAGCATCCCTAGTTGGAGCCATTTGTTAGCAACATTTTGGGCCTAAGTGGTTGGAAGGGTGTTAGGCTAGTGTAATGAAGACTGATTTCTTAAAATTTGTATATCATATGACCTAGAAAAGTGAGGAAGGGGTTCTGAAATGTTTTGAAGGAGTTATAAAAGGTTTTGAAGGGTTTGTTCCTTGGTTTGAAATGAAAAGCATTGAAAAATCCTAAGGTGTGACCTTGGAAATAAATTGCATATGAAAAATCCACTCCAATGTTATAGTTCAGTAACAATGAAGGGTGTATATATACAACAATGTAAATCAACGGTTATAAATAATTCCACAAACACAAGATGATTGATCTAAATAATTTTTTATATTTGCGGAATGGTGTTAACCTACAAGAGACATCAATCGCGAAGTCAATAGGTGGAAACATATCTACGGCCATTAGAAATTCCATTGATTTATCATGCAAGAATAAATAAAATTCTAATAACAGTGGAATTTGGTAGGATCCTCATGTTTTAATGGCTAAGATCAAAGGATGGAGGTGGATTTCACTGCCAAAACTTGCACCAGAAGAGTAAGTTTCAAAATCAGTGGAATTTTGTACAATCCGCATGTTTCGTTAGTGGATATATGGAGGCAAAATGGATCTACAATGAGTATCAATTCCACTGATACAACATGCAAGGAATAAGAAAATTTTCAGATTTGTGGAATTGGGTAGGCACGACAATACTAAACGGTCAATATTTGAGCGGGTTTTTTTATATATGGTACTAATAAATTCCACTGTGGGAACTAGCATGGAAAAATTCGTGTTGGAAATCTACAGAATCGGGTAGGGGCATCAAATTCTGACAACTTAGATCAAACCCTGATATAGATCGATGGTTAGGATAAATTTTGTTGATGTAAAGTGCATGGAAAAGTAAAATCTTTAGACTCACCGGAATGTGGTAGGGGCCACTCCATTTAATAGTCCCAATGAAAACATAATTTAGATCAATGACCAATACTGATTCCATTAGTTAAAGGTGTGAGGAAGAATAAATTTGGTAATATTTCATAATGAAATTAAAGGGCGTAACAATTAAAGGGTGCAGATTTGATCTGATGTAGATCTACGGCGTGGAACCATTACGCTAGTTAAACATGCATACTCAAATTTAAAGAGAAAATTAGCAGAATTGGGTAGATAAGGTGGAATTCAGTGGATTAGATCGATTTACATTCAGATCAAAGGTCAATAATCATTCTGGAAAGGGAAATTGTAGGATTCTTAAGGAGATCAAAGTTGAGTGAAGGAGGTAAGTAAAAGGTGCAAGGGATTAATGGTCAGGATTGATCAGAGGATATATCTGTGGTTATTTTTCAATTCACAGCTGATATTTCCATGGATAATCAGGGATTCAGCATAGTGAATAATGAACATGGATTGTTTAAACAGGGGAAAATCGACGGTTCAAGATGATGGATACAAGATGGACGGATGGGATCCATTTGTGTTGGGTAAGATGCAAGGATGATATGAAGAGAAAATTAATATAAAAGTACATGCACATGGAATTAGGTCATTTTTGTATTCTTTTCATTGGAAAATGAAATCTTGGTATTGTGCAAAAGCGTCAAGCTCAGACCAAATATTTGGACCACTTGTCAACTAACCAAGTAGGATACTTATAAAACACTAAGAAAATATTTAAAAGTATGGGGTGGAATATTTTGTGAGAATATGATTTATATCATGATCTAGGAGCCCAAAATACTCTCATAATTCGAATTACTTGCAAAAACCAACAAAAAAGCTTGAAAGAGGAACAATTTTACATAAACATGTGAACAGAAACATGATATTATTGAACTGTCTAACATCTTAATGTGTTAAGAATAGGTATATATTACATATTGAGTAATTCATGAGCCTTTGGAAGCCAAATCTGAGTGTACATATGAAAATGTCCAAAATTGGCCTCAATCCCCCCTAAGTGGACCAAACAAGCTCCAACTCAGCCCAAACAGTCACGAATCATGGTATGGACATGGATGAAATGAATTGGGGAAAACATGACTCCAATGAATGCATGGTTGAGTAATTATAGGTGTGTGGGAGGCTCTAGGTGACAATAAATGCTCCTAGGAGAGCCAAAATGGACAAAAATACACCTAAGCGCCCCGTAGTCAAACCTAGATCACCCAAATCAAGGATGTAGCACTCCAAGGAAATAAATGAGATTGAACATGTGATTATTGTACTAAATATAGCATTGGTGCATGTGTGAAAATATTGTAAATAACCAATTCACCTCCTACACAAATTCCCTAAGTCTAAACCATAGC
>LPNX010271504.1:2769-37863 GCA_001517045.1 Pseudotsuga menziesii | reverse complement strand
AGCTCCATATTCAGTCTCCATTGTTGATAATTTGCATGATCAATTGTTAATTGCTGTGAGTGAAATTAATCTACTGCAGGCCTGAATTTCTACAAATTTAATGCTAAGAAGCAACTAAAATCGACTAAGGTTATAAACCAAGGTACTAAGTATTGGATTACTTTTATAACACCCCCATATTAACCATGACTTAGTACAACTCATCAAAATATTATTGGAATCCTTGGAAACAAAGGCCCAAGTCACCTCATTACAAACAGAAATTTATTTGTCCATGTAAAATGAGGAAAAGAGGAAAACCTCATAGGACAAAACCTCTCCTATAAAATGGAAATGGATCTCAAAAACTATAAGTGAATGGAAAAAATAACCATCCATTACTCACTCCAGTATATTATCTCAAGTAAGTGAAGGTTTCCTTAGTAAAACTCTTGGTGAATATGTCAACAGTTTGCTCGGTGGATGGGAAATACTGCTAGGAAATCACCCTTTTCATGCACTAAGCCCCAAATGTAGTGCATATGGATCTCTATGTGATTTTTTCTTTGACTCTGTACTGGATCTATATATATCTTTATGGAACTTTGATTATCACACCAAATGGTAGTGGGTGAATCAAATGCAACATCAAGCTCTCGAAAAATACCTTGCAACCACACACATTGTGTGGCTGCATTCACTGCTCCCCTGTATGCAACCTATGCTGAATAAATAGAAATCGTATGTTTTTTCTTACTAGAACAGAAAATGGGACAATCAGAAAGCATAAAAAAAAACCTGAAGTGGAATTTCAATCATTTGGATCTCCATCACAATTTGAATCAAAAAATCCAACTAGTTATAGTGAAGAACTAGCTGCATATTGTACCCTGAAACTCTTTGTTCCCTAAACATATTGAAGGATATTTTTGGTTTCCTTCCAACGGAACTCATGTGGCTGCTACATATACCTTTCTACATCACTAATAGCATAACCTAAATCAGGTTTTGTATGTGTAAGGTACAACAAGCTAACAACTAGTTGCTTGTACATTGAGCAATCTACCAAAGGAGAATCACCAAATTCACCTAGTTTTATGCTAGAAATAAATGGGCACTTGGCTGCCTTAAAATGATCCATATTGAACTTTATTAGTAGGTCTAAAGAATACTTATGTTGTCTGAGCATGATGCCTCTTTTGTACTGCTCAATTTCCAATTCTAGAAATTGTTTTAAAAATCCTAGATTTGTCATTGCAAACTCACTGTGTAGAGATGCCTTAATTGATCCAATTTGTTTGGTGCAGATCCCTGTAATTAAGAGGTCATATACATACAATAAAATAACCTTAATTACATAATCATTTTTCTTCAAATACACATTTGTATCATATTTTCATCGAATGAAACCAATTGAGAGAAAAAACTATCCATTTTAGCATACCAAGCCGTTGGGGCTTGCTTAAGCCCATAGAATAACTTCTTCAACCTGAAATAAAGTGAAGGATCCGCTTGTAAACATTCATATTTCTGCATGCATATATTTTTTTTTAGTTCACCATGGATGAATGCACTCTTTACATCCACGTGGTGAACCTCCCAGCATTTACTAGCAGCAATGGCTAGAACTAGTCTAATTGAATGCATCTTTGCAACTAGTGCAAAGGTATCGGTGTAGTCCACTCATTGGAATATAGAAAAGAACTTAGAAACCAATATGGCCTTGTATTTAATATCATAACCATCTACAGAAATTTTGGTTCGAAAGACCCACTTGCATTGCATATGCTTCCTCTTGGGAGGCAAGGGAACCAATTCCCATGTCTCATTCTCTTGGAGATAATTGAATTCATATTGCATGGCTGATTTCCATATTGGATCATGAAAATATTACTGATATGAATGTGGACCATATCTAATAATAATATAACAATTCTCAAAATGATAAATTTCACTTGCATAAGAAGCATTGTGAAAATGGGATCTTTTCTTCCTAGGATCTAGAGGATTTCCTGCTAGATCCCCAGCAGCTTGTATAGTTTTCTCATCCCATTTGAGCCTTGAATGTGATTCATGTACATAAATGACATATTAATCCATTTCATTATTATAATTATCAGAAAAAACATATCTTTAATCATTACATACATAATCATGGTGTTGGGGAGAAGAGCATTCCCCCGGTGCTAGATAAAAATCTGGTATGATCTGTTCTTCGAATTGCACACTCATCTCAATGAAAGTTTTTTCATGTGGATGTATAAAATAGATTATAACCCTTTGTTTATTCACCATAACCAACCATGATACATTCTTTTCTCTATGGATGCAATTCCTTCCTCTATTCTGATGGAATTCAATCCCATGCCCTTGAGCCAAAAATTCTGAAATGTGAGACATTTGGTTTGTGATCAAACCAAGCCTTGTAGGGAGTTTTTCCTTTGAATGATTTATGTAAATACCTTTTATTAATATGTGCATAACAATCAATGGCCTCCTACCATATCTTGGGACTTGTATCCTTTTCCTCAATCATGCATGTGGCCATCTCTTTGAGAGCCCTATTTTTCCTCTTTGCCACACCATTTTGTTGTGGTGTGTAGCGGACCCAATGTTGCATTTGGATGCCACATTCCTCACAAAGATGATGCATATTTTTAATTAAATATTCTTTACCATTATCAGTCCTAATTATTTTTATCTTATTCACACTTTGGTTCTCCATTATGGCCTTCCAAATCTTCTATTTCTCAAAGACTTCAGATTTTAACTTAAGGAAGTCTACCCAATAGATTCTCAATTAGTCATCTATGAAAGTGAGAAAATACCTTGATACTCCATAGGAGGGAGTGGAAATAGGACCAATGAGGACTGAAATTACCAATCCAATTGTTTTTGTGGATCCGCTTGCCTTCCCCTTTTCATAGTTGCACTATGGATGCTTTCCCACTACACAACCAATGGAAGCTCCATTGGAAGATTTGATTGAAGGAATCCCTTCCACCATATCATCCTTTTTGAGTGCTTGAAGTTACTTGTAGTTCATGTGTCCAAATATTTCATGCCATATCTTGGAGGTATCATTGGCATGATATAGGAGTGCTTTCCCTCTGGAATTAGGAAGAAATTTTGAGAACTTGTACATTCTAGCTTGGTGGTCTGCGTACCCTAATGACACAAATTTGTTGGAGGATATTTCTGCTATCTCTACCAATTCAGTGTTGGGTGTTATATCATCTTGATTAATTCACCTAATATTTAATTATGGACTGGGGTTGGTAGGCTTAGAGTTGACACAAAATATATGCGAAGTTAGAGTAATTCCTATGGTGTCGTGGAAATATTTTAACAAACAAAAGATAGAAATATATTTCAAAATGAAAAACTAAGTCAAACTCCTAAGAATTCAACTGTTAAGGTGATTGGACCAAAACATAATATTATATTAGAGCATCAAAAATACACCATTCTACTTTATAAATAATTACTAAAGAACTACCCTTTCTAGTAGATTTTATTGAATAATTTCAAAAACTAATTATGCAAAGAAGATGTATATTGGAAACATAGTACAACAACTAGATTGATAATTTATTTTATAAACAAATAACTTAAGACTGAAAAAAGATACTATGAACAACTAACTTTTCAAGTGAGAAACTAGGATGCAAGGAAGACCTAACTTAGAAGTGAGTAGAAAACGTTAATAAAGAAGCAAGTAGAAAAATTAGTAAAGATAACTGAATAAGAGAAGCAAGTAGAAAACTTAATAAAAATAACTTAATAAGAGAATTAGCAAGTAGAAAACTTAATAAAAATAACTTAATAAGAGAAGCAAGTAGAAAACTTAATAAAAATAACTTAATAAGAGAAGCAAGTAGAAAACTTAATAAAAATAACTTTGAATTCTATTCTACAAGTCTCTTTTGGTAATCACACAGTGGAAAAGAGAATTATTCCTTCTACTATGGACAATCTACAAGGTACCAGTATACTTTCCTAAAAATAACACACCTAATACTAATTTTTACATGCAAACGGATAAATCAATCCAAAGGCATGATTACAAAACAATACAGCAGTATTAGTCAAAGAAATCGGAAACAAATAAAAGAAACAAAACATAACATAACTCAAAACATGTTCACGGTGAAAGGATAGAATTTTGATAAATAATCTAAAACAACCTAACTTTTAGTCTTAATACTAAATAAATCTATCATCTAACTATTACAGTCAAAGCATACTTTAAAAAACTAAAGAGACAGGGGTTTAAACAGTTTCAAAACACATAAAAACGAAACGACAGACTGGATGACAGACTGAACTGCAGGTCTGAAAGGGTTGTCTGAATGACAGTTTACACAGGCTGTCTGAATGACAGTCTGCACAACTAAAATAATAGAAAGTAACCTAAATGATCTAATATTTAGCTGAATTTTTGCACATGCGAGTAAAATGCATAGAAGTAGTAAATAGACCTACTTAAGGACTAAATTTAACATCGAAATAATTCTTGAACTAATTCATAAAAACAAATCATTGCGTATTATACCAAGAAACAAACTGGAATTTAAATAAACTTATGATAGAAAGGAAATGAACAGAATTGAATCTATTATAACTTGATAAAAGCAATCTATTCTTTCTACTTGTGAATAAAATAGTAAAACTGGAAATGAAAAGACTGAAAGCAAACGGAAAGAAAATTATAACAAATTGTAAGCAAACTATGCACGCAACTAGCTATTTGATTTTGAAAATAAAACTAAACTAATTCACACAGCATTACAGGAAGTAAATGAAATAAACGTTTACAGTAATTTGAATGAAAACAAACTAGAAATCAAACTAGCTACAAAAGAAAAGGTAACAAAAATACCCAAGAAAAGAAACTGCTTGTTGATGAGGGGCCCTCTCAGCAATTAGGGGTGATGCATGGCTAGCGCTTACAAAAACACAATCATGAACAACATAAAATTGAGCTTATATTAAAAATAAAGAATAAAGTTCAGAGTTCTTCTCAAAAACTGATTGTCTAACTAATGAATTGATCAACTCTCTAGCTCTTCGCGTAGAGGCATTTATATACACAATGTTTACAGGGTTGAGCAAGTCGACCCTTTAGTGGTCGGTTGCTCTCTAAATTTGGTCAACCATTATGACATCTAACTAATCAAACACCAACACACAATGTTCTTCCTTCTTCATTGTGAATCGGTTCTCTTCAGCACGCAATGTGGTGTGAGGGTCCTTCTTAGCTTGGACTGTTGGTGTGGTGTCGAGCAGAGGAAATGCACATGCAATTCTTCTATATCGAGAGCTATGCTATCACCCAAACACTTGAACAATAAACAATTGCAAGACCATTTCCTTTAACACTCAGAATCTATCATCAACAATGCACGATTGGAACAACGAACTGAATGGTGAGGTGGACAGTGAGCTAGATATGCTCTATGCATATCTAGGATGAATGTGTTTCCTATTTCTTGGCACACTAAAGACTATGGTCTACAATAACAATCTCATGCTAATGTTTTAATTCCTGGAAACCTACCACGAATATCGCGCAGTCTAACTAGCGAGTTGGATGGTAAGCTAGGAATGCTATGCACATATCTAGTCGAATGTGTGTTTGTTGTTAGCTTGTCCAAAACCTGCAAACAAATGCATACATAAATTAATATATCAAAATGCTTCAAATTAAGTCAATTTTAATCTATAAAATTGTGAAATGATAGTAATAAACAGATTTTTCATAAATCTTAAATTCATTCATACCTGGGGCTGAAGAATGAGCTTCAAGGCAGAAAATATGGAAAAAGATGACAAAACATATGTTTAAACACGTAATTTAATTGCCAAAAATAATGAAAAATCTAGGATCAACATTCCCCCAAACCATAGAAATTCTAGGTCCCACTGAGCAAAAATAAAAATAACTTAGGAAGAAGGCGGAGCTGCGCTAGCAGCTGCCTTCGACTTGGCAGATGAAGGAGGTGATTTAAAATTCAATCTTTGGCTTGTGCTTTTTAAAATAGGAGGTCTTTCATGTCAAATGTTGTATGAAGATTTAATAACTTCGTTAAGTTCTTTGATGGTCTTAACTTGATAGCTCTCAGGTTTAAAACAATTCGGCATTGTTCAGTAGTTAGAATACAGGATTTTTTAGAGGGTATAAGAAAAAAATGGCTGAAACAACTCTACAGAAATTATGGTGATAAAAACAATGGAATAGCAAGACGTTTGGCCTGCTTTAATAGATCACGCTATCATAAAAAACCTTGAGTCCTGTGTCATTAACAGACATATGCATTAATGAGTGAGCTCATAAGATTTATAATTAGTTCAACCATGTCCCAAAGTAAAACTTTGGGCAGGTTGAACGTATGACACAAAGGCATAAATCGCATTTACAATTATAATAACCTTAATCAAGAAAATCAATCATTTTATAGCTTACATGTATGATTAGGTAAGAGGATAGGGTTGCAAACAGTGAAATGATGACTAAAAAGATTCTAAGGTAAAATTGCATCCACATGGAGGTCAAAACTATTTTGCCAAATAGAACAAAAAAAACAAAATTTGGTAGGAAAATTTTAATCATAAGTGCTTTAATATCACAATGTTTTATTCAGATCGTCATTTGGTATTTTATTGAACTATCTTCGATCCATCATACAGTCCTCCATATTGATTTTTCTGTGAAAATATGCTTCATGCTATAACCAAGTTCCACTACTTACATTATCCTGAAAACACTTATCGTTTGTCAGAGATAAATAGATATGTCATAAATAATGAAAAATAAAAACAGTCTAATCCTTCCTAATCCACCCCCAAACCAAAAATATGGCGTGTCCTCAAGCCATACAAGAAAGAAAAATTTATTGTTCCAGATAATAAAATAAAGATTTCGATCATGCTGTTATTTTTTAAGAAAAAGAAAAACTAACTAGTAAATGGAAATGATTCAGATATGTATATTCATAAAAAATAATATAATTGTGCTGAGAAAGAGTACTTGAATGATGATAATATAACCGAAAGAATACCATAGGAAAATCTAGTCATCCATGCCTCATTTTAAAGATATCTTGTCATCACAAAATATTTTGAGTGTACTCTAGAGTGTGTGAGATGCAGAGCTATGGGTCCCATTTATAGGATAATGGCATCCTAGGTATTTGTTGAATTAGACGGCCGGGTGGAAGTCCAACTTAAAGCCATTCTCAAATGACATTATAAACAATTGTCCTGGACATGTTATTCATAGATTCTAAAAAAATCATTATATTATCATTGTTCTACAAAACATGTGCATAGTGGTGCATTAACCAGATCTCTTTTACCCGATATTTCCCCATTGTTAGCAGACCTTGTTCAGTACCCCAACCGGTTTTTCTTGGTACCATGCAAGCATAGTCCCGCTGTCAGTGAACCTGTTTAGTACCCTGACGAGTTTACTTGCATTTATCGAGCTTCCTTGTTTTAAGTTATTACTTAGCATTGACCCACTGCTAGAGAGCCTGTTCAGTACCCCGGCGGGTTTTCCTTGTATAATGATATTAAATATATAGAATCTGATTGGTACTAGAGCATGTTAAGTCCTGCTAAACACATAATTCAATTTTGTAAAGAAAACTCATAAGTAATTTTTCATAATTGCCTTAACCATAAATCATGTCAAAAGAGAATAAGTTAAAGTTGTTCTTTGTCCTTATAGTCCTTTTTCTTCATAAAAGACAAGTAATGTTACCCATAGGAAAAAATTCCACTTACTCTTGAGTTATCACCAAAATACTTGAGAGCCAAGTTATAATAATAAGTATAGGATGAACTAGTAATCCATAGGTATAAAATGAGATTATAAGAAATATGAAAAAAAAAGTAGGCTTGTCAAGTAACTGTCCAAAAGAGAAAATCAGAAATATACATGTCTAAATCAAAATACCAAAAAACCATATGAATCATAGAAAAGATGGTTAAGTATGATATACCGAGAATTGTTTTTTTTAATTGTCACTATAAGCTGCAAATTTCAAAAGTACCCCAAGAAAGGTTAAGATACCTTATAAGTGTTTTAGCGTACTTCCCTTTTCCAAATAATACTCCATTAGCTTCTCATAGAGATAATGTACTTGTAATCAAACTGCAAAACCAATTATTAGATGATTCAATTTATTCATGATAACATATATAACATTATATAAAGAAAAATAGTCCCTTGCAAGCAATTTATCAGAAATGACTCTTATTTATTCACATATTTACAAGTAATTATAACCCAAAATACTTTTTTTTAAGGATTAGGAGGAGGAGGAATAACTTCTTCTTCAATCAATTCCATTTCATTTTGTTTCAAAACATTATATATGAAATCCTATTTAGATGTTGGTTGGTGATAAATTCTAAGTCTGTGTCCATTTACTACAAAGGAAACTTGTGAAGCATCAATTGTTTTAATCTCTACTGACCCATTGTCAAAAGCTGTAACTACTTCATATGGGCCCATCCAACGGGTACTTAATTTTCCTTCAAAATTTTTAAACTACGAGTCGAATAGTAGTGCCCAATCTCCAGTATTAATTGCTTTTGTTTAATAAACTTATCATGCAATTTCTTTCGTTGATTATGTATTAGCATGGTTCTTTGGAGTGCATCTTGTCTAATCTCATCTAATTCATTAATCTGTAACACTCATTGTTTATGTGCTTCATCTAAATCCATGCCTAATTGTGCTGCCATACAAAAGGTCTTAACCTGAAATTCAATAGGTAAACGGACTTGTTTTCCATACACTAGTTCATAGGGGGTATGTCCGATAGTATTTCTTCGCGTTATCCTATAGGCCCATAAGGCCTCTGGGAGTCTATCTTCCCAATCCTTATGATGTAAGTGAATGGTTTTGGTTAAAATGTCTTATAATACTTTGTTGGTTGACTCTACCTGGCCATTAGCCTAAGGGTGATAAGGTGAAGACTTGCATTGTCGAATTCCATACTTCATAGTAAGTTATTTCATTAATTTAGAAGTAAATTGGGAACCTTGGTATGTGACAACTTCTCTAGGTACACCAAACCGGGTGAATATTTCTTCATATATGAATTCTACCACTGATTTCTCTGTAGCCCTAAAGAAATATTTAGCTTCTACCCATTTGGTGACATAGTCCATGCAAACCAGGATATACTTCTTTTTACGAGACACGGGGAGAAATTGGCAACTATCACATCCTTTAAAATACTTAGCAGCATTCTTGAAAATGCTTGGCTAGTAACAACCAGAGTGAAGTACTTTATATGTCGTCCACTTATCAGAAAAATGTCCTCCACATGGTCCATCATGGCATGCTTGGAGGATGTCTATCATTTCATCCTCTCACACACATCATCGAATAGTAAGATCTGAACCGGTGTGGAAGAGGTCATTATCAACCCAAGAATAATTAGAAATCTGAACTATAATACAACGTTTTTTGTCTAAGGACAAATGATTTGGTAATTCCCCTGTTTCTAAATAATTGGCAATGTCTGTAAACCGAGGGGTCTGAATAGACACATCAAACAAATGTTTTTTTAGGAAAATCATAGTCAATAGGTTTAGCACCATCATCATATTCAATGCGAGAGAGGAAATATGCTACTAGATTTTCTTTACCGGGTCGATCAATGACGGTGATGTTAAACTCTTGTAATAGAAGAAGCCACCGGGTTACTCTACCATTGGTAATTAGTTTATTCATTAAAAGAATAATGGCTGAGTGATTGGTATGCACAAAAACTTTGTACCTTGTAATGTAATGGCGAAACTTATTGATAGAATAAACTACTGCCAAAAATTCTTTTTCAATAACAGTGTAATTTAGTTCAGCAGAAGTCAAATTCTTGCTAATAAAATAAATGGCCTAAGGTGCTTGTCCTTGTTTTTGGCACAGGACTCCTCCTATGGCCATATCAGAGTCATCAGTTGATATATGAAAAGGAAGGGACCAATCGGGACCCCTGAGTATTGGTGCCACTGATTGTTTATATTTTAAAATTTCAAAAGCATTTTGACAAGATTCTGTCCACTGGAATTCTACATCCTTTGTAAGCAATTTGAACATTGGTGCAGCTATTTCGGTAAAATTTTCAATAAAGCGGCAGTAATAGCCTACATTACCAAAAAAAATTCTTACCTATTTTTTATTTTTTGGAGATTGAAGACCAACAATTACTTCGATCTTAGCAGGATCTACCTTAATTCCTTGGGAGGAAATATGGTGTCCTAAAACTATATCTTCTATCAGTAACATTTTACATTTTTCATTACTAAGAGATAAATTTGTTTATTGACATCGGATCAAGACCTTCTTTAGGTTGTCAAGAGCCCCTTGAAAAGTATTACCGTAGGCTATAAAATTGTCCATATATACCTCCACATAGTCATGTATAATATCAGGAAAAAAATCCTAAGACTACTCGCTGAAAAGTGGCAGGTGCATTAAATAATCCAAATGGAAAAACTCTATAAGAGTACATTCCCCAAGGGCATGTAAAAGTGGTCTTGTCTTGATCTTCATGTGCTTTTAAAATCTGGTTATATCCACTATATCCGTCAAAAAAGGAAAAATAATGTTTACTTGATAGTGTATCTAACACTTGATCAATAAAAGGTGAAGGAAAGTAGTCTTTAAGTGTGGATTTGTTTAGCTCTCTAAAATCGACACAAATGCGCCATTTCCCTGTGATTTTCTTCGAGACTACCACTAGAGGAGACACCCATTTACTATCGGAAATAGGATACATGAAATCAGCATTAAGGATTTTTTGTAATTCTTCTTTTACTATATCCTTTAGAGCATGATTCATCCTTCTCTGAGGTTTCCTTACAGGTGAAATGTTTGGATCGATATAAATATGGTGAATACAGGAGTTAGGGTGTATACCATTCATATCATTGTATTCCCATGAAAATGCTCCAGCTTGTTTTTTAAGAACCTTAAGCAACTATGCTTGTTGGTTTTCACTTAACCCTGCGTTTATAATAGAAAATTTTCAGGTCCAACTTCACAAGGTATGGTATAGGGTCATGTATGCTCTTCAATTGTGAAGACACAATGTGTTTTGGTAAATGTTGAGAGAGCCATAATACCTTGGAAATTGTCTCCAAAGATCTGATAGAATTGAGCAAAATACTGAGGAAAATCTATACAAGTTGTCGAAGAAACAAATTCGTTTAATACATTCTCAGTGGTCTGCTCCTGAAGTGCCTAGAAGAAATCACTAGGGAGGGGAGGTCATCAAAGTCCTCTTCGTTGAAAGAACAATTTAACCACCATTAGTTTTCAGTTATTGGTTGTGCTAGGGGGTATAAAATAAGTCTTTGTGTAGAAAACCCATTAGAAATAGTCATCTCTCCATCCCTACATCCTATAAAAGCATTTGTAGTAGCTAACCATGGTCTTCCCAAGATAATAGGATGCCCTTTAGAAGGATCCTTTGATTCTATGACCATAAAGTCGACAAGGTATTCCCATGATGCTGCTTATACAATTATATCATCCAAGACTCGAACAGGTTTTACCGTAGTATGGTCTGCTAGTTCTAGGATGGAAGGGGTGGGTCGGAGGAATTGTCCCAATTGTAAAACTTCTAAAACTGCAGTGGTCATCATGTAAATGGAAGATCCTAAATAAATTAATGTATTTTCTATGGCGGTATTGTTTACAGCTACAGTCACTATTAGGGCTCTTGGATTTGTATATTTTGCAATCCGGGACTGATCTGTCATACATTCAGACATCTCTCCTATAACATGAATTGTGAAAGGGTCCTTTTGCTTCTTCCCTGGGCGTTTAATGCATAGTTCCTTTATTATGTTTCTATAAATTGGTATGTCCTTGATAGATTATAATAGAATAATTTTGAAACATATATTCTTTAATTCACTCAAAATATCATACTCAGGATGAACTACAGGTTTTTCTATTACTAGTCTTTCTGGAAATGGAGGAACTATTTGCTCCTGAATGGGTTCTTGTGGAGGATGGGTGTGTATTGGAATCTTCGAAATGTTCACATCCTCCAAAATGGAATCATTCATAGGTTCATATGAATCCTCTTCTTCTTCATTTTCCTCATGAATGATGACTGATGACTTAGGTTTGTCATTTACAACTCTTCCAAATCGTAATTGAATCTCATGTACAGGTACAGTCGAAATAAGATATGATGGAAGAATTCAAAACTCAATGTTGTTAAGAGCTTGAGTTGGTTTATTATTTGGGTTAGGTATCGTTTTTGCAGGTAATAATGTCACTTAGGGAGGGTTTGTATTCTGAAAGTGATGAGGTTGTTGTGCGATGAGAGGAACTAGAGGCACAAATCCAGGCGAAATTTACTGGAAATTTTTTTGGTGTTAAGGATAAGGATGATTAGGTGCAGAGATAGGTTGTGACTAAGGGTATGGTTTTCCTCTCCATCCTTGTGACCAATATTGTTGCTTTGGAAATTGAGGAGGAGGGTACTACGGTGGCCAATTCTGCCAACTTGGGGTGGTTGGTATGGAGGATAATAGAGTGAGGGTTGTGGTGGAAAGTTATGGTATGTTAGTTGGTCTCTAGGTTGTCAAATAGGCCTCCTAGATGTTTCACCTACATCCCCACTCTTATAGATAGCTTGCAACCCAGGAAACAATGAGAAATTGTCTATTGGATGTTCCTCCGTACAGATGTGACATATGGAGATGTTTTTTAATGGACATTCCCTTTGGGGATATTTAGTCCTGCATCTTGGACAAAAAATTCTCATTGTTGCTCATTCTTCATCCTGCCTTTTCTTGGCTTGTAAAGCATCTAGTTGGGAACCCATTTCTCCTAAGATATCCATCTTGAAATTCTCCAATAGGTTTCCTAACTCTACTCTTGTAACTCCACCTGAACTAGGAATGTTTCCTCTTACATTTCTACTATAAGGCTCCCGAAAGTTTTTTCCAACTTTCGCCCTACTTCTAGAATAATTTTTACACATCTCATCGATTTGTGCAAATTTTTTATGAGAAATATCACCGGCTTCCATAAGATTTAGACTTTCTATCAAGTCCTCAGAGAACCCTTTAAGTAAAAGTGTATGTACTGCATATTCTCATAGGTCATTATATTTTGATTTATGTATTGTATAGATGAACCTTTCGAGATAATCCTCTAGGATTTCATCTTCAAGTTGTTGCATCTTAAATATATCATGTCAAGAGTCCTTAGGTTTTCAATACTCTTGATATTTTTGTAAAAATGAGGTTTTCATATCGTCCCAAGTCCTGATAGTGGATTCACCTAATCCCATGAACCATCGCAAGGAAAAATCGTTTAGTGTAGCACGAAAGACTATTAGTTTGTGAGCATATTGTAGATAATTATAGCTCCTAAAAAGGATATCAAAATTAAACAAAAATTTGTCCCGGTCCTCATTACTTTTTCCATAGAAAGTAGGTAAGGAGGAAGGAGGGATGTTTTTCATAGTTACATCCTGTACGGTGTCTAGAATAGGAAACCCAAAGGTAGCCTCAGTTTGATTTCCCCCTTCTCCTTCATCATTTCTAGCTTCATCATGATCTTATTTCCCTCCCCGTTTCTCCATATAGGTTGGGTTTCGAACGTAAATATACCTAGGGGGCTCCTTTCGAGGTGATAATGGGGCATCACAACGTTCTTTTTCGGGAGAGATCTTCCTCTAATCAACCATGTTTGTATTGAATCCTAGAGGGAGAGTAGATTCTACTGTGGATTTTTCAATTTGTGAAATAATTGTATCTATGAGGTTTCCAAAGAGAGCTTTGACCTGGGCAGGATCAAGAAAGTCAACAAAATTCAGATCTCCTACTAGTGAAAAAGTTGTGTTTCTTGGATTCAAAACTAGTGGAGGGTTAGAGGTTCCTAATGGTTGATCCTCTTGACCTTCCTCACGAATGGGGTCCTTAAGACCTCCTGTCAAGGTTCCTTCTCCTTCTATGGCTTCCTCAGTAAGATATCTTGAAAGAGTCTCCTCAGGTTTCTAGGTAGAACTACTTTCGAGAGGTGTCTTTCAATACCTTTCTGGTGAGTTAGTAGTTTGGGAATTATGTCCCCTGTGAAAGTTGGTAGTAATTTCAATAATTTTTCCTGTCTTAACAAATATGCCTTGAGTATATATAAGTATTCTCATGAAAAAATAAAACTAAAGAAACTATGCTTCTACCAATATTGGATTTGGGGGCACTTGTTATAACAGATGCACAGGTTCTTACCTCTCGTCTTACTGCTCCCCTGCCACTAGTTTATTACTAAACTTCATAACAAATTCTATCTATTCTACCTTACAGAACAACTCCCTGGAAACAATGTCAAAATTGTTGGGTGTTATATCATCTTGATTAATTCACCTAATATTTAATTATCTACTGGGGTTGGTAGGCTTAGAGTTGACACAAAATATATGCGAAGGTAGAGGAATTCCTATGGTGTCATGGAAATATTTTAACAAAAGAACGAAAGATCTTTCAAAATGAAAAACCAAGTCAAACTCCTAAGAATTAACTATTAAGGTGATTGAACCAAAACATAATATTAGATTAGAGCATCAAAAATACACCATTCTACTTTATAAATAATTACTAAAGAACTACCCTTTCTAGTAGAGTTTATTGAATAATTTCAAAAACTAATTATGCAAAGAAGATGTATATTGGAAACATGGTATAACAACTAGATTGATAATTTATTTATAAATGAATAACTTAAGACTGAAAAAGGATACTATCAACAACTAACTTTTCAAGTGAGAAACTAGGATGCAAGGAAGACCTACCTTAGAAGTGAGTAGAAAAATTTAATAAAGAATCAAGTAGAAAAATTAATAAAGTTAACTTAATAAGAGAAGCAAGAAGAAAACTTAATAAAAATAACTTAATAAGAGAAGGAAGTAGAAAAATTAATAAAAATAACTTAATAAGAGAAGCAAATAGAAAACTTAATAAAAATAGCTTTGAATTCTATTCTACAAGTCTCTTTTGGTAATCACACAGAGAAAAAGGGAACTATTCCTTTTGTTATCTCCCAAAATAAATTTATTTTGAAAGTAGGAAGAATATTCTTGTGTAATGAAAGATATGAATATCACTGACAATTTGAAAGCCTCTATTTTTTATTTGGATGAAAATTTTACAAGTTATAGCTTTCAGTGGCTTAGGTGAGGACTATTATAGCTCATTAGCCACCCAAAAGTTATGTTTCGACATCTAAATGGTTGAACGCGGGCCAAAGGCGAACCACCAAAAGTGGTCTGAGCAAGCAGAGTCAAAGTAACACTTTAGGTGGCTTAGGCAAGACTACAGAAAACTCATTAGCCATCGAAAAGGGGCACTTTCGATAGACTAGAGAGAGAAATAAAAAGGGTTTTAACCGCCGAAAGCGAGTGGCGAGCAGCATTGGGAAAGGTACATTCAGTGGTTTAGGTGAGGCTCAGAACATATCATTAGCCACCAAAAAAGGTCACTTTCGATAGATTAGAGAAAGGTGCAACACATATGCTGAACACTGAAAGATGGAAGATAAACATTAGGTGAAAAACCCTTTCGGTGGTTTAGGTGAAAGCTAGGGCATTTTATTAACCATCGAAAGAACAGGTTTTCGGCAGTTAAAAAATGTTTCCTGACGAGGTCATTATCTGTCAAAAGCATAAATTCACCATGGTGATGGGGTAAAGGTTTCAACGGCTTAAGCAATAAAGACAATGTTCTGTTAGCCACCAAAATCCAGCTTTTCGGTAGCTAGCTGACAAAATCATGGAGGATCTTAACCACCGAAAGGGAAAAATAAGGAAATGGTTAGGAACTGTGACATCTGACCTCGTCAGCAAGATAAAAGATCATTTGAGAGCATGATTACCCACTGAAAAGATCTGGAACTATATGAATGTGTGGGAAATGAGTGAAAAGGGTCATTAAGCAAATGGTAAAAGACTGATATGACTGCAAACCTTCAGTTCTCCTCCACCTATCCAAAGGATCATCAAATAGCCACCGAATGCTCTGGCTGAAGTAGGTTATGGTTATGAGGGAAAATAGATATAAAGGATCAATATGTTGTCATAATTTTTGTGACCTCAACCTCCATAAATGACATAAAACCCTCATAATCAGTGCCATGGGACTCCATCGTATTTCATTTTCGAAATGAGAATTTTTATCACCAGAAAAACTAGCTCTGAAAGAGCAGCCTGCTAAATCACACTATATACAAAGTCTGAAAACTATTTTGCAGGTACCCAAGAGATACACCCATTAGGATGAAGAAGAGTGGACCAGATCTTAGGCAGGAGCTAGGTGATATCAGTTATTTAGAGGCACATCCAGAGGTCTGCATACTTTTATAGGAGGTGGGATGCTACAAGTTCTGTGAAAAAATAAAAGGCTTCCATCAGCAGGTGGTTGAAGCTTTTGCGCTGTCATTCGATGGTTCAAAGGAAATCATAGGAAAAGAGGAGTTTCTCATAGATGAAGCACTAATAGTTGAGGTGACAGAACTCCCTCCCACAGGAGAGAAATGGTTCAATACCACCAAACCAAAAGAGGTGGAATTCAGGTCATACCTTAAGCCTGACCATAGAGGAATAATATGGAAGAAGAGTGTGCCATCATCATGGCTGGAAGAGAACTAGCAGCAACTGTTGAAGGTCATTGTGGTCTATTTAACTTGTGAAGGGAGATATAATAGAGAAATGATCTACCATTTCAAGCTCATGAACCACTTCACAAGTAAAAACCCTCTCAATCTACCCTTTTATTTATACAGAAGTCTAGGGAATATGGCACATAAAGTGAAAACCCAGCCATCCAAGATTACTGGCAGGCTGTCCCACCATGGCCTTATCCAGCTATTGGTCCAGGAGTTGTTGAAGAGAAGAAACATGGCTTGGCCTTATTTTCTATTCTGGAATGGCTTTGAGATAGGCCTTCAGCCAGAGCAGAAAAGGAAGTCTCCTGCCAACAAATCCAGCACCCCAAGGAGTGGGAGAAGAAGGAGGAGGGCCATTTCCCCAACTGCAGCAACAAAACAACCTCCCTCCTCTTTGAGGACCAAAAAGGAAAAAAGGAATTTGGACTTCAGTGAGAAAGGTCAGGAGGCAGAAGCACACCAGGAAAATGTCTTAAATCTACCCTACTCAGATTCTGAGGAAGAAAAAGGAGAGGATGCAACCCTAGCTCTGCAAATTGTACCAGTGTCTGAAGCATTGCATCCCCCACACCACAGGAGTAGGAGGAACCAACAGAAAGGGCTTCCTCTAGTAGGCCTAGAAGTCAAAAGATCAATCTGCTACTGAGGCAGGTTTATGAAATGGAGGTCTTGGAAAGAGAACTAAAGAGAAATAATGAGACATTCACTAGGAGAAACAAGTTATTGCACAAGTCCTACCTGGAGTAGAGAGAAAGATACATCTTCTTGAAAAGGCTGAACAAGAGATACCTAAGGGACAATACCAGGTTATACAGGATGGTGAGGCTCCAAAGGCTATAGCTGAAGGAAGGCAAAGCAAACCCTAGAAGCCACCTTGCCTTATCAACCCTAGCTAAAGCGGCCATCAGTCTCCAACCTCCTAAAGCTAGTCAAGGCACTGTTAACACCCCTAGCACGAAGCTTGCAGAAGATGAAAGCTAAGCCAACATGCTTGAAAAGATATTTTTGATGAAAACCTAATCATTTTGGTAAAACAGGGCTTTTGGTGGCTTAGGCAGATGATGGAACAGTCCATTAGCCACCAAAAGCACCACTTTCGGTGGCTAACTGGTCCGATAAAATGGCCTCTTAACCACCAAAAGCGGACAGAGGCTTAAAAGCAAGTTTTTGGCAGACATAACCATTTTTGGGTGACTACAAATGGTTCATGGATGTGATCTGAAGACAAAGGGTGCTGAGGGATGCATCAGAAAAGGTTTGTGTGAGATCCACTATGACATAACCACGCCAAAGGACACCAACCCTAGCTATCAAAGAAAAATCAGTGGCCTAACTGGCAGAGGACCAACAGCAGTGATCACCAACATTGCTTTAGTTATTTAATCTTCAGTCGGTGAACTAAATATTCATTGTAGTTAGACAAGTAGTTAGGTAGGGTTTCAAACCCTAATTTGCAAAAACTGTTACATTGTGTAATTTTGTAAAAAAATAGATCCAAGTTTTTAGGATCTGTATATTTTGTAAAAGGCTATAAATCCTAAGACTATTTTTATAAAAAAGGTTCGACTTCGAGGATTTATAAGCCTATACTATTGTCAGCTTCTCATCTTGTTCATTCTAGAATATAAGCTCTTTTGTTATGATTTTTTCAGCCATCATCTCTGTCTTTACTGTACTGATGCCTGAATTTGTATTTAGGTTATTTACAAGTTGATTAATAACTAATAGCTGTCATCTTATTGGTGTGTTAATGTGATTTGATTTATAAGTACTATCCTTATCAGGATTTAGCCATTTATATGCATTTGTTTTGTATGTAAGTCTGGAAGCTTCATGAGTTCTCCATCCTTGCACCTTATTGTCAAACTAATAACCAAGTTGTAACTAAAATCCTTGTAATTGAGTGAGCTTCATGCATGTCTTGAGAGTGGAAGGTTATATAGGTCACCTGACTTGATCCATATCAGAAAACTCTAAAAACATTGTAAGTTACCAGGCATCCTCGAGCTACAACCTAGAGGAGTTTCCTGGAGTGATAACAACTTCTACTATGGACAATCTACAAGGTACCAGTATACTTTCCTAAAGATAACACACCTAATACTAATTTTTACATGCAAATGGATAAATCAATCCAAAGGCATGATTACAAAACAGTACAACAGTATTAGTCAAAGAAATCATAAACAAACAAAAGAAACAAAACATAACATAACTCAAAACATGTTCACGGTGAAAGGATATAATTTTAATAAATAATCTAAAACAACCTAACTTTTAGTCTTAATACTAAATAAATATATCATCTAACTATTACAGTCAGAGCATACTTTAAAAAACTAAAGAGACAGAGCTTTAAACAGGTTCAAAACACATAAAAAAAACTAAAAACGAAACAACAAATTGGATGACAGACTGAACTGTGGGTCTGAAAGGGTTGTCTGAATGACAGTTTACACAGGCTCTCCGAATGATAGTATGCACAACTAAAATAACAGAAAGTAACCTAAATGATCTAATCTTCAACTAAATTTGTGCACATGCAAGTAAAATGCATAGAATCAGTAAATAAACCTACTTAAGGACTAAATTTAACATCGAAATAATTCTTGAACTAATTCATAAAAAGAAATCATTGCGTATTATACTAAGAAACAAACTGGAATTTAAATAAACTTATGACAAAAAAGAAATTAACAAATTGAATCTATTATAGATTGATAAAAGAAATCTATTCTATCTACTTGTGAATAAAACAGTAAAACTGGAAATGAAATGGCTGAAATCAAACGGAAAGAAAATTATAACAAATTGAAAGCAAACTATGCGCTCAACTAGATATTTAACTTTGAAAATAAAACTAAACTAATTCACATAGAATTACAGGAAGTAAATGAAATAAACGTTTACAGTAATTTGAATGAAAACAAACTAGAAATCAAACTAACTACAAAAGAAAAGGTAACGAAACTACACAAGAAAATAAAACGCTTGTTGATGAGGGGCCCTCTCAACAATCGGGGGTGATGCCTGGCTAGCGCTTAAACGAACAAAATCATGAACAGCAGCACATTAAGATTATATTAAAAATAAGGAACAGAGTTATAGAGTTCTTCTCAAAATTGATTGTCTAACTAATGAATTGATTAACTCTCTAGCTCTTTGCATAGAGGCGTTTATATACACGATGTTTACAGGGGTGAGCAAGTAGACCCTTTAGTGGTCGACTTCTCTCTAAATTTGGTCAACCATTATGACGTCTAACTAATAAAACACCAATGCACAATGTTCTTCCTTATCCATCGCGGATCAGTTCTCTTCAGTGCGTGATGTCGCGTGAGGGTCCTTCTTAGTGTGGACTGTTGGTGTGGTGTCGAGCAAAGGCAATGCGCAGGCTATTCTTCTAGATCGAGAGCTATGCTATCACCCAAATGTGTGAACAATAAACAATTACAAGACCGTTTCATCCTTTAACACTCAAAATCTGTCATCAACAATGTGCGACTAGAACGATGAACTGAACGGTGAGGTGGACAATGAGTTGGATATGCTTTATGCATATCTAGAATGAATGCATTTCCTATTTTTTGGCACACTAAAGACTATGGTCTTCAATAACAATCTCATGCTAACATTTTAATTCATGGAAACCTGACAATGAATATCACACAGTCTAACTAACGAGCTGGATAGTAAGATGGGCATGTTATGTGCATAAGGCTAGTTGAATGTGTGTTTGTTGTTAGCTCGTCCAAAACCTACAAACAAATGCATACATAAATTAATATATTAAAACACTTCAAATAATGTCAATTTTAATCTATAAAATGGTGAAATGATAGTAATAAACATATTTTTCATAAATCTTAAATTCATTCATACGTAGGGCTGAGTAATGAGCTGCAAGACAGAAATTATGAAAAAAGATGATAAAACGTATGTTTAAACACATAATTTAACTGCAAAAAATGATGACAAAACCAGGATCAACAAATAGGAGTAAATGTCACTCTCTTGGATTCTCTAGTATGTTTCATTTGATATACTGACAGTAAATGTTTTTCCAAATCAGGTACATAGATGGCATCATTGAAATATTCATGCTCTAGGTCAATATTTCCAACTCCTTTGGTCTGGATCTCAGAGTCATCTCCCATTCGAACATCTGGGACATTATTCAAATGCATGGAAGATAAGAGCTCTCTAACAAAGGCCATATGCCTAGATGCTCCTGAATAAATAATGAAGGTGGAGGGATCAGAAGAACCTACTACCAAGGCATGACATTTCTCCGTGTTCTCAGAACCTGAGCTGCCATCTTTCTTCGCTGCACCATCTAGGACAAGGCTGTTATTTTTCTCTAGTAGCTGAACCAGCATGTCAATGGTATTATTCATGTAGGAGCTCTCTAGATGCCATCCCTTATGTAAATAGGTGCATTTGGTTTTCTCCTTTCCCTTCTTATCCTTTGAAGGATTCGAACCCCCATCAAGATTCTTAGGTCTAACAACTTTCTTCTTCTCTAGTTGTTTCAAATTATTTGCATTTTGCTTTCCTTTAGAGACATTCAAAACACTGGCAGCCAAGGATTAATCCTTTATTGCTTTGATGGTGCCCATATTAACTAGCTTATCTTGCTCTGGGTCAGGGAATCCATGAAGCTAGTTAGTGTTGGCATTTGCCAATTTTGAATGGTTAGCCTGCTAGAAAGGAATGTGTTAACAAACACTAAGTATTATGGTGCCAACTTTGAAAGGATTGAAAGTATCAACTGTTCTTCCTTCTTCTCAATTCCACACTTCTTGAGATCAAGTACTAGGGACTTGATTTTGGTGAAGAACTCCTGGGTAGTGTCAAAATGCACTGGGCTCAGAATAATGAGCTCATTTTCAAGCTGATGTTCCCTCAAATCATATGTTTTCCCAAAGAGATATTCGAGCTTTTTCCACACCTTGTTTGGGGTTTTTAAAATTTCAACATGAAAAAGGAGCTTTCTTGAAATGATTAGACACAACAATCCAAAGGCCTCATCAATTCTATTGAATTATTTCAACTTCTCTAATGCAGAGTTTGGTTCCACTTATATACCCATGGTGACCCTGTAGAGACCCATATATCTTAGTTGGATGACCATATCAGCCTTCCATTTGAATTATTTGAATGGAGTGATAATTATTTGGTTTTCCTCCATCTCTTCTTGGGCTAGTGGTGATATTTTACTGAGAGTACCTACAAAAATACTCAAATTTCATCCAAAAAATCTCTCAAAATGCAGCTCAAACACTCAATATTGATCTATAACTATAATTGGATTTGATAACATGTGAGAATTTGATTTAAAACATGATATAGGATACCAAGATACTCTTACAATTTGAATTACTTGCAAAAACCAGCAAAAAAGCTTGAAAGAAGAAAAATTTTACATACACATGTGAATAGAATCAGGATATTATTGAATTGTCTAACATATGAATGTGTTAAGAACGTGAATATATTACATCTGGAATAATACATAAGGATTAGGAATCCAAATATGAGTGTACATGTGAAAATGGCCAAAATTGGCCTCGATCCCCCCTAGGTGGACCAAACAAGCTCCAACTCATCCCCAAACGGTCATTAATCATGGTGTGGACATGGATGAAGTGTGTTTTGGAAATAATGACTCCAAGTCATGTGTGGGTGTACAAGTAGAGGTTTGTGGGAGGATCTAGGTGACAATAAATGCCCATAGGAGAGCCAAAATGGACAAAATTATACCTAAGCACGCCCTTGTCAAACCCAAATCACCCAAATCAAGGATGTAGCACTCCAAGCAAATATATTATGGTGCACATGTGTTGGTTTGACCAACTATAGCATTAGTGCATGTGTGAAAGGCCTAGCAATAACTAGTTCACCTCCTAGACAAATCCCCTAAGTCTAAACCATTTCAATTTAATGCTAAGAGGCAAATTAAATTGACTAAGGTTATAAACCAAGGTAATAAGTATTGGATTAATATTCTAACAGAGTTAGAGGCCCTGGAGTATCATAAAATTGAAGAGATATTTCTAGACAAAGATTCGAAAATATTTAATACAGTATTGCTAAATGGACCCATAGAAGCTGTTAAAAACAAGTTAAAACTTCTTAAGGACCGAGGTACAGAGATTCATAGTGTTTACAGGTCGTACTTTTATTTTTTTCTCTACAGAACAAAACCTAATTTATCATTATTTTGCCGACTAGTGTGCTGCTAATTACTCCTCTTTTGAGAGGGTAATTATGGATACGACCAGTCAAAAATCTTGTGTCCAGTTAATCCTCTCGTTATTAGAAATACCCTCTCAGTTCCTGTAGAATTTAGTCAAAAATATAAAGAGTATAACGAATATTCCATCATTCAATAATTTAGAGATTCAACCATTGAGAGAAAGCATGCTTTCTTCAAGACCTATTTTAAACCTGATATCCAGTTGTAGAACCAGCCATTCCCTGTTGATGCCAACCTTTTTAATGAAAAAACCTAGTGTGTCATAACCCTCATGAGTTAATTTTTAGGTTTGAATAGAGGTAAGTATGTTACTGAACCCCTAATGAGGTTTTTACTTACCCTTATCACCTATCAATTTGATTCTAGTCAGTTAGTCCAATCTTCTTTCCTTAAATTTGATGAATTCCTAGCTAAGAATATTCTTTATCAGCTAGTGGATTTCCACAAAACAAGAAGTTTCAGATTCCAGTATTATTTCTTGATGTTTTTGTCATTCAATGAAGAAAACCTACAACTCCCTAAAATGGTACTCATGAAAGAAATGAATAGGGATCACAACAAGTTTATGAATTTCCTTATGTCATAGGTTTACAATGCTTTCTTTCAAAAGAAATTACCCATAGTTTTTCCCCAAATGAAATAAATTTTACAGTTCTCTCCTGGGAAGAGAATTCAAAACTGGTTTCTTTTTTAACATGTTACAGTAATAAGGTTATATGGGTTTGTTCATCAACTGTTGGCTATCTTGGGCAGACCCAGGTTTACTGTAGTTAACCAACAACACCCCAAGCTCACTGGCCCTTTCGGCGACAGACCGCGAAGCGGCCTGAAGTCTCACCCGAAGTGATTCTAATGGGTTGGCCAAGGACTCAAGCATCTTGGACCAGGTTTTGTGGCATCCTATTTGTGACTCATAGCTCTGCTAGCCGTGAGGCCTCTCTCCCTATTGAACGGTCCCTTTCCGCGTCGCGCAACTTCCACTAACTCGCGATGACTCCAGCCTTATCGCATCGCCGCGCACCAGGCGACACGTAACTTCCTCTCCAATGCTAAGCCCTCAACCTATGGTATTGTGCACCGTAGCTCCTCTGTCGGTGCGGTATCGCCACCCTGTGATATCCTACTCCCGCGGCTCAATGTACTTAGTGTTGTTCATGTCGACTTGCAAGACCCAACATATAGGGCTATTTAACACTGCGACTAGTGACTGTTTCAAGCAAAGCATAAATGAACCCGCATACAACATGCCAAAGACTTCAACTTAAGTCTATCCTTCTATATTATTGCGAACTGAGAAATGCATACATACATTAAACTGTAAACAAAGCTCATGTACGAACTGATAGATGCAACAGATAAGCACAACACATAAAGCAATCACATAACACACGATTTTAACATGGTTCACCTACAGGATGGAAGTTACGTCCACATAACTATGTTTCTATTATAGCTCAGGGGAAGGTAAACACAGTTCTGCTGCACCGCATATGCAGCTTAAGATCTTCTGGGTAACTCCGCGCACAGCCTGGAGCCCTTCTCTCTTAGATCTCTTCTCTACTTTGTATTGCACTTCTTACAATATACTCTTCCCTCTCTGTCGATCCCTGCGGATCATTACATGCATGCTCTATGAGCCAGCTATTGGTTACAGTAAGATAACTACAGCTAATAACAGAACCAGAGCTTGGCTTCTACACAGCCTATATAGTCTAATAACTTACTGTCTCTACTGTCTACAATACCTTCATTATCTGACCAACTAACCAACCCTTTTACAATACAAAATATATCCCTTTATAGGCGGCTCGAAGCTCTCGCCATTACAACACTATGGGCCTGTCCCAACAGTAACCCAAAACCCTAACTAGTGACAGTCGATGTATCTGTACTTTGAGGTAGCCGCTATCCATCACACCACAACTCTCTGCAGTCTTCTATGCTTCTCGGCACTGATCATGGGTACTATGCACCGCTTCCGTCCACCACAGCTTCCTGCAGTCTTCCATGCTTCCCAGCGCTGACCATGGGTACCAGCGCTGCTTCCCTATTGTCCTTTGTCTTCAATACCTCGGCCTCATTGCTCCTTTTCCTTTATGAGGGTAGCTGAGCCCTCCTGTCTTCCATCGCTGCCTTCAATGCAGTGGGTGAGCTCTCTCTTCTCGGCCGCTCAGGTACCGTCGTCTTCCTTGACTTCTCTGTATTCTAAGTCATGGTTTCCGGCTCTAATCTGTAGCTAGAAAACTGCTACAGTGTCGTAGCTCTACCTCTTATATCTCCGCCAAAATTGTCTATCCGTCAAAATAGCAGCTTCTTCTGTAGTTGCGGGACCCTACTCCAACAGTCCCCTAACACTTACTTGTGGCTCATACCTGAGCCACTACCAGCGGGCTTCTCCTGCTCTAGTTTCTCCTTGGATTCCTGTGAAGTCCATTGAAACTTGTCCTGAAGTCCTGTGACTTCGTCCTACATCACTACGACACGCTCTTGTGCCAATAAGCGCAGCGGTTGAGAGCACAGGAGATACACATCAATGACCTACTTCAAGCGGTTCATCTCCTTCGTCTTTCTCATCTTCTGAAGAGCGACTAAGCTCTTTATTTCTTCCTTCATAGCTGCTGTGGCATTATCTATCTGATGAATACTTTGCTGTATTTCTACTTTTTTGGGAGGCTCTTCTAGCTCCAACCATGTGCTCGTCGCATCAGCTAGCACTGACAGTGCATCGTCTATGTGAGACTGCATCTGTGAAGAAGCGAATCGAAATGCCTCTACTCTCGCTTGCTTGTCTTCCTGGGAAGTGTCTCGTGCTCGAGCCTCAAGCTCATCGATCTGCGCTTTATGGTATTCCTCCATCTTGGCCATTGCTTCTTCCATCCTGGCTACTGTTTCCTCCAGAGCCTTTTCTCTGTCTGCAACTCTTCTTAGTTTCTGTGGGATAGGTAAGGCGAACTCGATGCTACATTGGGGCAGCTCCAATGCGATGCTCTGTAGAACTTGAGAGAGTTCCTGATCTCTTTCTTGATATGTTTTTAACGCGTTTGCCTTTTTTTGATAGCTGGTGGCAAGTGCTGCATTCTATTGTTTTAGCTCTGTGTTCTGTTTGTAAGTCGCGAGCTCCCTTCCTCTTAGCTCTGCGCTTAGCTGCTGCTGGATCATGTACAACTGATCAATATGGAACTCTGCGAGGTTAACCTTGATAGGTTGCCTAAAGTGAACCGGTGGGTCCGTCATCTTCGTAGGGAATCGGATGCTCCCTGGTGGAATCAACACTGTATTGAGGTGATCCTTTGCTAAGATTTCCTCACGGGAAATGGATTGTGTCGAGCTTTCTCCTGCGGTCACCTTTACCGACGGAATCTGTATCATAGCAGTCTTCTCAGTAATTGCTTTTAAGTCAATAAGCTTCTTTTCTACCGCACTCTGTATCTTTTCCTACGTTGTCTTCATCGCCTCAAATGAGTTCTTCAACGTGTCATGCTTTTTTGTCGCAATGAGTTCATAATCATCATCTGTTAATGCGGTCTTCAAAGGTGGCTTTGTGACTTTGGGCTTTTTCTTCTTTCATGCCTCTGGTGTCTCTTCTTCTCCTTCCTTTGTTGTCTGTGCCTCTGATGGAACTTGTTGTAGATATTTCCTCTTTTGTCGTGGTGGTGGTACTTCTGTTGTTCCTTGCGTTTGGGTCTCCACTTTGTCTTTGCCCTTGTCTAATGGGTTTGTCTGTGCAGTATCTAATGATAGTGGTGTGGTATATTTGTACTCTTGCCTCCATTGGTCATCAAAGTCCTTGATGACGTCTTCAGCATCCTTTGTTGTCATCCTGAACCAACCATTAGCCCAATCATCCCTTTTAGTCCTTTTTGGCCTCAGATAGATTCTATGGCTGTTTGCCATAAAATTAAGCCGGTTATCATATATTTCCACGGTCTCCGTGCTGATTCGTGGTATTTCTTGGATAATTTTATTCAACAGCTTATAGTATTCATAGAATACTATCGTATTAACCTTTTTCTTTGCTGGGCTGTTGCTCTCCCATAAGCTGGCATAGCGCATGCCTCTGGGCGCACCACTTGCTACCTGTCGAAACTGAGTATGGGGTGGCTCCTTCCAGTCGACGAATGCACATAAAATAAGTAGCCACAAGAAATGGAAAGGGTGGCTTGCTTCATCCTGAGCTGCCAAACAATATTCCTGGAGCATATTTAATAAAAATAAGGACCAATTTAATTGTTCACCCTCTGTAACTTGTATGCCCAAGTTGATTACTAACCCTGTGACCTCCTTTGGTCGAACCTTGGTTAACAATCTGCCTACAAGCAGACTGGCTGTAAACCTGAGTGTATCATTTTGTAAGCTTGTGATGTCATAAGCTCGTCCTCCTCTCTGTAGCTGATACTTATTAACTAGGTCTGGTGGCATCTTGGAATCCTTGGTCTTTCCTGTTGTCTGTATCTCGGGGTCTTTACCAGTCTTGGACAGCCCGGTGATGCAGTGTATCAGTTCGACGTTCAGGTAGACCTTGTTACCTAGCCAGAGGTAACCTCCATGTACACACGAAATTAGAACACGCACCATGGCATTAACCTCTGCACCTCGTCCAAAATGAGGTAGTCTCAATAAATTGAGCAGAGCTGAGCGCTCAAGAATCTAGACATGTTCCATGGGAACAAATTCATCTCTACCTGTCCTTGGGTTCTTCTAAATCGTAAGATACTGATCTGGCTGGAATTGAGGGTATGTCTTACCATCTCCCAGGTTATAATCTACAAATTTAACAACAGCAGCATATCCTACTAGATCTCCATTTTCCTTTACTCGAGAATCTATTGGTGGTATGGGAACAGTAAAATTAGCACTCTTGGGAATTCTTACCTCTGGTGCGCCTTCAACTCGTGGCATGATGTAGTCTGCTGCACTATGAAATTCTTCCTCCTTCTCCGAACTGGATCCCTCTATTACCTGAGAGTGGCTCCTTGTTTTTGGTGGTTCTCTAATCTATGATGAACTTGGCGGGGTACCCTTAGATGGCGTTGTCATAGGAGCTGTAAGGCCACCACGTTCGAACCTTTTCAAAATTGCTTCTATAGGTTCCTCCTCGGACAAGACCCACTCGGTGTAAAACACTAGACGTGCAATGGCTGTAAATTCTGGAACTCACAGCACTCTGTAACGGAATGAACTCTGCACAGGGAACTCTTAATAGCTTACTCTATAGCTCTCGAGTTTTTGCAAGTGTAACCCTCTCGAATGAATACTTTCTGCCTTTATGCCGAAGACAATAATCCCGGATGCAACGGTCGTCTAGGATGAACCTATCGATCATATTAATTACATGGAGGAGACCTCACCCGTCATCTGATCCTCAATAAATGTTGAAATCCGATTAGATTTCCCTCAAAGTGTGTGTATACAGGCGCCGATCTCATCGAAGATTTGCCAAATCTGGAAACTTAATTATGCTGCTGCCAAATCTATGGTAAGGTATACCGGTCATTTCCTCATTAACTGTCTGTCAGAAGGTGACTTGACTAGCCCTCTGTTTCCTTGCGAAAGCGGGTACGTGGCACGGGGAAACATCATATTGCTGCGCTGCAACACCAGATCACCTGCGCAAACAAACAAGCGTTTTTTTTTTGTTTTTTTTTCCTCGCAAGCCACTGATGAGTTGCACAAAATGAACCAACCTTATGCGATTCCTCATACTTATAATACCTGCCGGTGTATACTAGTTCCCAGTGTGATGCCTCCTTTCAACTACACTGGACATCTACACCACCATAAACTGGTTGAGCTAGGGCTAAGAGGTGGGGTGGCTATCACTATAGAGCTTAAGCCTACTGCCATTAATCAATGTGGGAAAAATATCCCCATTCAGCTGGCTGTGTTGAATGGCACCTCCCTCTATAACTTGTTGTATCTGATATGGCCCCAGCCAATGCGTATTGAACTTCCCTGGAAACTTAATGAATTTACTGTCATAGAGGAGTACTAGGTCTCCAATCTGGAAAGTCTTACTCTTAATGTGTCTTTCATGCCATGCTTTTTCTCGTGCCTTCTGCACTTTCTGATGGAATCCGGCGATGAATCTGTCTTCCTCTAAAGCAAGCAGTTGTGCTAGCCTTTCCTCCACTGTGTCTGTATCAGTCATCTGGGTAATCTGAGCGATTCTTAAACTGGGAAGAATATACTCCATAGGCATAACAGCCTCCTGTACATACACCAAGCTGAAAGGTGTGTGTCCTGTAACTTTCTTGCATGTGGTCCTATATGCCCATAATACAACATTAACTTTGAGGTCCCAATCATTCCTTTGGCTGTTGCAGATCTTAGTAAGAGCGTTTTCTAAAATCTTATTAAAGGCCTCCACCGTACCATTAGCCTATGGGTGGTAGGGTGTGCTCTTATGGTGCTGAATCTGGAATTCTTCTGTCAAGGCCTCAATGGTGCGGTTCAAGAAATGTGTGCCTTGATCGCTCATCAAAATTACGGGGCAGCCAAATCTACTGATGATGTTCTCAAAAAGGAACTGTGTGGCTGTAGCAGCATCACAATTTCTTATTGCTTTAGCCTCTGCCCATCTGGTGAGGTACTCTGTTCCGGTGATAATATATCTCGCGCCAGTGTGCTTTCCTAGTGGGTTGATAGGGGACCCACAAAGTCTATAGCCCACTTGTCAAATGCATGCAGCGTAACCTGCATGCGCAGCGGCATTTCATCTCGTCGCGAGGGTTTTCCTACCCTTTAGCAGATATCGTAGCATCTGCAAAAGTCCTTGGTGTCCTTCTGCAATGTAGGCCACCATAATCCTACATCTAGGATTTTCTGCATAGTCGGCTTTCCTGTGAAATGACCTCCTGTGGTTCCTGAATGTGCCTCTCTGATAATAGCGTGTTTTTCGTGCGGCATAACACATCTGTACAAAACTTCATCCGGACCCAGCTTGTATAACTGTCATGTGATCAGGGTTAAGTCTACTGCTTTAACAACCAATTGCTTCTTTTGCGGCTTAGTAAACTCATCAGGTGCCAATCCTATAGTGAGAAAGTGAATAATATCAGCATAGTAGTCGTCTGCGATCTGGATAGAAAACAACCGCGCATCTGGAAAATTGTCCTCTAGGTTACTTGGCTCTTCTCCTGAGTCTATCCACGATAGATGATCAGGTCCAGCATTCAATCTTCCTGGTTCAACAATGATTTCAAAATCATACTCCTGAAAGAGGAGTAACCATCTGCAGATTCTCCCCCCTAACACTGGCTTATTGACCAGATACTTCAATGCGGAGTGGTCAGTAAACATCTTGAACAAGGCACCCAATAGGTAGTGCCTGAACTTCTGCAGTGCATACACCATAGCTAAGCCTTCTCTTTCTGTCGTGGTGTAATTCTTTTCTGCTGGCGATAGCTTTCTACTAGAGTATGTGATAGGGTGGTCAATGTCCCCTTCTTCTGGTTGCGTTAAGACAACCCCTAGTGCGATGCCAGATGCATCCACATGTACATGAAATGGCCTAGTCCAATCTAGAAATACTAGGATGGGTGCTGTAACCATCTTTTCTTTAAGTGTGTCTAGACTCTACTGACATTCCTCATTCCATAGGAATTTTACATCTTTCTTTAGCAATTTCTCCATTGGTGCTGTAATCTTTGCATAGCCCTTGATGAACTTTCTGTAATACCCAGTATGACCAAGTACTTTCCTCAGTTACTTGACTGATGTGGGTGCTGGGAGATTTACAATGATGGCAATCTTTGCGGGATCTACCATCAAGCCTTGTCTGCAAACAATGTGACCCAACAAAATACCAAATGGCACACAAAATATACATTTCTTCAAGTTTAGAGAAATCTGGTACTACCTACATTTCTCTAACATCAGTCTTAGATCTCCTATGTTCTTGTCAATTAGTCCAAATACAGTCCAATCATCAAAATATACTTCTAGAAACTTATGGATGTATTCTTTAAATACAGCAACCACTACTCTAGAAAAGATAGCTGGTGCATTCTTAAGGCCAAAGGGCATTATCGTATACTGGAACAAGCCCCATTCTGTTGCAAAGGTGGTCTTGGATCGATCTTCTGGATGGATTCTAATCTGATGATAGCCTGAAAATCCATCAGTGAAGGAGTAGACCTCCTATCCTCCCACATTGTCTAATACCTCATCAGTGAACGGTGTCGAAAATGGATCATGAAGCGATGCATCGTTGAGCTTGCGCAGATCGACATAGATCTTGATGTCTCCTTTGGTTTTCTTCTCTTGTATGACCATGGGACTAACCCATTCGCTTTCTTCTACAGGCTCAATGATTCCTGTTGCTAGCATCTTATCGATCTCATCCTTTACTTTTTCTTTATATCGCGGATTTAATCTATATGGGCGCTGTTTGACTGGTCTAGCATCCTCCTTCAATGGCATCTTCATTACTCCCAGGTCTCCGACTATTCCCTTCATTTCTGTGAACTTGGTGGGAAATAGGTCCTGATAGTCATGTAACAAGTCTGCAATCTGTCTGAATGTTTCACCGTTCCAATAGTCTCCAATAGAGGCAAACTTAGGTTCTGTGTCTGTGCCAATGTTGATCTTTTTAATCTTGATGGGCTCTGTGATTGCTGGAATTTCTAACTGTGGTCCCTCAACATCGCAAGTCCCTTCTAACTCCGGAATGTTGGTGTCGTGAGGATCCTCATCCTCCTCCTCTGGTTCAGATGCAAAATTATAACACTCTAACGCCTATTTTAGCTGGATAGTCCACTCAGTTTGAGTTGACACTGATATGGTACAATCCTCAAATATCTTACTCTTTATTACTTGTAGGGCCTAATCAACACTTGGATATTTAGATTCAAAAGCGAAGGTGAGTAGGAAGCTGTCTATCATAAGTGGCCATGTAGTTGTTCCCTTGCGCAGTTCAGCCTCTGTATACCTCTCCTTGGAACCGTATCCAAAGTATGAATGAATTGGTGAACCCATTCATCCTCGGGAATGTCCGACCAATTCTGTTCACATGTCTGAATGTGTGATTTGGGATCACTCTCTCCTATGTACTTCTACTGGACATACTCTCTGTCGATAGAAAATCTGATCGCCATCAATCTTTTAATATCGTCCCATGATGCCATACTCTCTTTATGTGCATACCACCATCTCGCAGGTGTGGCTCGTACTGCAAGGTCCATAGCTGCGATCCTCTGCTTGTGAGGAATCTGTTGTTCAAACTGCTCAAGAAAGTCCTAGATATATGTTAGACCATGAAATGATGGAATCTCATTGATCTCTGTGCCAATCCATCGCAGTGACTTAGTCAAGTATGCGCATCTGCGCGCTGAGACTTCATGAAGTCTGTTCTGCCAGTTCTCTATACCAACATCTGAATCCGATGCGCATGAGCTGTCGCATCGCCAACTAATGTTCCCTTCTATGGTTGGATTGATGTAGTCGCTCTGGTTTGTGGTCATCTGATAGAGGCTCTCCATGTTACGTGCTTCCTCCTCTGCTCGGATAGGTTTAATATATCTAGGACCCTGAAAAGGATCCAATGGTGCGATGACTTGGATCTGCGCATCCTCAAAGGTCATTTGTCTTCTCTTTAGGTCGATAATGGCCATGTTACCGATCACCCAATCAAAGCCTAGTAGTGCTGGATACGGCCTACTATCGCCAATGATTTCTATAACTTCAAAGTCCGCAAAGCTGCAAACTCCGTCAATGTCAACTGGCACCTGCAGTAACTGACCCAGGGGTGACACACGCTGCTAATTAGCTAATCTTAGATGGATAGGCGATCTGATTAACTTAGGGCTACCCATATGTTCCCATGTCTGTTTAGTCAGAACATTTACATCTGATCCCAGATCTAGGATCACCTCATCCATTTCAAATTCTCCAACCTGCGCTGTGAGTCGCATCTCTCTTCCCATTCTTGTATGTCCTGTAATATTATGAACAGCACGCTGTGTACTGTTCACAGAAGAGGATGTCTGAGACTAATCTATAATGCGCTGAATTTTTGTGATAGCTTGCTCATTTCTGACAAGTTTTAGACAACTCCACAGGAAGGAATGTACACTTCCTGTCATCTCATCCTCATCGCATCTTCCCGATGTGGTAGCCTGTGATGTCTGTACAAGGATATCGCCACAAGGTGCTTGCTGCGATACGCCCCTAGACGGTGGTACCTACGATCCTGATTGCGTAGGGTCATCAAAGAAAGCCTTAGCTTCCTGAAATGTATGTTTGTTCTTTTGCAAGTAGAGTGGTGTTGCTTTATTAGGAGCTCTGCGCACCCACTCCTGACCTGTGTTCTTTTCATTATCCGGCAATGTCCCACTAGTAGAAACACCACTGCGAGTCACAATATTGACTCTTGGTTCTGGCTCTTCCTGCTCAGCAGCAATGAGCTGAATGTTCTGGTGTAATACTGGCATAGGTTCTCTGATCTTAGCTACCAAGGTAGGACACTCCTCTATAGTGTGATCATAAGATTTACAGTAGTTACAAGTAGTGGTGGGGCTCTAACAGTCCCTAGCATAGTGTCCTACAACTCCATAGTTGTAACAAGTAACTGGTCTGCGACCACGGCCAAAACCTTCTCCTCTGCCGAAGCCTTCTCCTCGTGCAAAGCCTCCTCCATGGCCTCGTCCTCTGAATCCTCCTCCACAGCCTCCATAAGCCGGATCATGTTGTGGTCCTGCTGCTGGACCCTGTGTCTCTGATTGGACCCTGTACAAGTCTTAATTGCTCCCGACCATGAGATCATAGGCTCTGCAATCATGTTCATCATGGCCTACAGACTTGCAGAAGACGCAGTATAAGTTCTTAGGTGTCTGCACGTACTTCTGAAGTAGAGGGCAGTGGTGAGGTAGATTTCCTCGTGTTTTGCATATTTCACACCACGGTCTGTGGGTCTATGGTAAGGGGTTAGGATCCCTTGTTTCTATATATTCTACAAAAACCGGACAGTCATCTTTACTATGGCCTTGTGCTTTACATTTTACGCACCATATGTCTTGCACAACCTCTTTCCCTTTCTTAAGCTCATGCAACTGTAGCATGAGATTAGCCAACTAATTTTCTAAATTTTCCATGCCTGTACTGCTCTCAGCTAGAGGTGAAGCCTCTATTTTCATCGCCATCTCCAACGCGTCATTCTGCGTCTGGAGTTTCTGCTGCATTAACGGCAGTCTAATGTGAGGGAGCAGCGCTGTAATAAACCATTCCTTATGCTGCTTCGGCGTGAACTCAAAACTGACTTGGTCGATAAGGGCTTTGAATTTCTGATCAAAGTCCCACGCCGACTCTGTAGGTAACTACTTGATGTCTTTGAGTTCTGTAATGTACTGTGACTCAGACTTAGGTTTCTTAAACTCTTTAATCATGGCGGTCTTGACCTGGACAAGTGTCTTGGGTACTGTGGTATACTTTATATACCATGTTAAGGCTCGATCTCTTAGTGTGGTGACCAACTATACAATTTTAAGGTTATCGTCATTGATTTCTTTAATGGTCCACATGGCTTCACATAGAAACCAATGTTGCTCTAGGTATTCTGCCCCTGTTCCCTTAAATATAGGTAGCTTCATATCACCCCCCATTCTATTTCTATGTGGTGGATGTTGATTTACTGTGTTGCTACCACTCGGCGGTGTAGGTGGAGGTGATGTAGCGGTGGTAGGTACTGTCTGTGAGCTACTGGATGGAGTTCCTACGGGATTGTTCTGAGTCCCGGTCTGTTTCTGTGGGGTGTAAGGGTGGTAACGGATACCCCCCTCTGTTCCTTCTGTGGTACTATGACTCTGCTGTCGAGTACTATCTGAACTGTCTTCAAATATTGGAGATCTGAAATCTACTTTAAACTTCTTTCCACTACGTGTTCGTCCAATGTCATCAAAATCACTTTCAAACTCTTGTGACATTACTATTTCTACTTATTCATCTGAAACTAGATCCATTATTCCTTTTTCATGTAATAGCATCTTAATGGACAAGTTTAAGGATCTTAGGTACTTACCACGATATCCTTTGAAGAAATAGCGATCAGCCTCGCTGAAGCTCTTCCTCTGGTCAACTACAAACTCTGTGATGAAGCCTTCTAGCACACTCGCAAGCCAAAAGACTACTGCCCTCGTGATAGGATTATCAAGGTTTTTCATGG
>LPNX010271492.1:785-38891 GCA_001517045.1 Pseudotsuga menziesii | reverse complement strand
GGACAGTATGTCAGGCTTCAAGTTTCCAAGCCTTATCATAGGAGAGACATGATTCATAGTACTCACGACTGTGTGGTATTTCGTGTCTATTTTTGAAACTCCTAACCACCACGATACTTCCACTCCTCACATTGTTCTAGGAAAGGGGGAATGATAAAAGATCAAAACAGGTGAGTGAAAAAAACGAGCCTGAACCAAGTCAAAACCATGTTTGACTAAGACCTTGTGGGTTTGTGGTCAACTTAAAACCACCCATTTATTAGAATACTTCACCTATTTCTAGACATCATATGGTGGTCCCCAAATCACCATTTCAACACAGAACCATCGATCCCTCGTTCCAAGTTCCAAATAGAACCTATGAGCGATAACTCAATTTTTTCCAAGTTCAAGAGTTTGTGGTCAATATTTGATATTATGATTGTCATTTTGGTCCATGGTAAGGAAAAGCCGCCACTTCAGAGAGTATATGTATTTAGAAGGAGAAGTCATCTTCTACTAACTTGCTTGGAAAAGTTGGCTTGCCAAGTTTGAAATGTTCATCATTTGTTAGCTAGCCACTTCCAGTTGTTTAACTCTCTTTTCTTGGACTCAAATACACCCCTTTAGATTAAGTGGGAGTTTGTTGGAACCTAGTTCGTTAGGGTTAGTGAACATTCATTGAGAAGTTCAAGAGACCACTTGGGAATATGAACCGAAGGGTAAAGGGGGGATTTTTAAGGGGTAAAGGGGGGATTTTTAATTTTACATAGTATTATAAATATTGGGGGTTATTTTATTTGGGTTGTTTGAGGAATAACCTCTAAATTGTGCGATGTATTCACACCTCTAAATCAAGGGTTCAATTCATACATTCAAATTATAGGTTGGATCCATATTAGTCATAGGTTTTTCTAAGGAATAACATACAAATCATAGGCTATATTCATACCTCCAAACCGTAGGTTAGATTTATACCTCTAAATCATTGAACTTATAAATCCTTTATATTTTTTTATAGAAATGTTTTAGGATGGGGTTTAGGTGGGTATTGAGATTCAATCAAACCTTGCTCCATGAAAACCAAGAAAAGTCAGATCAATCTTTCTTGGATCACTAGAACCAATAAAAGTTAGATCAATCTTTCTTGACTAATTATTTATTTCAACATTTTGTAGTCTTTGATTGAGTTATATTTGGAATATTCAGAATTGTGATTTCAATTCTTATAATGCAAGGCATCCATCTTAATATTGTATTGGACATAATATGAACATAGGTGAAAATCTAAATCCTTATTTACATGCCCTATGTGTTATCATCACCATGAAATTGTATCAGATAAGTTTCACTATCTGTGTATCTTTATAACTATTACATGCTTGAAACTTAACAATGGATATTTTTCCCCTCTCCTGCAAAGATAATAAGAAAAACTAGATATAACCCAAGGAAAGGTAACTAGATGTTGTTAATTCCCTTGATTGCAAGAATAAATGTAGAGGAAGTGGAGGAAATTCATTGCATCTTATCAATGACTTAAATCCAAGCTATGCACATTATCATATGGTGTTAGTAGAAACTAAGGGTAAAATTTTATGTTCATTTGGGTTCAAACATCAATGATGTTTGCTTTGATAGGAAGGTATGGAATTTCATCCATGAAGTGGTTTCAATTTTTCATTTGTATGGAGTTTAATTTATTAATTTTATAGAAAACATGAGCTCTATATGGATATGCTTGTATTTACTTGATTAAAAGTTGTAGATTGGAAATATATTTAATTCTCTTAGTTTTTAAGCATTGCACTGAGTATTGGACTATCAGTCTTTTACATTCTCTGTTACATTAATATATTGATTGGGTTGTATTTTACACATTTTTACTTCCCCATTACTAATTCATTGGATCTTCCACTATCCAATGCTACATATTGATCAATCGAACCTGTAATCCTGGTAGGATCATTATTAGAATTATACATAAAGGGAACCTGCAATTATTTAGCATCTTGTTTGTCTACACTAAAATGCAATAGGGATCCTGTTTGTTATATCTTGATAATATGATATAAAGGGGGTATTAAAAATGGGTTGATAAAAATGGAAACCTGCAATATCTGGTGAAACTAGGGGTTTTCTTAATTGGAAAGGTGTATTGGGAGGGGGGTTCAATAATACAATTTTAGGAGGCATTTTCCAATATTTAATGAAATTAGGGATATTCTTTAATATCCTATGAATGATTGTGCTATGTGACAAGTTCACTGAGTCACCACCCCCCCCACCCCCGCCCCCATGACCTATGAATTTAATCCAAACTACAGTATCAATTGTTGTAAATACCCAATCTTCCTATATTACTCTAACCTTTATTATACATGTTGATAGGAATGGTATATTGTTTTCAATCTTTGATCAAACACTATTAAATAGTGTTTTAAATAAAAAAATAGATTGATTCTCTTAAGTCCTACATTAGGAATCAATTTTTTTATTTATTTTTTCAAAATTAAGTCGACGTATGTTTCATGCAATTAGATAATAGGTTGAGGGTGTTATTTCCACATCGACAATGACCTTCTTGGTTTTAGAAAAAACTTCTTAAGTATATAACATAGTTTAGGAGAGTAAGCATGGCTAACTACAGGTTCTTTTCTCTAGTCAAGCTTGACTATAATATCTACTGGATGAGTAATTCAAGTTTCTGCTTGGCCTAATTTGAATTTCATTCCTTTAAATATTTTTACATCAATTTGAATCTCTGTATTTGAGATATGTTTGCACCATATTTTTATTATCCCTCCGAATACTTAATAAATTCAGAGTTCATAGGATTCTATGCAAATAATATTACATATAATGTTGATCAGAAAATAAAATATACAACGACATCATCTTGTTTACAACTAAAAATAAAAAATATTTGTTATTAATGCTCACAACTGACCAAAACAATCCAACAAGACTCAAAAGTACAACCTACAACAATGGCAATGTAAGGATGCAAATAGGTATTTCATGTCCTATAAATTAACCCAAAAGATGAAGTATAACACAAGAGATTTAATCAACGAATTACTTAAATAAATGCAAGCATATGTAAAAGAAAATTTGTAGGAATTGCATATACAAAGACAATATTTTCTCTAAATTAAGCGAATTCAATTTTATGTTTCTTGAATACACCTTTCCAGGTCCAAATACCTTCGCAAAATTGTAATTTATATCAACATCCTTTGTGCACATCAATAGTTGGATACGAGTATTTGAGTGAGTTTTTAACAATTAGTTCTACCTTTTTGTATGAAAAAAGAATGCATCTGCTTCTCCGGCACACCCAGTAGTTACATACGGAATTGTGGAAACACCATAAAGCAAAATTGTGTCGAAATTACATTGTCTTTAAATAGATCGACCCATTCGCTAACATCTTAAAATGTTAACTTGAAACTTTTATTCAATGTCTATGATCTTGAATATGAAAAGAGGCAAAATAGTTTACTTTTGGAAATGCACAAGCCATAGTAAACTTTATTCAGATTTATAAAGGTCTCATTTCCTATTGCATAGAGAAGAAACCGTGAAACTATGAAATAGATTACGTTTAGATTTATATGATTCTCATTGCCTATTTCATAGAGAAGAAACCATGAAATAATGTACATTCATATTTATAAAGAAACCGTGAGACTGTTACAAATAGGAAAATTTGCATAGAGAAGAAGAAAAATTCTTTCAAGCAATTTAGGATTATAATAGAGGAATGGTTAGGATTAAATCCTAAGCGATGCAGAGTCACACGTGGGTTTTAAGATTTATTTACCATCCCGTAACCCGCACTTCGCAATTGCGGGATGCGGGATGAGGGATCACAAAACCATCAAAATTTTATTCAATCATTTCCACAATCTACATCCCACAAATTGCGGGATGCGGGTTGCAAAAACATGCACCAAAATCATTTAAATAAATTGCTTGCTGCAATAAAAAATTGCTTCGTCCTCATAGCATCATGAAGAATTATGTGGCTCTGGTTCTATTGATAGGTTTGATCAACTGCACAAAGAGTTGAGTAAGATATTAGTCAATAGAGATTATGATAAGAAGCTCATCTTTTTCAGGTCGAAGGTCAAATTTACGGGGGATTATCATGCTGGTCATGTTATTTACAAGATTGAAGGACCCCAGACTGAAAGTGGGCCTACTAGATATGGAAGAGAACTAATTTTGAAATGTTCACATCAAAAGGAGACCTTGAAGGCCACACACTGCAATTCAACAAAGATACATATGTAGCGCCATTTTTATTTTTAGGTGAGCGGCTAAAATTGAGTATTAAAGGAATCAAAGGGGGGCGTAGGAGGAACCTTTGAAGTTGTAAACAACAGTTTGATCATTGTTCAAAATCAAGTGAAGTCTCTAATTCCTAGGAAATTGCAGTGTTTGGGTAGAAACATCGATTTTGTAGCATTTATGGCCACCAAAGAAGGCACTGACAAACAAAATCTTTCAGTTGAAAGGATTCTCATTGAAAATATTTTCTGAAAGTCTTCCATTGAAAATATTTTCACAACAGAGAACTTAAAGAGTGTTGAGCACGACCTACCAGATGATATTTGCAAGCTTTTCAAACAATTTGAGTCAGTAGGTGCAGCTACTCTTGGTCAACCAGCATGGGTCACACTCCTATCGAATAAACAAGTCAGACCAGTAATTTCAAATATTTATAAGACATCCAGAGAATAATTCATAAAAAATATTGAATCCATGGTAAGGAAATAATTTCGGAGTACTCTTCAAAAGAAGTTTGAATCCGAAGGCAAAAGAAATCGTGAGACTGTTACAGGAAAAATTGCATAGAGAAGAAGACAAATTCCTCCAAGCAATTTAGGATTATAATAAATGAACGGTCATGAAAAGGACATCATCATCAGGTTGGCCATATTCCTTGAGGAGTCTTCCCCATGTTCACACATGTGGGGAGTCTTTCTTCATAATACGTATACACAAGAAGGATCGACTGCATTGGAAGATAAATTCCTAATAGTCCATAGACATGGAAGGGATCGATTAGCATGAGAAGTCCTCAATGAGGCATGGTGCATAGAGAAAATGGATAGCTTTCCATCAATTCAAAGGGAACTCTTCACCAATCAGCAGAGAAATCAACAGGATTTATATGTACATTTCCTCCACACAAAAAAGGGTTATTTCTTCTCTGCCTGGTATGTTAAGATATTGGCCTCTATTTCACCAATGTGTTCTAAAATCTACAAGTGTCCTCCACCCATTCTTCCCTTTTGGTATCTTAGTATTGCTTTTGAAGACCGCATTTATGAGTTCTAGAGAGCCACTCCCAATTGTATGTTCTCATTAATCCTGCTGTCGAACCCCAGAGTGTGTTATTGGAGGTGAGAATGAAAAATTCATATGCCAAACCCTTGATCTCTATTTCCAATAGTTTAAATGGTTAGTGGTAAAATCACTCAAACTACGTTATTACTAAGTGGCTTGGCTTTGTGCAATGTTGTTATTGATTGTTTAATTTACTTGACTTTTCTGTCATTTCTGAAAGTTGAAGGGAGTATGGATTGTCATGTATCGTGCACCATTTCTAGCATTTAAGCTTTACAAATAGTCCAATAGAACTGAAAAAACAAAAAGACTAGGGTTTTGCACCATATATTGCATACAGCATTAGAATCCTGCAATGCAGATTGCGAGAGATTGAAATTTATTATTCGCAAGCTTTCCATTCCGCAACTCGCATCCCAAAATTTTGAAATGAATAAACTGGGGTTTATCATATTTGATTTTTGATTCTCAAGCTTTACTTAACGAATCTCCAAATTCGCATGTCTTATTACATTGGAACTGACATAAAAAAATGAAGTTATATACATTTATGCAGTGCTTTATTTCAGCAGTACAAGTTGTGGAGTAGCAAAGCGAGAACGTGAACAAATTGGGGAATGGAGGTGCAAGAGAAAAGATCTTCCGTACTGAAACCATTGGAATTAATCAAAGAAGGCTTTCAATCTCTTTTGTTAGGGTACACAGGGTACTCCCAAAGGACCGAACACCAAGAACAACCACTTCACACAAACAGATCACAGATCAATACACCAATGTTTGTCATGTGGTTAAAACCCTCAGTCCACGGCCCCAGCCAAATAGCTACTCGGAGCAATTTATTATGCAAAAGAAAGAAAGTTACATGAGATTATCATAATCGATCAACTAGCCAAGGACCCTCTATTCTCTTTAAATAGAGATCATAGACCAATCGGGTGTTAAGCCACGGATCAATGGTATGTATGATCTAAGAGAAGTTGAACTGTCGGATCACTCTATGTCTAGAACATATCGTGACCGTCGGATTAGAATATTTACAAATGCATACTAATGCATACTAAAGAAACACACTTTTACCTAACGAATATATTACACAAGTTGATCTTAACTAACTCCTAAGTGTCTAAATATCCTAACATCCCCCCTTAAGGACACATTCATGAACTCCTAACATAGACCGAAGTTTAGAAAACTTCACTTCTGTAAGAGACTTGGTGAAGATGTCTGCAACTTGATCATCTGTAGGGAAATATAGCACTTCAATAACACGATCATGAACAAGATTTCTGATGAAGTACATGTGTAGCTCAATGTGTTTGCTTCGCTGATGTAGAACTGGATCTTTGGCAAGCTTGATGGCACTTTGATTGTCGCACCAAAGTGGAGTAGGCTGCTGCTGCTCGAATCCAAACTCTGAAAGGATCTGTCGAAGCCACAAAGATTCCTAATTGGCATTAACTGCGGCTTGATATTCTACTTCTGCTGAAGAAAGAGCAAGAGCTTGCTGTTTCTTACAAGCCCAAGTGACAGGTCCAAATCCCAGTCTGAAAACATAACCTAGAGTAGACTTTCAATCATCAGGATCACCGGCCCAATATGACTCAGTGAAACCAACCAATAAAGGTTTCCCCCCTGTACTGTAATGAATCCCAAACTGAATTGTACCTCGAATATATCGAAGTATTCTTTTTGCTGCTTTCTAGTGACTTTCATGAGGAGTTTGCATGTAACGGGAAACACGACCAATGACAAAGGAAAGGTCAGGACGGGAATGAGTCAAGTATAAAAGAATACCAACAAGCTGACGATACAAGGTGGCATCTACTTCAGGGGAAGTACAAGTGGCAGAAAGTTTGAGTCCAGACTGGAAGGGAGAAGGGGCTGGTTTACAATCTTCCATGTGGAAGCGACGAAGAAGATCACAAGCATACTTAGACTAAGAAAGAAATATTCCTTCTTTGTTTTGCAAGACTTGGAGACCAAGAAAATAATGCAAATGTCCTAAGTCTGACATTTCAAAATTTTGCTTAAGACTAGATTTCACATGGGTTATAAGGTTAGGGTCACTACTAGTAAGGATAAGATCATCAACATAAAGAACAAGTATGATGAGATGGTTTCCTACTTTCCTGGTATGGACATTGGGGTCAGAATGGCATCTAGAAAAACCAGTGTCAAGGAGAAAGCTATCCATTTTGGCATACCAAGCTCTAGGATATTGCTTAAGGCCATATAAGGATTTCTTAAGGAGACAGACAAGGCTAGAGTTATTCTGAACATATCCAGGAGGTTGTTCCATGTAAATTTCCTCATGTAAATCACCATGTAAGAAGGCAAACTTGACATCCATTTGATGGACTTCCCAGTTATGTAAGGCTGTAAGGGAAAGAACAAGGCTGATGGAGTTCATTTTTGCTACAGGGGTAAAGGTTTCATTGTAGTCAATCCCTTCAACTTGGGAAAAACCTTTGGCAACTAACCTTGCCTTAAGTATTTCAATACTTCCATCTGATGCATACTTAGTTCTGTAGATCCATTTACATCTGACAAGCTTTCTTCCTTTTGGAAGAGGAACAAGATCCTAAGTATCGTTCGCCATTAAGGAACGATATTCTTCATCCATAGCTGCATCCCAATCTGGATTTCCTGAAGCTTCTGCAAAAGCTTTTGGATCATGATTCTTGAAAACTTGAGCCAAAAGAGAAGAGGCTCGCTGAAACTAAGAACGTGTTCGATGTTTATCTCTAGGATCATCGGCAAGATCAACAGCTGCTTCACATGTTGAACGGACCCATAGAGGAAGTATAGGTGTTGGTGTAATTGGAGGAACATGAGTAGGCGGAGGTGGATTTTTATCCTCACTGTCATCATCAGAAACTAGAGTTGGAAACCTATCAAGGAAGCTGGAAGAAGAAGAAGAAGAAGGAACAATCACCGAATCAGGCTCGGAGGCCAAAGATGGCACACCCGCCAAGTTAGGCTCGCAGGCCAAGAGATTTTCATCAAATTTAACATCTCTTCTAATGATTATATCATGAGAATGTGGGTGAAGAAGTCTATAACCTTTTACATCTTCAAAATATCCAACAAATATGCACTTTTCACTTTTAGGCTGTAATGCTTTCCGTTTTTCATCCGGAATGTGAGCCCATGCTTCACAACCAAACACACGAAAGTGACTTACATCTGGTTTAATTTTACTCCATGCTTCTTCCGGTGTTATACATTGTAAAACTTTAGTGGGTGTGCGATTAACTATGTAATTTACACAATTTATGGCCTCAGCCCAATATGGAAGACTTAGTCCCTTAGATTGGATCATACAATTAGCCATTTCTTTTAAAGTGTGGTTGTTCCTTTCAGCTACACCATTTTGCTGTGGTGTATATGGAACAGTGTGTTGTTGTTGCATTCCTTGTTCAATGCAAAAAGTAGTGAACTTGTTGTTAACATATTCTCCTCCATTGTTAGATATTAACTTTATAATTTGATGACCAGATTGTTTTTCAACAAGGGCCTTATAGGCCAAGAACATGTTAAATACTTCGCTCTTAAGTTTTAAGAAGTAAACCCAAGTGCGTCTGGAGTAGTCATCAATGAAAGTTAAGAAATATTTGAAACCAGAAAAGGAAGCAGATGGAAGAGGGACACATAAGTCAGTATGCACAAGCTCCAAGGGAACCGAGGTGTGCCAAGAGGCACGTTTGTCAAAACTGTCCCGATGATGTTTTTCGAGTACACAACCGAAACAAACACCATCCTTGCAAGATACCAGTGGAAGACCAGTCACCATATTGTCTTTACATAGTTGTTGCAATGAGCGATAATTTAAGTGAACAAATCGCTCATGCCAAAGTTTGCTCAAGTTATCACTATGAGCAACAAAAACTGAAGGAAAAGGTGATGACCCAAAGTTTTTAAATTTGTACAACCTGGTAATATCATCAACAGTTCTAGTAGCAAGGATATTTTGAAGATTTTTAAAATCCTTGATTACAACTTGGTGAGGTGTAAACGTCACAGTTTTACCTTCACTTGAAAGAGTAATTTGATAGACTGATAACAAATTGCAGGAAATTTTTGGAACACATAGTACATCACTGAAATGACCATTCTCTACTGGAACTGTTCCAGATCCTACAACACTTAGAGATATATCATCACCAACAAATATTTTTTTGGTGTTACATTCATGCATAGTAGAAAAGATGGCTTTATCCTTAGCCATATGATAAGATGCTCCAGAATCAATGAGCCATTCATTTGAAGTAGAAGAAGAAGATGCAGTATAAGAGTAACCAGAAGCACAAAGTGCATGTCCATGAGAAGTAGATTCTGAAGACGAATCTAGGCTAATGTGGTGCTTCTTCATTGCTGCTTCTAAGGATACCATCTTCTTAAAACATTTAGATTCATCATGATTATCTTTCCCACAAAAATTGCAATGACGCTCAGTCTTCTTTCCTTTTTGCTTGGATCCTTTGTCATTTTTTGAAGAAGGAGCTGACTGAGAGGGTTTGGGACCCTTGTTGTTTTGCTTATTATTGCGAGAATTTTTTTTCTTGGGAGGCTTGGACTTTTCTTTCTGTTGGGACAATAAGGCTTTCCCAGATGTATCTGCATTGTTGATTATTCCAAGATGAATGAGCTTATATTGCTCTCTAATTAAGGAATCAAAAAAAGATTTAAGACTAGGCTCTACATAGCTGGCTGCAGTCAAGCATTCTTTCATGGAGTAGAATGTAGATACAAAAACAGAATATGTAGGTCCAAGTTTGGAAAGAATATGATAAATACATTGTTTTTCTTCTTTCTTAATCTTGCATTCTGCACATAATAGTCTAAGAGTTTTATACTTAGATAAATAGTCTTGAATGAAAGAAAAATCATTTGGATTCAAGGTAAGCAACTCATTCTCAAGTTGATGACCCCGAATTTCATTGTGTTTACCAAACACAGATTCCAACTTTTCCCAAGCTTGATCAGGTTCATCAATGTTAGATATATGGAATAGCAAATCAGTAGAGATTGACTGCTTGTTCTTTCCTTTGTTGAATATGTCCCCAATAGTGACGTGGCAGATATTAACTTGACCAACTAAAAAAAAGAACCCCCCTCTTCCAAAGATCAACCTTTGACAATCACTTTACAATAAAGTTGCTTTGAAGTGAATCACTTTTGTAGAATAAGTGAGGTTCATTTTTACAATAATGTACTTTTAAATAGTGCGGCAATAAATTAAAAAACTTAAGTGACTCACTTTTATTTTATTTTATTAATGTGAGATGCACTTTTACAATAAAGTAACCTGAAAATAGAAATTGCATGCACTAAAAAGTATCTTGATAAGACTTGAACTCAAGACTTATCAAGGTGTAAAGCAACTTTGGACCAAGTGAGCTAAGTTTAAAAGGTACGTAAAACTATGGAAAGAGGAAGAGGGTTTTTTTTTTTTTACTCTTCTCTCTCGTTTTCCGTGCTTGCTTTCTTTTTCTGCAAATCACAAAAAACGAAAAAACAAAAACAAAAAATTTTTTCCACACAATGGGGTTAGATCTTGGTTAGCTTACCCGGAAAGTCTACTTTTTCAAGTTTTCTCGCTATTTGTGATTTTCCGTGATCGCACAAGGTGCACGGCAAAGAGCATACGTAGCCGAGAAGACATGAAAAAAAACTTTCCCTCACTGTTTCTGATTCGCCGCGATCGCGCAAGGTGCACGGAAAAGAGCATACACAGCCAGGGAAGGAAACAGTCCGAGACTAAAATAAAAATATCTAATAATAAACTGATAAAATATGAGAGATTTAAAAAAAACAAAACCGTCATTGTAACATTATACCTTCAGATTTCCCGAAATGGGTGTTTCTGGAGCAAACGGAAACGTTTTTCGGTGAAACGAAAACTATTTCCAAATGGAAACAACACTCCGGAAGAAATGGAATAGCTCCCATGTGCCACAAATGCACAGAAAATCCAAAACTAGAAACCCTTTCAAAGTTTCGGCAACACCGGTTCCAGATCTTGATCAAAGCCGAAAGCAGCTCTTCATAAAAGCTATGATACCATGTTAGGGTACACAGGGTACTCCCAAAGGACCGAACACCAAGAACAACCGCTTCACACAAACATATCACAGATCAATACACCAATGTTTGTCACGTGGTTAAAACCCTCAAGAGGGAAACAGTCCATGGCCCCGGCCAAATAGCTACTCGGAGCAATTTATTATGAAAAAGAAAGAAAGTTACATGAGCTTCTCATAATCGATCAACTAGCCAAGGACCCTCTATGCTATTTAAATAGAGATCATAGACCAATCGGGTGTTAAGCCACGGATCAATGGTAGATATGATCTAAGAGAAGTTGAACCGTTGGATCACTCTATGTCTAGAACATATCATGACCGTCGGATTAGAATATTTACAAATGCATACTAATGCATACTAAAGAAACACACTTTTACCTAACGGATATATTACACAAGTTGATCTTAACTAACTCCTAAGTGTCTAAATATCCTAACATCTTTTCCATTTTTCCTATTGGATTATATGAAAGAATGATATAAATTATTTTCCCAAAACCACTGAAAATCACACCTACATCTTGACAGGTTTGGCTTGTGTGTTGATGTTAACTCATGCTGCTTAGTTGTCTGCAATGTCATTTCCTAATAATCATAATCATCATCACAGAGACAATAAGAATTGATTCCAATGGCTTTTGCATGGAAGATATTTTCACTGACAATCTACCTTCACATAGTGGCTATAGGAAGAAAGAAAGCTCGAGGCATATGGAATTATTTGAAAGAATCAAGCAAATGCACCATACTCATAGCAACAAATCTCGTGGCAAGAAAAGGTTTGGAGACCTGTAACAATCCACTTCTTCCACTTCTTTTGGTTTGTTTTATGAGTTTGGGTTTTAAATAAAAAATTTAGAATATACAAACTACTTATGTTTTCCATATTCATTTATTCTCCTTGAAGCTGTAATGTGAATCAAGGTCTATGATTGTTAACCAAAATATTTCAATTGCTTAAAAGTTTGTGACACAAACCATTCATATTTAGAAGTTTCTTTTATAATCTATGATTTTAGAAACCAATGGGTCTCTTTATATAAGTTGGTCTTTCCCATTGATAATATGGATACAATAACACAATTAATATGAAAGGCCACACAACTAGTTTAATGAAATTGCTCCAAACTCCAAATGAATATTTATACAATTCAATGGAAAACAAATATAAATATACCACAATATTAAACTAATGAAATGAGAGGGCACATTTTTTAACTGATATCCATGGCCATTGCACTCAGGCCTATAGTCAACCCCTTGGCTTGTATTTATGTAATATCCCGAATTTTGGACCTAACACTTATAGGCATGTGCCTATTGATTATGATGATTATCTACATATAAACCCCACTACATATAAACATGATGATTTGTTTTATATATTTGGCGTAAGCCAATTATTGATGATATATGTATATGCTTGTTTGTGTTGGGTGAGGAGCTTGAAGCACATGATGGACAAGATGTTTTGTGATTGAGCGAGGAGCTCTGGAACACTTGAGTGATTGATGAATTGTGTTGAGCGAGAAGCTCTAGAGCACATGAGTACTTACCTTTGTGTTGAGCGAGAATCTATGGAACACATGAAAAGATAATTGGATGTGTTGGGCATAAGCCCTAGACCCTTTCATGTTGATGTGCGCATAGAGCACCCATGAAGGCATGTACCACATCCAAACACAAGTATTTAAACCATTGTCGCAGCATAAGTTTTCACACGTAGTCACATTATTAAACCATTAATCATTCACATTACACAAAAGAGTAAGCAAAATGACATGAGTCATTTATTATAAATGCAGAGTATATACATCATACACAGTATGGTAAATCGCGGTGTCTCCACACAGTCACTTTCGAAGCCAAAACGAAGTCTATATAGGCATGCCAATGGGCTATGGAACCATTGCATGCAATGGTGCATCCCATGGCTCAAAGGCACAAACCATTTAATCATTACAAACCCAAAAATTTATACACAAAACCAGAGGAAGTGTGATTCTTCACTCCACGGCCGAAGCCATTCAACCATTTAATAAAATCCAAGTCTTTAATCATATGCCCGAAGGTGAAATTTAAACCCCACAATGAAACCCCCAAAACCAAACAATGAAGACATCACTCAGTCGGGCCAAGAGGTAACAAGCATTGTCTTGTTGGAAGGCTTACCATTCACCACTGCCATGATACAGGAACCGATGACAAGCTTAGCCATGACTCTCTCCACAGACCCCAACGCCTGCAACCATCCACAAAAACGATGAGAAGCATGACAATGATAATTGTAACAATGTAAACCATAGAAATGATAAGAGGCCAAACGAGGATCTTACCTATAATCTCATGGAGGTCGCCTCCATTCTCCCCTGTGCAGAGCAAGACCAAACCCCAACTCAAAACCTAGCAAATGACAAAACCACAATGTGCCCAAGTCCTAAGCTTGGGGCTATCATGTTCTCCCAAGAGCATTGAATGCACCAGCTGGAATCAAATAACAAAACAAAAAAACCACTCTCCACAGTCAAGCTTCATTGCATATTTCGTGGCCTCCATTTCCCATACCAACGCTTAAACCCTGCTATCATATGGTTCCACCTTATGTTATATCACCACCCTTTTTCCTTTCACCATATAACATTACAACGCTTATGTTATAAACAAGGCTTAACAAATAACAAGCATAGGTTTTAAGTGTAAAGTCCATATATGGTCTGCGCTAGCCTTAAGTCAACCCACTGACTTATGTATTAATATAATGTATGTACCACAGGTTTAAAACCTATTAACATGTGAACTTTAGGATTTAAGAAATAAACTTAACACAATAGAATTAAGACCTAAGCTTTTGATTAGTGAACATGGCATATGTAATATGCCATGTTAATTACTTTAACCATTATAAATCAATGGCTTGGTTTTGAAGGCCACGTACTTAACCTGCAAAATAAAAAACATAAGAAGTGTTAATAACTTTTAATAAACTAAAACATATACCGTAATTAATGCCAAAATATGAAATAAAGAGTTATAAGACCCTAAGGAACCATAAGTACTGAACAAGAGCTTTAGCAGTAGTAGTTAAATTGACAAGAATAGTAACTATACCTATTATAATTTGGAGTCAATAAAAGAACCAAAGTCAACCAACAGTATGATCTTTAAAGTCACAGTTTTTTGTACTCTTTAAACAAGTTTCCGTCGCAAGCATGAACTGCATGTAAATAAAATAGGTGCCTTAGTTCAGAGAAGTAAGTAAGCTCGATAACAAGTCAACACCTTTACCTCTCAAACTATCATGGGAGAACAAGTTCCACCACTCTGCCCTCTTTGTTTCCACAAACAAAGTTAAGTTAGGACTTCATAGTTAACAAGTGCGACAATGCAGAAAGGACGAAGCATATAAATATAGTGGCGACACATAAGCGACAAAAGTGTAAACAAATTACTAAGTAGTAAACAACAGTACAATATCATAAGTAAAATACATTAAAAATAATGACTGAACGTAAAAGACAGAACGTAAGAACAACTTACGAATAAACAGAGGTACATGAAGTGTACGGTAGAGTTCCATAACTGAATAATGTTATGCCTAGGTAGTTTTTACTAACCTATAAAAAAAAGTTTACTCCAAATTTTGGGGACATTACAATTTAACTTTGTTATCTCTTCAACGTTACAAAGGCCAAATTTGTGACAGCCAAAAGAAATACATCATTAAATGAAACGATGGCCCCACATTGTTATTTGAATGACTTAGGTATTGACCAATTGGCTTCCCATTAAGCCATTAATGACCATTGGCTCATTAATATGCTCCATAATTTAATTCATTTGGAAACAACCAAGTCATCACCCAAACGAGCATGGCCAAATAATTGATTTGTTGAAGTGATGTGCATTATGAGTTATCATAAATGTCATTGGGAATATTACAGTGTACTAATTTTGTGGATGCAATATTGCTTGGCAAAAACATAGGTTCAAACGCGCTTGTAACCACCCAAAAAAATAAAAGTTTCACATGAAGCTTCCTTAGTGCCACTACATCGAAGTTTTTGAACCACCTTGGGATAAATTGTATGTTTTTTGAACATGTGAGAATTGCATAATATTGTTCAGTCATAGGAAACTTGAGCCATGAATATTTTTTTCCATATATTTTGATCTTTCGCCTTGCCTCAAACATTGGCACTCTAAAAATCGTTTTGATAGGAAACTTGATAGTATTCATAGGAAATGCCATGGAAACTTCATGGTGTATTTCGAGTGTCACTTAAAAGTATTTTATCAATATCAACTACAGCCTATCATGTTATATATTACTTTAGATAATCTATTTCAAGGTCATTGTCTCATCTATCGTTTGAGGGGAATGAAGGATTTTATCAATATCAACCACAAACTATCATGCTATATATTACTTTAGATAATCTATTTCAACGTCGTTGTCTCATCCATCATTTGGGGGAATGAAATTCTTGAATCTTGAAATAGTGAAAACATGTTTCTTTCTTGGGAAATGAAATGTTTGAGGATTGAAATAGTGACCACATGTTTCTGACTTGATTATCGCCTTCTCATTCATTAATGAACAATGCTATTGAAGATGAATTTTTCATCCTTGAAATTTCGAACAATGGTATTGAAGATGAATTTCCATTATCATCCTTGAAATTCTCAAAGACATGAAAGTAATTACACAGAAGGTGTTATTAAGGGGACAATCCTCCTCCAACTTTTGTTGTTTGTCGACGACCTATCAGGAGTCGCCCCTTTCATACTATTTATTATTGAATCTAACCCCAATTTAAATCTAACCAAATATAATATCTATAATGTTGGTTGTATGGGTGAATGTGAGCGTGCTATGGGATGCAGGAGACTGGGTGGATGCAAACTGAAAGGGAATGCATGTATGGTAAGCAATAGAGAGGGCAGTAAGCATGATGCAGGAGATTGGATAGTAATGCAAGAATGGAGGGATAATTTAGAATGTGTCCTATAATTTCACAATGTGAATTGAATTTTGGATTCAAAACCAGAGATTGAGAAAGACTGACAAACAATTAGTGCTATATGCTTATTTCATATGGGCAACACTGCAATTCATAGCTTCACCACCCATAGTTTCAAAGGCGCCATGAAATTGGGCATTTAATGTGTGTTGTAATCTCTAGAGCTTGTGACTCAGCTCTGTTTCCTTTGATATCAACAAGAAATCATCTTATGTTATATGAACATAAGGCTTTGAAGCAACATTGCATTTCTTCAATATCTCCCCATTCTCTACAATTAGATGAACCATCTGAGCCCTTAGCTCATCCAATTTCTGTTGTTTCTGGAGCGGAGACCTCTTGCATATTCCTTATTCTCTTCCATTAGATGAACCATATGAGCCCTTAGGTCGTCCAAGTGTTGTTGTTTCCAAACTCAAGACCTCTTCATAGATTCCACGTTCTTTTCCATTAGATGAACCATCAATTAGCTCGTCCAAGTGTTGTTGTTTCCAGAGCTGAGACCTCTTCGCAGATTCTCTATTAGAAACCATCCCTCTCTGTCTCCTCTCGTCTATCACATGTTGCTCTGCTTCATTGGAGGTGGAATTGCTCCAAAAGTGTGAAATAGCCTTGCCATTGTCCCTAGGTGATGCAATGAATCGTGAGTTGGGATCCCTTGTCCACCGACACGGGCATTGATTTCTTTGTGGGCACTCCAGTTTTATCCCTAGGAGCATTTAGATCTGTAGAAGATGGCATATTTCCATATTGTATGCTTTTCATATCATATAATTCTCTGCAATTTGTATAGGATGGTTTGGGATTACTAGGTTTTTGCGAAGGTCCATTTGATTTGAATGAGAAACAAGCATCTGATTTGACTACAGGTCTGTTAAATAAGGAAAACCAGGGACAAACATTTCAGATATTCTCTTGACGATCACTTTGTCTGCTCCAAAATATGAAAAATATGCAACTATTGTTGTTTCTAACTCCATTACTACTTCGTTTTTGCCTGTGATGAATCAAACTGAATTGGATATGGAACCTTATACCCAATTCAGCAGGGAAGGTCTCATATCTTAAGTTTGGGAGTACAATAATACACACCAGGAAGAGCCAATAGCATATATGGTAGTATATAAGAACAAGCGCTAGCGGAGAAAAGATGGAAGTGAATAGGAGAATAGATTGGACATAGGATGCATTTATGGGTTCTATATGTACAATACCTATAGGAGACACAATCTTGATTTTATAAGCTTTTGGGTGAGTGGTGGAAGCACGATTCCAAAGTGGATGAATGCATGCAAATCGCACAATGTGAATTCGCTATAGTTGGAACTTGGAATTATCATTGTACAACTTCCCTTTCTCAATTTAACACCCCCAATTTTGGAGTGGGGACTGTGGCCTCTAGATTTGGTGGGGGGGCAAAGAGATCTAGGATAATGATGGAGAAGAAGACATGAGGTATATGCAGTTTGACAATTTTGTAGGTCGTTCGCAAGACACACTTAAGTTTCGAAGTACGGATAATGATCTATAATTTTTTTTTGAACTTCCCTCACCAAACTGAAGAGTCTTCCGCAAGATTCTTGTGTATTACTTAGCAATATATAAAAAAATTTACTTCCATAATTAGCTGTAATATTCGTTAAATAAGTTGTTTATATGAAGCTTGCACGTTCTACATTGTAATTTGACCATTGAATGATCTTCAATACATGAGATTATAAGAGGACCTATGCGAATGATTGATAGGAAAAATTTTGTCGCTTGTGCAAATTATGATGTACATAAATTTTGATGTCTCACATAGTTCAAGTTTCAATTTCAAAGGTATAGTCTCTCCACATCCATGTCAGGTCTCTATTTCAAAGATATAGTTCCTCCATGTCAAGGGTTTTGAGGTTTTCTACAGCTACCTAAAAATTCGAAAACTCCTTTTGGGGGGAACTTATTTTCACTTATAAGGTGATTTAGAAGTTCGATCTAACATATTTTCACTTAGTTTCCTAGACATACTTTCATCAGGTAAACTTATATTATATACACATGACTTTCTCTCATTTTTTGAAACATATTGAAGTTCTCTTCGGTGTTTCATTTCCCCGCTTTGGGGGTATGCTAGTATATATATGTTAGATAACTACATCATTCACAGTTGGAAAAATGTGAGCATCTTTCTTACATGATGATAGATAAATCAAGATCAAGATTATATATAAAGGCATGGATTACAAAGAACATTGAATGGAGAGTGCATAATAAGGAATGATATGAATTGTACTTTTTCCTTACCTAATACAATTCATATCATTCCTTATTATGCACTGTCCATTCAATGTTCTTTGTAATCCACACCTTTAGTAACTCCACTACATACATTTTGGTTTAATTTTCTTCCATCTACTTACCTGGATTGCCTCATTTCCATTATCATTTATACCACTTGCTATCCACTTCTAGCAATTGGTTCATATCTTGCTCAAAGGAGTCATTGCATCAATACCCACTGTCAATGGTGCTTATCACTTCCACATCCTCCATTTTTGTAACATTGCCTTTTTAGTAAACTCCACCTATTCTTGCTTCTCCAACACCTCACTATGTGGAAGCACTCCTTTGTTGTAATCGTTTTCATCTTGTTATCATTTTTTCGCTTTTAAAAAAAAAAATTTCTCATTATTGATTTTATTTTTTATTTTTATTTTTATTCCATTGATTACTATTTTTGTGACTTATTTTTTGTGTTTTATGGTTAGAATTTCTTTTTCATTTATTTCTTTATTTTTTATTAGTATTGATTTAGTTTATTTTATTGATTACTATTTTTTAGACTTGTTTTAGTGTTTTATAGCTAGTAAATGGGGCCCAAGTTCAAGCAGTAGTTAAGTACATTTTTGTGCAACATGGATGCACATCTTTTTAGTAATTTTCTTTATGATATTTTGGATTTCTCAAAATATTTTTTTTTATTTATTAATTTATTTAAATTTGTTTGAGTGACTTTCGTATGGTGGATATGTTTTTTAGGTTTTTACATTAAATAATATGAATAGAGAATGAGGGGCAATCTTAACCAAGAAATGGGCACTTTTTTTCATCATGGATGCATGTCCAAAGGGGGTTTTGATTCCTTTGTTTTGAAATTTCATAGGTTTCTATCACCTAGGCACTGTTATTTTTGGTTATTGGAGCATTTATTATATCTCTTTCTGGCTCAAGAGCATCAATTCTCCATTCTGGGCATATTAATATAGTGTACAAGTGGTTTTGGAGACTTTTTATCAACATTTTCATATAATAATTGATTTATTTTGTAATTACAACAAGTTCTTTTATTAAGTGATTTGAATGGCTGGACACTATGGTTTTATATGGATGATTTCACTACCGTTACTATATAGTAATGCTTAACATTAGTTATTTCTAATGTCTTATTTCATATGATTTTATGTATAATTTTTTATTGCCAATAATATGTTAAAATAATAAAAAAAATGTACACGAGCAAATCATTGAGGAATTCAAAATAAAAATTATAACGTCACTACATTTTAATAATAGGTATTACATAGTTCAACAACAATTTCTTGAATTATAAACTTCTTTCATACTTGTTATTCTGATTGCATCATAATCAATCATCATCATGGGTTTTCTTGGGCTTGTAACCTATAAACACAACCTGGGTTTTTATGGATACCCTCAAACATTACATCCCCTAGGTTTTTTTAAATTACCCTCAACCATATCCTCCATCTATCATGACAAGTGGTTTTTGGTTATCATGAACCATTCAATAGCCAAGTTATGGGGGTATACATGATTTTTCATGGATTACATCATCATCATCATTTCTATCATATACAAATAACAAGCTTTCATCATACTCCATCTCAAGCTAGACTATCCATTTTAAATATAGAACTAATACCAATTTCTTTTTTATTAGCTAAAATAACATTATCAAAAGATTCATCAAACTTCTTAGGTATTTAATTTTCTACATATTTACTTCAATTTAAATATGCATCTCAATTATTAAACACACAATATTTTATTTCTATTATTTATTTTACCTTGCTTTGTTGATTCATTATTCTTTACTTTTTTTGCTTCAAACATTCTTCATTATCCTCGTTGTTTTGCTCTTCAATATTACCTTTCTCTTTTGTTCTTTTTTCCGTTCCCAAGTATCCTTCTTCTATCATCTTGCTTGTTCTTTCCTTTGTCATATTTTTTTTGTCATCAATCATTTTTTCACTTCTTCTCTCAGCTTCTTATTCTTTCACCTTGATTTTTGATACATTTTCTTTGTTAAAAATATTATGGTTCTTTGTTTTGTCTTCTTCTTCTTTTATGAAGTCTACACCTTTTTCTTTCTTCATATGTCTTCTTTTGATTATACTTACATAAAAATATGTTTATTCTAGGAGGGATATATCCATCCAACAAGACACATATGACCTTGGCTTGACAACATACCATTGTAATCAATTGACTCAAATATTGACTTGACTTGACAATTGACTTTGACAATATTAATGAATTTGACTACAATGATTTGACTTACAATGATGGACTTCAACCTCAATTGTAACTTCATCCTCAGTTTTGATACAATTTTGATGAACCAATTTGACTTCCATTATGACTTTACAAAAGTTTCATTATATAACCATATTATTTCCACTGATGCCGGTTGGACTTGATATTGACTCTACAAATATTTTACATGCTTGATGACATTAATTTCCCTTTGATATTTACTCAACAAAAAATAGTTAACTTTTAATTTGACAAACAAATTTTTTTAATGACATGAATTTTTCATTGATTTGGACACATTTGACATAAAATAAAATTACAATCATTTGGAATTTACAACTTTGAGGATATTTGGACTTATAAATGTGACCCTTGAATTTAAACCCAGTCACCCATCACTATGTTAGTGAACAATATATATACTGGTCAAGTCATGGTATATATATATATATTGTAGAAATAATAGCTCCAATGCTATGAGAAAAGATGCGAAGAAGCAGAGGAAATAGAACTTGCTACTAAGAATTCTCACAAGCATGCACAAGAAAACTAGAGAGAAGAAAAGAGACCGAATCACATGAATGAAGAGATGAATATTGGTATGTATCCTTCCATTGATTAATGATGGATAATAGTGTACATAAATAGTACATCCCTCATAGAAAAATCAAGTTGTATGGAAACAGCTCATAAAGCTCAAAAAGGTTGACTTACCAAAATATAGCAAACCACATAGGTGGCTAAAGCACTTCCCAAATCTATCAAGGACCTCACGAATTGGAAAAAGCATGTGTGGGTTGTCAAGGAGATGGAAAAACCTGCTAATCCTAGAAAATGGAGAGAGAAACATGGAGGATGGGTTGGCAACAAAAGAACCCAATTTCCTAGTCAACTAGCTTTACCTTATCCACAAAAAAGTAGGATAAAGCATAATAAAGCAGAATCTGTTGTAAAGCATTGTTTACTAATATTGGGAGTCAATAAAGTGGTCAAGATCAACCCAAAATTAGAAATAAAGCATAAGGAGGTGAGATACATGAAACCCTAAGTTCATGTGGGTGAGAGATAAGAAACCCTAATTTGTTAGATGCCATGTTTTCCAAAAATTTTGTTGGTATTGAACTAGTATTTGGATACTAATAAGCTTGGAGGGTTAGCCTTTCATTACCAATTGGGTTTTGTGCTTGCATGCTTGTATATTGTCCTATGTTTTATTTTTATTTTTATTTTTAACTACATCTCTCCCCATCTGTGACTATAAAATCATGCTTACAACTATATTATATAGCCTATATTTGTATAAATTGTTGGTATGTTAAAGATTCTGGCACACACAAATAACATAGTGTTTACAAAAATAGATTAGTGTCTACAGCAAGAGCATAGTGTCTAAATTTCATATTGCCTTCAAAAATATCATATAGCAAGCATATACAGTAAATAAAAATTTTGTAAGTAAGGTGGAAGAGACATAGACTTGCACCCTTCTTCTTTGTCTCCCAAATGCTATTAAATTGTAGGCATGGTGAAAGTTGTAGTTGGTTTATAGTAATGAGATTTTAGAGAATATTTGGGACTGGTTCGGTCCAATAAAATTTATAGTTGTTGCTACAATTGATCCAAAAGAAGAAGTTGTATAAGCATATCATCATCTCACAAGAACTCAGGTATGGTAGATTAATTTATTCAACTCAGAATTGTAACTTGCAAATTGTTGTTTTTAATAAGTCCTAGTACATTTTTTATACTTGTATGTTTTTTTTGTAAGTAACAAATTGAAGGAATGCTGAATTGCATTGTATTTATGTGCATTCTTAACTGACACCAACACCCTTCACTTTTTGAGTTTTCTAAGTCTTGTTTGTAAAGGTCAGGGTTGAAAGAAGCACTCAGTTTTTTGATTGAGTCTACTTGGTCCTTCCTACACAAAGAGACTTCACACAGTAATCATAATGTCTCAAACTAAAGAAATATTAGAGTTGTTAAACAATCTAATGCTTATTGTTGTAGATGAATAAATTACAATAAGAAAATAATCTCTCCAAACTGTTATCACTCATTTGCAGAATTCAAAATCCAAAGAGGATGATGTGCAACAAAGGAAACAACATTATAAACTAGTGTTTGTTCAAAACAACCCTCTCTTTAAAGATGACTCCTATCAACTACTAGCCCACAGTGAAATCATGTCAAAATATGTATATCCTATTCAAAGTTCCAGATGCCAACATTGTGATCGAGTTAGCCATATGAAAGATTAGTCTTTTGACCTTCATCCTTGTCAACAATGTGGGAAGAATAACCATTGTTCAAATAGATGTTTAACTTTGAAGAAAGCTGCAAGAGTGAAAATTGCATCATAAAATTTTATTGCTTCTTATATTGTACCTGATAGGGGGGGGACAGTATGTCAGGCTTCAAGTTTCCAAGCCTTATCATAGGAGAGACATGATTCATAGTACTCACGACTGTGTGGTATTTCGTGTCTATTTTTGAAACTCCTAACTACCACGATACTTCCACTCCTCACAGTGTTCTAGGAAAGGGGGAATGATAAAAGATCAAAACAGGTGAGTGAAAAAAACGAGCCTGAACCAAGTCAAAACCATGTTTGACTAACACCTTGTGGGTTTGTGGTCAACTTAAAACCACCCATTTATTAGAATACTTCACCTATTTCTAGACATCATATGGTGGTCCCCAAATCACCATTTCAACACAGAACCATCGATCCCTCGTGCCAAGTTCCAAATAGAAACTATGAGCGAGAACTCGATTTTTTCCAAGTTCAAGAGTTTGTGGTCAATATTTGATATTATGATTGTCATTTTGGTCCATGGTAAGCAAAAGCAGCCACTTTAGAGAGTATATGTATTTAGAAGGAGAAGTCATCTTCTACTAACTTGCTTGGAAAAGTTGGCTTGCCAAGTTTGAAATGTTCATCATTTGTTAGCTAGCCACTTCCAGTTGTTTAACTCTCTTTTCTTGGACTCAAATACACCCCTTTAGATTAAGTGGGAGTTTGTTGGAACCTAGTCCCTTAGGGTTAGTGAACATTCATTGAGAAGTTCAAGAGACCACTTGGGAATATGAACCGAAGGGTAAAGGGGGGATTTTTAAGGGGTAAAGGGGGGATTTTTAATTTTACATAGTATTATAAATATTGGGGGTTATTTTATTTGGGTTGTTTGAGGAATAACCTCTAAATTGTGCGATGTATTCACACCTCTAAATCAAGGGTTCAATTCATACATTCAAATTATAGGTTGGATCCATATTAGTCATAGGTTTTTCTAAGGAATAACATACAAATCATAGGCTATATTCATACCTCCAAACTGTAGGTTAGATTTATACCTCTAAATCATTGAACTTATAAATCCTTTATATTTTTTTATAGAAATGTTTTAGGATGGGGTTTAGGTGGGTATTGAGATTCAATCAAACCTTGCTCCATGAAAACCAAGAAAAGTCAGATCAATCTTTCTTGGATCACTAGAACCAATAAAAGTTAGATCAATCTTTCTTGACTAATTATTTATTTCAACATTTTGTAGTCTTTGATTGAGTTATATTTGGAACATTCAGAATTGTGATTTCAATTCTTATAATGCAAGGCATCCATCTTAATATTGTATTGGACATAATATGAACATAGGTGAAAATCTAAATCCTTATTTACATGCCCTACGTGTTATCATCACCATGAAATTGTATCAGATAAGTTTCACTATCTGTGTATCTTTATAACTATTACATGCTTGAAACTTAACAATGGATATTTTTCCCCTCTCCTACAAAGATAATAAGAAAAACTAGATATAACCCAAGGAAAGGTAACTAGATGTTGTTAATTCCCTTGATTGCAAGAATAAATGTAGAGGAAGTGGAGGAAATTCATTGCATCTTATCAATGACTTAAATCCAAGCTATGCACATTATCATATGGTGTTAGTAGAAACTAAGGGTAAAATTTTATGTTCATTTGGGTTCAAACGTCAATGATTTTTGCTTTGATAGGAAGGTATGGAATTCCATCCATGAAGTGGTTTCAATTTTTCATTTTTATGGAGTTTAATTTATTAATTTTATAGAAAACATGAGCTCTATATGGATATGCTTGTATTTACTTGATTAAAATTTGCAGATTGGCAATATATTTAATTCTCTTAGTTTTTAAGCATTGCACTGAGTATTCGACTATCAGTCTTTTACATTCTCTGTTACATTAATATATTGATTGGGTTGTATTTTACACATTTTTACTTCCCCATTACTAATTCATTGGATCTTCCACTATCCAATGCTACATATTGATCAATCGAACCTGTAATCCTGGTAGGATCATTATTAGAATTATACATAAAGGGAACCTGCAATTATTTAGCATCTTGTTTGTCTACACTAAAATGCAATAGGGATCCTGTTTGTTATATCTTGATAATATGATATAAAGGGGGTATTAAAAATGGGTTGATAAAAATGGAAACCTGCAATATCTGGTGAAACTAGGGGTTTTCTTAATTGGAAAGGTATATTGGGAGGGGGGTTCAATAATACAATTTTAGGAGGCATTTTCCAATATTTAATGAAATTAGGGATATTCTTTAATATCCTATGAATGATTGTGCTATGTGAAAAGTTCACTGAGTCACCACCCCCCCCACCTCCGCCCCCATGACCTATGAATTTAATCCAAACTACGGTATCAATTGTTGTAAATACCCAATCTTCCTATATTACTCTAACCTTTATTATACATGTTGATAGGAATGGTATATTGTTTTCAATATTTGATCAAACACTATTAAATAGTGTTTTAACTAAAAAAATAGATTGATTCTCTTAAGTCCTACATTAGGAATCAATTTTTTTATTTATTTTTTCAAAATTAAGTCGACCTATGTTTCATGCAATTAGATAATAGGTTGAGGGTGTTATTTCCACATCGACAATGACCTTCTTGGTTTTAGAAAAAACTTCTTAAGTATATAACATAGTTTAGGAGAGTAAGCATGGCTAACTACGGGTTCTTTCTCTAGTCAAGCTTGACTATAATATCTACTCGATGAGCAATTCAAGTTTCTACTTGGCCTAATTTGAATTTCATTCCTTTAAATATTTTTAACCTCCATTATTTCAAGTTAATGAAATATATCATTCTTTGAAAGTGGATATTCCTTGAAATGTAGTTTGTGATGACCCCAACAACCTCATCCTTCTTTTATTTAGTTATTTAGCCTAGTTATTCGTCGAATATGGAATAACAGTCATGGCATACTACCAAAGTCCCTTTCTCTTCAACAATGTTTCCATATATGGTTCCATATTGCATAGTTATGGTGATTCAAAATAACATGTTCTATCTTGAAATCTATCCTTCCGATATCTTACATATTTGACCCAAGATCAAAGTTACCATTAGAGAAATATTCAACCCATATTTGATCAACCGTAGTTCTGACTCAACACCACTTGTGGGAAATAGGCTAGGTCAAAATCAATAACTCTAGTACCGTGTTGGGAAATCACCTTTGAACAATGGGAAAGCCTAAAACAAAATAACAAAAGGGGTAAAGATATTTTAAGAAGAGAGGTGGTGTCAAAAGACACCATTTATAGCATTCAAGAACAATGCATTATGATTATAACATCACAATTCATAATTCAACATTCGATATGGCATATCAATAGAACCCATATCGGTCCATTGATTTCTAGTCTCTATATATTACAAACTTCCTTGAATTGAGGGTGATCTGGTCCACAAAGAAGGTTAATTGGTTCTAACAGTTTCCTAGAAGAGAACAACATTTCATTGATTAGTCAGTTGTTCTGACCATCCAATCGATTTCCCCATTGACCATCTAGTCAACCAATCAATGTACCACTTAGTTGAGCCATTAGTCGACTACTCTGTTGGTTGACTCTTGTGTTTAGATTGATTATCTCAAAAAAATATAGAGGTGTGATAAACATGCGTAACCTTTGGTTCCAACACATGTTAAACCAACAACAACAAAAAAACCACAAAGAATTCAATATATATATATATATAAAATTCAAGATCTTACTTCCAAAAATCATACTTGCTACAATGTTATGCACTTGTATTCACTAACTAATGACATATAAACTGCTAAATCTAACTATATTTTATGTACAAATACTTACAACAATTCTCTATAAGGTTCTCTTAAAGGTTGCACATTTTGCGAAGACATACCACTTACAAGTATCTTCCTTCTCAAACTTACCCAAGCATACTTACTAGATTCAATCTAGTTATACAATTTGAGACAAAGGAACTAGCCTATATGGAAAACCTCATAAGTAGTAACCACGAGTTCTTAATTAGGGTTTGTCACATACCATTAAATAATTTACTCTTAAACTTAAGTCCTTTTAAATTTGAATTTTGATTTAACCACCGTACAATTTCATATACAATAGCAAGAGCCACGAGGTGGCAATGTCCCCGACATTGCTACTTGTTATTGCAAGAGCATTTAGAATTAATTCTTGAATTGGTTAGTTGTAAGAGCATTTAGAGCTAATTATTGAATGTGATAGTTAGTGATGTTTGGGTGGTTAAAGTTTTCTACAAGATTATATTGTATCATAATATTATATTGTGGTATTTAATATTTGGATATTTTTTATGAGTAGGATAAGATGTTAGAATTGTGAATAATTTTAGGAGTGATATTAGTTTTGATATAATTTGTATGAATATTATAATTTAAATTATGTTTAAAAGCTTTCTATCATCATTTTCATTGCAAGCCCAATTTAATTTTCTTTTTGAAAGAATTTGTGGAGAGAGAATCAAGCATATGCACATATTTGTGCAATAATACTAATTTTTTCTTGGATTTTAATACAAATAGATTTTAACACAAGCAAGACTACTCCCCTACAATTATCATTTTAGCTAACAAATTATTACTAACACAACCAAATAATGTGTGTCCCATGAACTCCCATATTTCTGTCATTATCCCATATTTTTGTTATTATAAAATATTAATGTCATAATCCCATATTTCTGTCATTATAAAAGATTAATGTTCAAATAAAAAACAAAAGAAAAAAACAGTAAAAAAAATTATTATAATTGGGATGCTTGATGAAGAGTTATAATTTTACGGCATAAATTTTTATGAGTAGATAAGATGTTAGAATTGTGAATACTTTTAGGAGTCATGTTAATTTTGATGTAATGTTGTATGAATATTAAAATTTAAATTATGTTTAAAAGTCTTTCTATCATCATTTTCTCTCAAGCCATTTAGTTAGGAGCGAGATGATAACAAATAAACAATGTGCAAGGTATGATAACAAAACTGCCAAATATCGAATAGAGCAGCTCAATGCACACTAAATATATCTCTACCAATGGGACTTCTGCAATAACCAAAATATAAAAAATAAGGGGATTTAGTTGGATCTTTTGTGGGGATTCTTCTTGTCTCAATGTATATATACCCATTGTTAGTGATCTAGATTTTCTTAAGTAACTTGGTGTTGATATTCAGTTAGAGTATTTATTAAAATTGAATGTGTTATATAGTTATTATAATTGTTATTTCAGAAGAAACAAAAATCAACTATTATTATGATTGATAAAATTAAAATTTAAACCTCAAATAAAAAAAATATTAAAATTAAAACATAATATAAAAATTTCTTAACTTACCAAAAAATTCCTCAACTTACAAAATAGGATATCAAATTTCACTTTATTTAATACAATGAAATAAGATGATCAAACTCCATTAATACACACAAATCTCGTCCATACTAAATTAAATTCCCGAGGTTGTATAAGGCTACACAAAAAAATCATAAATACTTTAAAACCTTGTTCAACTAAAATTTGGGACAATCCTATCTTCCAAGCATTATTTAATTTAGTATGATATCTACATGCATTGTGTTTTTTTAGCTTTTAAGTAAAAAATATATATATATAAAATATTATATATATATATATATATATATATATATATATTTACTTAAAAGCTAAAAAAAAACACAATGCATGTAGATATCATACTAAATTAAATAATGCGTGGAAGATAGGATTGTCCCAAATTTTAGTTGAACAAGGTTTTAAAGTATTTATGATTTTTTTGTGTAGCCTTATACAACCTCGGCAATTTAGTTTAGTATGGACGAAATTTGTGTGTATTAATGGAGATTTGTGTGTATATATAATTAAAAATTTAAAGACATAGAATGTAAAAATAGGACAAACCCATTAACACAAATAGAAACACCAAGATCACAACTAGGTAGAGGTGGCTTGCTGATACTTCATCCACAAAGGAACTTATTAGGACAAAATTCCTATAAAGAGAGGCTCATTTATCTCTATATTTGAAATGAAAGGAAGGCACTTCTTATCTGAAAAGTGAAGAAAATTCTTTTCTATAAAAGGGTGGTCAAATTCTGCTTAGTGCTAATTCATTCTCTTACATAAGAACAATTGGGGAAGAATATTAAAATTTAAATTATGTTAATTCATGCAGAGTAGGGTTCTCTTGGCCCGCCACGAAGAACGATTGAAAAATACCATAGATTTAGATAAGTTATAAAAACATTAACAATAATATCATTTTCCAGTAGATGTATCACATGCCAATAGGTGTAGATGTAGGAAAGCAATGGAAGTGTTCTCCATTTCGAGACATATCTCCAATTTTCATAGTTTTCTCGATGAAATCCAACCCATACACATCTCCAATTTCCATGGTTTTCTGGATAAAATCTTTGTTAAGAACCCATCCAACTTTTGCGGAACCTACAAAACAAACAAACAAACATGCAAAAAATCAAGTACCAGTTAACTAGCAAACTGAATCATTTGGACTAACAAATCGAATACTGTTGAGTACATAGAACACCATCTCAGAATCAAGATACCTAGGCACAAAAAAATGACTTGGGTTCCATGCTAATGAAGACTATTTAAAAATCTTTGAAGATCATGAGGCCGTTTCATTGCATCTTCTTCCCGCTTTGCAGGCTAACCTGTTTCTGTCTTCAATATTTTCTTGTATTTCTCCCTGGATGTGCGCTTTCTTGACGTTATTGTGTCATAATACCTCCCTTTGTCTGTGCAGCCTTCACCACCCCCCATGATGAAAACGTTTTGATGCTTAAATCACACATGATCACTATAAATTAGAATCGTGAGAACCAAGTCTTTGTTGACATTTAAATGGATACAGCTCAGCCATATTAGAATATTAGGAGATGCAAATTACTTAATTGCTTACTTTTGGTGGCAGACGAACGTCGGATGCACTAGTAATAATTTGTGATAGATAAATTCGTCCACTTCTACGCTGTGCAAGATTCGATTAATAATACCACTGTTACAGCTCCAATTACTTTAGAGTTAATATGCATGTCTATAGATTAGGTATCTAGCACCTCACAAGAATGAGTGAAACACATCTCTTCACCACAGGTCTCCTCAACGCCATGCAGAACCAACGCACCAGTCTCACGTTTTAATGTCGGCCACATAAATATGGTCTTCAAACTTTGTTGGTCTCTACGCAAGAATACCACCAGCAATAGGTCACAGTGTAAACCACAGGAAACTCCTCGTAGCTACAAGAGTCAGTCATGAAGGAGGATGGAAGCAACCTTCAGCAAAGGAAACAGGCTTCATGCATAGCTTCATGGTGGTGGATTCAATCACTTCAGCGCCTAGAGAGAGCTTCAGAGTGGTGGAAAGAGGAGATGCAACAATACCAAAACTTAACGCAGCAATATCTTGCTTCAACAGTAAACAAGCTCCACACGGGTTCACGCTTCTGGATAGACATTCGTAGAGGGCAGTAGTCCACAATGGTCTCCATGCACAACACATTCAAGGAGGAGGAGAGGCAACTCCATGCTAGTAATCAAATGACATCTCCAACTGCACCACGCTCAAGGCAGTCAACAAAGAAGCACTACCTTTAATCTTTAACGTTCAAACTTCAACAAGGTATCACATAGCACCATATGACCCAACTCCATGCTCAAGAGAGCATTCACCAAGATGAAATGGCCAACGTGAAGATGGAGCTACACACGGGTCCTCACACAGCATGAATCTTCAATCACTTCATTGCTGGTGCAATCGCTAATCACTTCACTCCAATGCTAATGAGATTATGGTTTAGGAACACAAGGAAAATAGTATGTAGCAACAGGACTGGAGGAGTTTGGTCAGTTCGTGGGAGGGCTCAACTCCACGTTGTTCTTTTAGTACACAGCAACAATGCAGCTACAGTCTTCATATGCAGAATGGGAACAATAGTTGTAGGTCGAGGGTATGCAAGAGAATGTTATGTGCAAAACTGAGAGTAGAAAGCAAAGAATCTTGTAGACCAACAATAAGAGGAGGGAATTCTGAGCATGGGACAACGGGACAGTTAGGTTTGATACGACTGTTAGGATTCCCAATAAGGCATACACTCAAATGACTACTCAAATGCTCTTACAAAGTGAACATGAAGAAGATCAAAATCCAAGTTAATGGGACCAATGTTTCCATGGATTGAATGAAAATACCCAATGGCAATCTGGAATAGTTCCATGATGAAACACCCAGAAATGATGCAAGGGCGGCACCTGAATAACCACTCACTATGCTAGCGAAGCATTGCACTGACATGAAAAGGGCCATAAGTGAACCCTCGCAGCCAACAGGGCATAGTTGAGCAAGCAGCACTGTAAAGGGAAGTAATTTGAACTGAGCAATAGCTTCCATACATGCGGATGCTCCTATAATATAAGCTTCATTTGGTATTCCCAATTGAATATTTAGTTGCTTCACGAGGAAAATGTTAGTTAACATAAATACGGACTGAAGAATCTTTAAGAAGCGATTGTAGATGTAACTTCCTAATAGAAGGCTCATCTGCCCAACCACCTTTGCAAGTGCCAAGATGTGTGGATGAATCTTCAAATGCTGTGTGTGGTAGAAAAACATAGTTCCTATTAAAAGTGGTGTCATTCTAATAGATTGAGAAAACCAAGTAAGAGGATATGCAATTTCTGGTCTCCTTATGACTACTAAAATATATGAGATCTGATTCTTGATGCTTCTCATTATGGACCTCTTCCTCCACTCTAGGCCAATTATACCATTCATAGATGCACAAGTAACTGATTTGTAAAAAGATAGTGCATCCTGTGACTTACTCTTGATTGGGCTTGGATATTGTGGAATCTTAGTTTGCTTCATACTACAAAGACCGAAGCAGCCCTCCATGAAAATCAAGGAAGTCCCAATTTGAATGCTCAAAGGTAAAAGAAAAATGATGAACATAGTCATTGCATCAACTTGGGTCACAAAAATCTCGCCAAATAAGTTACCGAGGACACTCCGTGTAGCCAATGCCATCCATGCAAAGGATTGAAGCTCACATGATGAAATACCCTACCCTAGTCCTTTTTACCACATTCTGCCACTAAAGCATCAGTGGCTACCTCCACGACTGAGGCACCAAGATTGCTAAGAAGGAGAAAGGCTCTCATAAGAGCAATTGAGGAACCTGCAGCTGGAATAATTGCAATTGATCCCCATGAAATCGCTTGTAATAAGCTTGGAAAGTCAACAACCACGGAAATCTTTAGGGCTATATTTTGCCAATAAGTATAATCCACTTTCCCCTCGAAAAGTTAAGGTAGCTATGACTAGCAAAAGAAGCAAAATTGATGTATGGCATGCCATTTTTTCGAGTTGTGGTTGATAGATTTAATCCAGTTCCCACCTATACACTAAATCAGACAGATGACAATTAGGAGTTGTGGCTATTTAAGCTTATAGTTGATTAGTGTTGTTTCACCTTTGTTTTTAATATTTTTTCCGTGAAATATTCGTTTTTTGGACTATAAGTTTGTGTTGTAATGTGCTTAAGATAATGAATAGACTCATTTTTTTTAATAAGTGGAGAATGGATTTAGAGGGGGCCATTTTCATTGTCAACACTGCAATTTGTCATTTGTGTAATGTTACATAGTGGAGTATTTTTGGATGGTAGAAGGGTCGCGCTGGTGTGTCTTTTGTAAGAATATCTAATAAGATCCTTCGGAGGGAGAGCCTTAAGGGTGTGTGAGTTGAAGGCAAAAAGTTCGTTCAGAAAACCCGCCCATACATGTCGCTGGATAGCATGACTGAGGAGAATGAATCATGGATAGGAAAATGAGTGGAATTTCGTACTTTTTTTTGTTACTCTATTCTTCAGAAACAACACAAAAATAAAGACAAGTTTAAAAACAAAGAAGAAGAAAAAAAACTAGTTCTAAGATTCTTATTTTGTACTTAAGGTGCATACACTCTTACATAAGTGTTTTGATGGTAGAGCTCATGAAATGCTTCCCCTATGAATTAGATATTCGACACTATCTCCATAATAAATCAATATGTGAGCGGAGATGAACAACTTAGATATTGGACACTATCTCCATAATCAATCAATATGTGAGCGGAGATGAACAACTTTCAGCAACTCTCTTCTTGTTGGTTTGGTTCTTGTAGATTGCAATATGTTAGAGGAGATGAAGAGAAACCCTTAGAATGTTGTTTATGCAGCAACATGCCTTCCATCGATGAGAACAATCACTTTCAAGTGTACTCGCCTTGCCTTGATATGTTGGATTGGATGTATAGCGTTCAACTCAGAAGGGGGAGGTCACAAGTACTTGAGAGTCATTTAAGTTTTGTCCAAGGTCCAAGCTTTTCCCAAATGAAATGATAAGTTTTTTTTTATATATATACTTTTTGTATTATTAGAGTATTTACGGAGTTAAATGCGAATTCTTACTGTCCGGCCTCGGCATATTTTTTGCTAACCCAAGTTTTGAAACTGTGTTGTTAAAAGTGGATTGTGTTAATGCAGATGGGGTGTGTGGTGAAACCTGTTACAAAACATAAAAAGCATTGCTATGACCTCGACTGGATTTCACTTAAAAACATTCAGACCTATTACTCAAAACCATAAACCATGGGCAATCAAAAGATGAGGATCAACAATAACATTATAGAGTTGATTTTCAAGCCTATATCTCAGTAAAAATGGTGCAGGAAAATCTTGTAATGCAAAACTACCAAGGTTAGCAATTGCATAATAAAATATGTTAATCCGTAAAAAATGAAATGCAAATGCTCTGGTGCTTGATGTTAATTCGAGTAAAAGTGGTGCAGCAAATATTGTAACGCAGAACTGCCAAGGTTAGCAATTGCATAATAAAATGTGTTAATCCACAGATTATGGGTAAAAAAATGAAATGCAAATGAATAAACTGACTAGAATACATTGAGGTCTACATTCATAACTTTACATTGAGGTTTTTCTTGATAATAGCTCTGCATTTCCTTGCTAGATTGAAAGAAGAGACCCAATACAGAATCAACAAAGAAACCATTTATAACTCTATTATTGCCACAAAATATTCAATAAACTGACTAGAATACATTGATGTCTGCATTCACAACCTTGCTACTTGATTGTCAATGCAAGCAACAACACTATTATACATGGTGTGTCTTAAACACAGAAAAATAAAATGGCACTTTCACAAAACAAGAAAATGACCCGTGTTCTCTCCGCAATTTAATAATTTCATCGCATAACTTGATTGCTGAGAAAATGTTTTCTATACATAATATTTGTCTTGTCAATAGAGATTCAAATCTCTGTTCATCTATAATTCTCCTTATCTAGATGAGGAATTGATAAATCTCTACAAATAAATCTTCTTACTGCTCACTGCTACCCTAATGCAAAGGAGAAAGAGGTTGGGCCAAAAATAAATATGTTGAGAGACTTCACCTTGGATTGTTTCCAACTGACTTGAACTGCATTTCTTTATATCTAGCTTCCAGTTGTGCCAAAGACCATGAGGGTCTACTACACCTGGTGCCACAATGTTCCTAATCTACATAGAATGCCAGCTACAAAATCAAAAAATTATTCAATACATGGATGCATATTGCAACACTAATAGTACGAAAAAATAGCTACCTCTAAATCCAGAAAAAAAAAAATTACCTGCCATGAATCATATCCCGCATTTAATAAAAATAGTGGTGTTTGTATGTAGGGCAACAGATACTGTGGAAAGAAGCACTGCAATTTTGCTTTGTCCTACAGTTAGTAATAGGATGACAAGAAGATGGATTTGTCCAAGGAAGAACCAACTGCAAAATAAAGATCACTTGCAATAAGAAACCTGTAACCTTTCTTCACACCTTTGTACCTAGTTTTTTAGTACAAGCTAACGGTAAATTCTTGACTGATTGCTGCAATATAAACATAATTCATTTAAAACCCAAAATTGTAGCACTACCAAACTGCAGTCTATCCAAGTATAGAACAATTATTGTTCCTAGCACTAAAGCCCCTTAGTAGAAAAAAAATACAACTTTGTTTATAAGAACCTGGATTAAATAGGTCGTTTTAGATAGAAAAAAGAATAATATCCTCAACAGCTAAAACTGATTCAAAAACTGATTCAAGGAGACGACACAGACCAATTACAAAACAAAAAATGTGAAGAATATTGGAACAAATACCTGCAATGTTGCCACTTCAGTAAAGAAAGACCTTATGCGGTATGCTCCGGAAACGTCCTTCCTGATCAATAAGCACGCCAGCCATAACTATGATGGATTTCACATCAGAAGAATACTAGAACAACAAGGATACCAGTATATGTTGCGTTTATAACTCTAACAAAATCACATTAGGAAAAACCTAAAAATAAAAATAGTAAAATATTGTAATGCAAAACTATCGAGGTTAGTAATTCCATAATAAAATGTGTTAAACCACAGATTATCGGTAAAAATGAAATGCAAATGCTCTGGTGGGCATTGTATTCATTAAAAAAAAATATTAAGCATATATATTTTTTGGTTGTATTCATATATTTAAAGATCCTGAAATAAAAAAACCTTGAAGAATTCGGAATCGAGGTCATGTAAAGATATCGATCCCTCGCTCTAACAACATTTTATAGTTGTATTCATATATTTAAAGATCTTGATATAAAAAGAACCCTGAAAAATTCAGAACCGAGGTCTTGTAAAGATATAGATTCAACACTCTAACAACATTTTATAGTGCAGAATTGATACAAACTGGATCATTAATTGCAACGAGGAAACAAACTTACAGGGAAATGCCATCGCTATCGTAGTCCTCGACATTGGGGATAATGACCCTAGAATGCAAAGGGGTGCCGTCACTGGAGCTTAAGGATTGACACGTACTGAATACTCTCTGGCAACGATGTGTCAACCATCATTTTGTTCAGCCAAACCCCTTCTTACCTTACCCAAATCTCATCTGTGAACGGCCCAGAGTTCAAATCTGGCTGATATGCCGAATGTAATTGGCCGAAAGAAAACTAGCAAGAGTGGATCGCCTTCAAGATTCGGATCTGAAACATAACAAAATACTACATGAGTTTTCGGTGATTATGAACTGGTGGAAGGAGGACAATGTCAAGGTGGATTTGGTATACGTATATGTATGGAGAAAAACATTTGGTGTCCATGCACCACAAGGAGGATGATAGAGGTTTGAATTTAGGGTGTTTGATTGACATTAAGGCCTCGAGTGCTGGACTTATCTTCATGGATAGGTTCGAGGATCACAAAATATTAAAAAATAGTCAATCATTATCCTCCATTATTGCTACATTAAAATTTTGGTTGTATTAAAACTTTGGTGACGAGAGCCTGCCGCAGAGTCCTGGGCACAAGACCCTAGAGAAACCTCACCTACACAAATCAATGAACATGCAAAAAAATAGTTTTAAAAAATATTATGTAATACACCTAAAAATTAAACTATGCAAAAACTTTATAAATCACAAAACATTTCTCATGTAAACCCCCAATTAATAGGCCTGAGCATTCATATATATCCTTGCTGGGGACATAATAATACTTAAACATATTATTTTTTACATAAGGTATTATTCTTATTCAATAAAGTTTCATTAAAAACTACTGCTGAGAGCAATAATGTATGGAAAATTATGAATAAAAAAGATTATTCACACAATTTGGCTTCAAGGGTGACCATTCATGACTTTGTATTAAATCTATTATTATACTTAATACAACCATAGCTTTAGTTTTAAGAACTTATTTATAAACATAAAAACTATAAGCATATACAAGCATATATATAAGCATATAAACCCATATAATTGATGATATAATCTTTTCATTATTTTCTCTTCTTTATATTTCATACATTATGTCAAACTTTTGTATTGAATCTGTTATTATACTTAATACAACCATAGATTTAGTTTTTAGAACTTACTCATAAACATAAAAACTATAAGCACATAAACCCATATAAGTAATGATATAATCTTTTCATTATTTTTCCTTCTTTATATTTCATACATTATGTCAAGCACATGACACATATATTCACAACATAATTCTTTATGTAGATAACTTTTATTAATATTTACTCGTCTTTCTACTTCATACCTTACCTTAAACAACTGTGTTTAAATCCTACTTCTATAAGTAATACATCTTTAGAAAAATGCTTTTAATAAAAATTTTATTTTAAATAATATGATGATGATGGTGGTGGTTAAGGTTTACTGAGAACAAACTTTGGTCTATTAGACCAAAAGAAACAAATTAATTAGTTTGTTTTAAAATTGTATTCATATGCTCAAAGAGCTTGGTGAAAAGTGTCCCGAGCTCACTATAATTTTGAAAATTTAAATGGATAGGAAGGTTTGTATTGCAACAAAGATTATGAAAGTGAGATTTAATGTGGGTGTATGTAGGGCAATTTAAGAGGAAGTGATTTTCATCTTCAATGTTGCTATTCTCATAGACACGGATGATTTTAAGAACCCCCACTAAATTTATATGTATAAAAAATGGGCGAATCTCTCCGATATATAGGAAAATTTGAAGGCGAATTTATCAATAATATAATATATATATATATATAAAATTGCGAACCTTTGATTTTATTATATAATGTTGTAAAATCTTGGCGAATCTATTACTAAGTTATAATATATTGTAAAAACTTGGCGAATCTTTCACTAAAGCATGAGATATTGTA
>LPNX010271486.1:402077-453194 GCA_001517045.1 Pseudotsuga menziesii | reverse complement strand
CTGAAGCAATATGCTTCTCTAGCCAGGCCTCTGTGCTTAGTCTCGGACTCCTATTCTCTTTCTTGGTGAACTCCCTTAAGTCTGAATCCAGCCACTGGTGGAACTCTCCTCTCGTAGGATTCCAACAGAACATTGACTCACAGTCGTTTAAACCGGCAATGGAACCATTTGTTGATTGCATGGGCAGACCCGGGTTTACTATAATTAATCAACAACACCCAAAACTCACTGGCCCTTTCGGCGATAGACCGCGAAGCGATCTGAAGTCTCACCCGAAGTGAATCTAATGGGTTGGCCAAGACTCAAGTGTCTTGGACTAGGTTCTGCGCATCCTACTTCTTTTCTCTTACTCCTACGTGCTACTAGATCAACTAGCTCTGCGCATCACACAACCTCCGTTCGTGTCGCACAACTTCCACTTACTCACAATATTCCCAACCTTACCCCATCTCTGCGCACCGTGGAACACCCATCCTCTCCTCAACGCTAAGCCCTCAGCTCGCAGTATCGCACACCGCAGCTCCTCTGCCGATGGGATACCGCCTCTCTGCGATATCTTACCACTACGACTTTGCGCTCTTAGCGTTGGCTGTGCCGATGTGCGAACTCTACCTCTCAGAAGTATATTGTGAGTAATTGGTCATTAGAGACAGACGTAAAGGAGTCTTTAAACAGCCTACTAAAATGCTTCAACTTATCTTTATCCTCTTGCATTATCATGAGCAGAACAATTCATACATTCATTTATGGCATCTAACATTACATGCATAATAACCAGTAACAGTAAGACAAATACAATCACATTCATACAACGCATAACACACAGATTTAACGTGGTTCACCCCCGGGATGGGAGCTACGTCCACCAAACTGTGCTTCTATTATATATCTTGAGGGAAGTTAGCACAGTCTGTTGCACTGCATATGCAGCGCGAGGGCGCGAGGTCTCTTCTAGACCTCTGGTATATCTCTATGTTTCCTTTCTTTCAATATATCCTTCCCTCTCTGTTCTCTCTGTGGATGGTTACATACAGACTCAAATGACTCACAGACAACTAGGTGTCTGGATCGTTACAACGCAGTATGTTTGACTGATTCCTGAGTCTACAAAACTATCAACTGACAAACTATCTAACTGACTGATTAGCTAACCCTTTACAATACAAAAATGCAAGCTTTTATAGGCAGCCCGAAGGTCGTTCCATTACAACACTGTGGGCCTGTCCCAACAGTAAACCCATACCCTAAATAGTGACAGTCGGTCCTCTCTGTTCTTGAGGTAGCCGCTTCCCGTCACACCGCAGCTCTCTGTAGTCTTCCATGCTTCCTGGCACTGACCATGGGTACTATGCACCGCTTCTCTTTCTGTCCTTCGTCTTCAATGCTTGAGCCTCGTTGCTCCTTCTTCTTTATGAGGGTCGCTGAGCCCTCCTGTCTTCCGCTGCTGCCTTCAATGCAGTGGTTGAGCTTTCTTCTCTCGGCCGCTCAGGTACCATTGCCTTCTTGACTTTTCTATCCCAAAAGTCATGGTTTTCGGCTCTGCTCTCCAGCTGGAAATGTGTTACGGCGTCATAGCTCCGCCCTGTCCTTTTTCCACCAAAACTTCTCTCTTTCCGCCAAAACTAGCATCTTCTTCTGTAGCTGTGGGATCCTGCTCCAACAGATTATGAATTTGATATATTAAACCAAGCAATATCAGATCAAATTTAAATAATATCATATCAGATCTAATAATGTTAATATCAGATTCAAATAAATGGTTAACCGAGACGGTGGATGCACGACTTTCTTCTTCTTCAAAATTCTGAATTTTGGTGCATGCAATCCTGCCGAAATTTGCTGGAAAAACTAGATCATGGGGAGCGAATGGATCACTCTGGTAATCTGATATTTCTTCCAAAATATCCAAGGTGTCAGATATTTTCACACCAGTAGCAACATTAGAGGAAGAAAAATCAAATTTCTCTTCACTTTCAGAAGCAATTACTAGTAAATTTTGCACAGAATTTAAAGGAAAATCACCGGTGAATGTTTGCATGGAAGTGCAGCAGAATTTTTCTTCAATATCAGAGATTTGAATGTCTTCTTATGTTTCAGAAATATGAGAAGATGAGATATCAGAGATCTCATTTACTTCCGGAGCATCAGGAGAAGGAGTCACTGCATGGAGACTGTCTTCAATTTGAATTCACTGTGTAGAAGCTTCTGCTTCATCTTCATCTTGAACAACTTCATCAAAGAGCGTAGAGGCTGAGACTTTTGAATCAAGGATGCTTATGGTGCTGGGTGTGATCCATGTGCTTCCAAAGGTTTTGTCCAATCTTGTCCAGAGTTCCTCTGGATCTTTAATAGATTTACTGTGGTAGCGCATGCCAGGAGAAAGAGCCAGTTCCATTATTTCAAAAGATTTATCCTTTGCTTTTAGCCAGTCATTATCACTCTCAAAATTATGTCTACCAAGTCCAATAGACACCGAAAAGAGTTTTTGTCTTCTTAGACATATAATCATCTTCAACTTCCATTCAGAATAGTCTGAGGCATCTAAGGATCGGGTGAGAAGAGGAACTGATGAATTCATTTCGAAGTTGTACCTGCAAAACAAAAAAATGATCCAGTAGGAGATCCGAGGAGGAGAAGTGCCTTGTCCGTCGAGGCTCTGATACCATGTTAAATTTGAGCATATAGATCTGTAGACAAACACACAACTCACAAAGAAGATCTCACAATTTACTCAGCCATTGAAGAATGAAACAGTGCAAAAGGCTTGCAGCTGTGAATGCTTTCATTAATCAAAAAATTAATCCAGATAGATAATTACAATGAAGTACAATGGCTTTAATAGCCACAAGCAATTCGAATCCACATGAGGAAGTTCGATTTGATTAGACTCTACTTGACTGTAGGTAACCAAGACTTGTCTAAATCACTATTGGAGGACCCAGTAGTTAACTGTCCTTGTCTAAATCATAACTAGAGTTCTAAAACACAACCAAGTGTTACATTTAGTATTAAATAATGGTTAACTGACTGTGGTAGGTGAGAAAAATGACCCACATGTGTGCAATTAATTAAACCATTATTTAACTGAATGTAGAGAGCTAGAACTGAATGTAACTGACTCCTAACTTGGCTTGACTAGTCATTAACTAAAGTGAACTGACCTTGGTTGGTTTCGGCACTCCCAGTTGCTTTCTAAATTGTAGGGATTGATCTAGGAGACTCCTAAACTTATGCAATCAAGTGCAATAAGTGGTAGTGAGCCTCAAATAGTGTTCCCCACACTTTGGTAACTGAAACATGTGCCCCAATTAGGTCAAGTTTAACCAATGGTGCTAATGACTATAAATAGACTGGATGGACTCCCGATTTAGACATGACTCCTGATTTAGACATATGACCAAATTTGGACAAGGGAGGATTAATAATCCTAACAGGGATTGTAGTAGGGCTTTCGCCCTTGCTACAGGCAGGAACAACTCCCTTTCATCTATAGGATGGAAGGGTAGGGTTCCTGTGAGAATGCAAATAAAAACAGAAAGGAAATGAAATAGATCCCCTCTGCACACAAGGTTAGGGTTACACTCCAAGACCCTGCATACAACTGTTAGGAAACCAAAAGCCCTGCAAGTAATCAATGGAAACCTGCAAGACAGTGTTAAGCAACAAACCTGCAAACAAATAAGGTTAGAAAACTACAATCTATCAAAGCAAACAACATGAAAAGACAAGTATACCTTTTGGTTGGAATGGGCCACCATGCCCTAGCTTGGGAGAGCACCTCTCTTAGGAGTGGGGAGCTATGGCTCAATGGAGGAATGGAGGAGAGGGAGGGTGAATGGCTTTAGAGGAAAATGGTCTCAAGACACTCACATGGGCAGCATAATGATAGGGAGTGAAGGAGTGATTTGAGAGTGACCCCCACCACTCTATTTATACTTTTTTCTCAATATTTTTAGGGTTTTAAGGCCTTGGTTGGGGCTTTAGCCCCTTTTTTGGGATTTTAGCTCCTTTTGCGCAATCTTTATCTCTTTTGGGGGTTTTAAGCTCCTTTGAGGGGTTTTAGCCCCTTTTTGGAGGCTTTAGCACCTATAAGAGCTATTTTGGCTGTTTTTAGGGGTTTTTAAGCCCTTTTTCATATTTTTAAGCCTTCTTGAGGGTGTGGGGGTCAAATGGGGTCAAATGAGGGTCGTACGTAGATGTCTTTAGGTGGTGTAGGTCATGTAAACCTCATTGTGGGATTTTTTGGGTTAACAGATTTCCCCCTGATGTGTGAGGGCAGGAGCTCATCGTATGGCCGACGAACATCATAGGATTTTCTTGGGGAGAGGTGGTGCTTCCTCGGCTGGGGCATGGTGGATTTTGGTTTTTGTATTAATATGGTTCCCATCAATGGGTGAGATACAAATAACATGTGACATGTATATGGACGAGGCGGGCATCCCCATGCTCGTAATGATGTCAAAAGAATAATGTGATCTAAGCTCTATAATACAAGAGCTGATCATTTACAACTATTGTTACAATAGTGGTTGCCTCAATGAGAGGCTGAATACAATACTGATCTAAAGAAATGCTACATTGGACCCATGGAATTCTCATGGAATGCTATATCTTCATGACTAATATCCTGCTAGATCTGGAATGGTACATAGTTTACTGACGGAGAGTCAGAGTCTCTATGGTACAAGTATGCTGCATCAATCATAAATCTATATAGAAGCACTGTTGGGGATTCTGAACACTGTCTCCAATGCAACCCATAAATTGCAAGGACATGAACCTATTGGGGCCCCTCAAATAGACTCATCAATGTGCTAGAGTTAAGTGACATCCGGGGTCCTTGACCGAATACTGCATAGACCAATACCCTGTACAAATCTCAATGATGCGATGATGTAGCTGGAGTTGAGCACGTGAGAAACAACCATCCCGAGAGGCACTAAGGACTCCTCTCAAGTGGTCCAAGGAACTCATTAGTGAGGTTAATGCAACTAGGATACCGGGACCTCTAGATCTATCCTCTGGAATACATGTGTTGTCATCGATAGAGGGAGACCTGCCCCTGGTCAAGGTAATGGTGTTTCCTTGACCAGAAGTGTGAGGGAGATAACCGAAAGTTATGGGACATATGAGGACTGACCCACTGAATGGTGGGGGGGGGGGTAAGGAAGGAGTTGAACAAGGGTAGAGGGAGTGTAGTAGACTCAAACTTCCTTTTTTGAAAGTATGATGGTAGGGCGGACAAGGAAACAAATGAAACTGACTCATGGGAAAGGGATCATAGCTGTAATGCCAGGAATGTCACTCAAGATGGGAAATACTTGGGGGAGGTAGATACTTTTGGTATTGATGGGATCCAAGGAAGACACATTGCAGATTTCTCTGAAGAAGGGTGAACCAAAGTGGGAATGCTACCAAACTATTATCTGTGGGGTGGTGTCTAAAGACACAGTTGTGGTATGATCTCGTGGATTTTTGGCGAGCCTAAGAAAGTAAATGCTCGATGGTGCTTTCAATTTTAGAGAGTCTGAAATCATGAAGAAGACTCCAGTGGGGGATCTTTTTCGTTGGTAGTCTCCTATGCCCAAAAAAGGATAAAAGTATACACAGGAGAGCTCGCCCATCCTTTAGGGGATGAGAGACTTCTTTACCATTGGTAGTCTAGTTAGGCCTGAAAAGGTTAAACCTATACTGACTGGATGGTCATTCAGAACTTTTACGAGCATGAACGAGACCAACTTTTGCTTAGAAATATTTTCTTGATGAGAAGGCCAGAAGAGAGATTAACAACAACCCATGGTGAGATTTTTCATAAAGTTCGGCCCCTTTTCCCGAGAAAGCATAAAAGTATGTAGAGGGGAATGGTCTTGGCTTGAATATGCTAAGGTGGTACTTTTCATGTGCAAGTCTAGATGGTTCACAAAAGGAGATAAACAAGACGATGTAGATTCCCTTTCCTATACTTTAACGAGCGAGAAAGCAAGTAGCTACTCTCGGCCATCTTTTCATTCTTTTAGGAGTCAGAAAAGAGCTTAAAAGAAACTCTAGTATGGTCAACCGATTGCGGTGGCACAGTTGGTGCCCCATGTCGGGACAGTGGACGGTGGTCCAAAGGTCATCTGTGTAGTATGGATGGAGCAAGTGGCTCTTAAACATACCAATACATGCACGAGATAGATCGTGGTAGAGGCATGCAGATCGATGTGGCAGAGGCATGCAAAATGAGATGGCTCTCTGACAGAGGTCAGGAGATTCGTGTGTGAGTTGTGATGGATGAACTTGAGTACATGTGATGTGAGTACAAGTTTGGAGGCAGTTACATGCCAAATGCATGCAAAGGAAATGATCTGTCCTTCGGAGGATGGTCCAGAGATCCGCATAAGGTGTGGTAGACGGATTAGACAACTATATGCTAGAAATCAAAAAGATGTGCCTTACGAGTGGTGACCTGAAAACTTGCATGAGTGGCAGAAGGAAAGCGTGATGCAAGTACAGGTCCAGAGACACTTACATTCATTATGTGGACTGGTAGCTAATGGCGTTGTCCCTAACTTTCGGTGAAAAATGTTGAAAAACAAAAAAGGAAAATCAAGTGACTCGTTGGTGATGTTAAGCATATAATCTCTTGAGGTAGAGCCCATTGCGGGGATTCTCCAAGAGTTGTCCATTAGAGTCAATAAGGGTGTATGCCCCTTTTCCGAGGAAATGGTGGATGGCATATGGGCCATACCACATTGACTCGAGCTTGCCTTTTCCCAACTTGTCATTTGGTTGGTCATAAACTAGAACCATATCTCCTTCGATAAAGGTGCGAGGGTGGACATGGGAGTCATAATGGGCATTTGATCGTGTTTTTGCTGCTTCAATGCATTGGAGGGAAGCTCAAAGGTATTCTAGAGTTTTCTCAAGTTGGAGGAGTCATTATTCCAAAGGAGAAGTATCAGGGAGGAGTTCTACCACAAGGCAGAGGGACGGGATCTGGAACTCTATAGGGAGTACTTATTTAACGCCATGTACTAGGCGGAAAGGGGTGAAATCGGTATTTGTAGTAGGGATTTTGCCTTTGCTATAGGCAGGAATGACTCCCTTTCGCTTATAGGACAGAAGTGTAGGGTTCCTGTGAGAATGCAAATAAAATAGAAAGGAAATGAAATAGGACCCCTCTGCAGACAAGGTTAGGGTTACGCTCCAAGACCCTTCATACAACTGTTAGGAAACCAAAAGCCCTGCAAGTAATCAATGGAAACCTGGAAGACAGTGTTAAGAAACAAACTTGCAAACAAATAATGTTAGAAAACTACAATCTATTAAAGCAAACAACATGAAAAGACAAGTATACCTTCTAGTTGGAATGGGCCACCATGCCCTAGCTTGGGAAAGCACCTCTCTCAGGAGTGGGGAGCTATGGCTCAATGGAGGAATGGAGGATAGGGAGGGTGAATGGATTGAGAGGAAAATGGTCTCAAGCCACTCACATGGCCAACATAACGATAGGGAGTGAATGATTGACCCCCACCCCTCTATTTATACTTTTCTCAATATTTTTAGGGTTTTAAGCCCCTGGTTGGGGATTTAGCCCCTTTTTGGGGATTTTAGCCCCTTTCGCTCAATATTTAGCTCTTTTGGGGGGTTTAAGCTCCTTTGAGGGGTTTTAGCCCCTTTTTGGAGGCTTTAGCCCCTATGAGATTTATTTTGGCTGTTTTTAGGGGTTTTTAAGCCTTTTTCATATTTTTAAGCCTTCTTAAGCGTGTGGGGGTCAAATGAGGGTCGTACGTAGATGTATTTAGGTGGAGTAGGTCATGTAGAGCTCATTGTGGGGTTTTTTGGGTTATCAGGTTTCTCCCTGATGTGTGAGGGCAGGAGCTCATTGTATGGCCGACGGACATCATAGGATTTTCTTGGGGAGAGGTGGTGCTTCCTGTGTTGGGACATGGTGGCTTTTATTTTTTGTATTAATATGGTTCCCATAAATAGGTGAGATACAAATAATGTGTGACATGTATATGGAAAAGGTGGGAATCCCCATGCTCGTAACGATGTCAAAGGAATAACGTGATATAAGCTCTGTAATACAAAAGCCGATCATGTACAACTGTTGTTACAATAGTGGTTACCTCAATGAGAGGCTGAATACAATACTGATCTGAAGAACTGCTACATTGGACCTATGGCATTCTCATGGAATGCTATATCTTCATGACTGACAGTATACTGCATCTAGAACGGTACATAGTTTATTGAAGGAAAGTTAGAGTCTCTATGGTACAAGTATGTTGCATCAATCATAAATCTATATAGAAGCACCACTAGGGCTTCAGAACACTGTCTCCAACGCAACCCAGAAATCACAAGGGAAATGAACATGTTGGGGTCCCTCAAATAGACTCATCAATGTGCTAGAGTTAGGTGACATCTGAGGTCTTCGACCAAATATTGCACGGATGAATACCTTGTACAAATCTCAACAGTGTGATGATGTAGCTGGAGTCGAGAACATGAGAAACAACCATCCCGAGAGGCACTAAGGACTCCTCTCAAGTGGTCCAAGGAACTCATCAGTGAGGTTAATGAAACCAGGATACATGGACCTCTGGATCTATCCTTTGGAATACATGTGTTGTCATCGACAGAGGGAGACCTACCCCTAGTCAATGTAATGGTGTTTCCTTGACTAGAAGCATGAGGGAGATAACCGAAAGATGTGAGACAATCTGAGGACTGACCCATTGAATGGGGGGGGAAGGGAAGGAGTTGAACAGGGGTAGAGGGAGTGTAGTAGACTCAAACTTCCTTTGTTCATAGTACGGCGATAGGGAAGACTATGCAGAAAATGAAACTGACTCATGGGAAAGGGATCATAGCTATAATACCAGGAATGTCACTGCACATGGGAAATACTTGGGGGAGGTAGATACTCTTGGTATTGATGGGATCCAAGGAAGAAACATTATAGAGTAATATGAACAAAGGCGACCCAAAGTGGGAATGCTTCCAAACTATTATCTATGGGGTGGTGTCGAGAGACACAGTTGTGGTACGATCTCGTAGATTTTTGGCGACCTTGAGAAAGTAAATACTTGATGGTGCTTTCAATTTTAGAGAATCTGAAAGCATGAAGAAGACTCCAGTGGGGGATCTTTTTCGTTGGTAGTCTCCTATTCCTGAAAAAGGATAAAAGTATACATAGGAGAGCTCTCCCATCCTTTAGGGGATGAGATACTTCTTTTTCGTTGGTAGTCCAGTCAGGCCGAAAAAGGTTAAACCTATACTGACTGGACAGTCATTCAGATAATTTTATGAGCATGAACGAGACCAAGTTTTCTCAACAATATTTTCTTGATGAGAAGGCCGGAAAAGAGCTTAAGGATAACTCATGGTGAGATTTTTCCTAAAGTTCGACCCCTCTGCCCGAGAAAGCATAAAAGTATGCAGAGGGGAATGGTCTTGGCTTGAATATGCCAAGGTGGTCCTTTTCATGTGGTAGTCTATATGGTTTGCAAAAGGAGATAAACAAGATGATGTAGATGCCCTTTCCTATGCTTTAACGAGTGAGAAAGGAAGCAGTTGCGCTCGACCATCTTTTCATTTTTTTAGGAGTAAAAAAAGAGCTTAAAAGAAACTCTAGTATGGTCAACCGATTGCGGTGGCACAGTTGGTGCCCCATGTCGGGACAGTGGACAGTGGTCCAGAGGTCATCTGTACAGTATGGATGGAGCAGGTGGCTCTTAAACATACCAATACATACATGGGATAGATCGCAGTAGAGACACGTGGGTCGATGCGGTAGATGCATGCAAACTGAGGTGGCTCTCGGACAGAGGTCAGGAGAGTCATGTGTGAGTTGTGATGGACAGACTTGACTACATGTGATGTGAGTGCAATTCCAGAGGCAGTTATATTCCAAATGCATGCAAAGGAAATGATTCATCCTTCAGACAATCGTACGGAGATCCGCATACGGTGCGGTGTGTTCGAATATAATAAACCCACTCATAAAATAATTAATCATTATTTGATTAATTTCCTACCCACTAGCTTAGATAGTTGGCATCCACTTGCACCTTATAGTCAACACTTGCCATCTATATTGTAGGAATGATTTATTTATGATTCTGGGTTGATCTTGACCACTTTATGGCCATCTAGAATTGGTAACTACGCTTTTACAGCAGAATCTGCTTTATTCTATTTTTTCTGATTTATCCTTCTTTTCTATGGACAAGGTAAAGCTAGTCAACTAGGAAACTGGCAGCTTTTGTTGCCAACCCATCCTCCATTATTTTCTCTCCATATTCTAAGATTAGCAAGTCTTTCCTTCACTCATTATCACTCACACATGCTATTGCTAATTCGTGAGGTGCTTGGTAGATTGGGAAAGTGCTTTAGTCAACTATGGGGTTTATCATAATTAGTAAGCCTACTTTATGAGCTATATTGAGTTGTCTTCATGCAACTCCTTTTCCCTTTATAAGGATGTATTACCTATGTAATAATATAAATTATCATTTATTAATCATTCATTAATGTGTGTTCATTAATTATTCTTCTTCTCTCCTTATGCTAATTCTCTACAATTCTATGTGAGGTTAATTGTGTGCCTAGATCCTTAGCCAGTTTATGAAATTCCTTATGCCATCAAGGCTTTAGAATTTCTACATGGTATCAGAGCTAAGGTTCTCAAAGTTCATGTTATACATGGTATCAGAGCTGAGGATATCAAAGCTCTACATGATATCAGATCTTTGAGAGTTCATTGATTAATGCTCCTTTTCATATTTGCAGGTTTATTTTGCAGGTTCAACTTCGAATGGATTCAAGAGTATCAATTCCTCTTGTTTCTCCATTCACAAGCTATTCAGAGTGGAAACTGAAGATGATTTCATTTCTAAAGAGACAAGGTCTCTATGAGATATCTATTGGAGCTAGTGAAGAGTCTTATGAAGATCCAAGTGGCTGGTTGAATGACCGTGATAGAGAAATTGGAACTATTTGTCTAGCTATCTCTCCATGCATGTGCTACCTTATTGATTATGTTGATTACCCAAAGGATCTCTGGACAACATTGGATAGAGTTTTGGGAAAGGACAATGAGGATTCTTTTAGCTATGTGGAGAGTGCCTCTAGCTCCTCAATGATTTATCTCTCTCAAGATGTCTCGGCCTCTACAGTCTCTGATGAAGTTGATCATGAAGAAGAAATTTCTCATACAGTTCCTGTTGCTACTACTCTCCTTGATTCGAATGCTTCCTCTTTCAATCAAGAAGCAAATATTGAAGAGCCATCTTTTTCTGTGTCTCTTGAAGTAGAAGATATTGATTCATCTTCTTATGATGTTGTTGATGAAAACGAAGTGACTAATGGAGCTGCTATTGCTATTGATGATTCACTCACACATTCCGTGTTCTCTATGTCTTCTATCATGGATTTTGAGATCCATATGCCAGAACTCTCACACTTTGTGCATGCCTCTCTTCTTGATGGTGCGCAACCCAGTGAATTCCAGGATGTTTTCTTAGCCAAATCAAGTCCTTCTAGTGTTTTTCCACTTACCATACTTGATCCCAGGTGCTTCTGCAGCTCCTCCTTTATTCTTGGCACTCATTCTCAGAGCCTCCTTGAATATTTTGAACATCAATATCTTTCATCCTCTCATTCTTCTACCATAGAGGATTATTTACCAGTATATTCCCATAAGTCTATTGTTGTGCTTATTTGTGATCTCTTGGATTCTTTGGAAGCTAGATCAACCCATGGAGCCCATTCATTTGCACTTTTTGATCCTATGTCTTCTCTATGTTCCTACAAGATCACTTCCACACATCCTCTCTGTGTAAATGAAGATGGAGACATTATACTTTCACTTGGATAGTTATTTCACCTATATGGAGCTCAGTTCATCTCTACTGGTTCAAAGTTCAAGTCATCTCATCATCTTGGAGCTAATTACAAGTCTCAAGATCCTTCAGTATTTCCTTCACATCATTGGATCTCAGTTGTTCTACATGGTCCTACAACTTTCCTTGATCCAAGTGAGCAGATTTATCTTGTTCCCAAGAAGAAGATTCCTCCAGAAATCAGCATTTAGTTTGGAGCAGAAGAAACACCAGCAGTTCAACAGTTTTGGTATTGCTTTTCATGTCCTTTCTTGAGGGAGTATTTTCCCCTTGAGGTTTTGCCTCTTTCCTCATTTCTTTGGACAAGATAAATTGTAAAAGGGTGACCATAGCTTTATTGCAGGGCCATATAGGCATATATATTTCTAATTAGTTCAGGGATATCATCATAAAGTTAGGCTTAAAGGGGGGTTTTCAAATATAATAAACCCACTCATAAAATAATTAATCATTATTTGATTAATTTTCTACCCACTAGCTTAGCTAGTTGGCATCCACTTGCACCTTAGAGTCAACACTTGCCATCTATATCGTAGGAATGATTTATTTCTGATTCTGGGTTGATCTTGACCACTTTATGGCCATCTAGAATTGGTAACTGTGCTTTACAGTAGAATTTGCTTTATTCTGCTTTTTCTGCTTTATCCTTCTTTTCTATGGACAAGGTAAAGCTAGTCAACTAGGAAACTGGCAGCTTTTGTTGCCAACCCATCCTCCATTATTTTCTCTCCATATTCTAGGATTAGCAAGTCTTTCCTTCACTCATCATCACTCACACATGCTACTGCTAATTGGTGAGGTGCTTGGTAGATTGGGAAAGTGCTTTAGTCAACTATGGGGTTTATCATAATTAGTAAGCCTGCTTTATGAGCTAGCTTGAGTTGTCTTCATGCAACTCCTTTTTCCTTTATAAGGATGTATTCCCTATGTAATAATATCAATTATCATTTATTGATCATTCATTAATGTGTCTTCATTAATTCTTCTTCTTCTCTCCTTATGCTAATTCTCTACAATTCTATGTGAGGTTAATTGTGTGCCTAGATCCTTATCCAGTTTATGAAATTCCTTATGCCATCAAGGCTTTAGAATTTCTACACAGTGGATGGATTAGACAGATATATGGTAGAAATAAAAATGATGTGCCTTACAGGTGGTGGCCCAAAAACTTGCATGAGTGGCGGAAGGAAAGCGTGGAAAGTACAGGTCCGGAGACACTTACATTCATTATGTGGTACGCAAATCGAGGTAACTTTCAGGAAGTGGTCCCAAAAATTAATTTCTAGACATGAGACGATGGTCTCATAAAAAGATAGAGGGTGGAAATTTGAGCCCGAAGGTGTGAGAGGTGTCTCGAGCAAGCTCTGGGTGACTTTGGACTGGTAGCTAATGGTGCTGTCCCTGACTTGTGGTGAAAAACATTGAAAAAAAAATGGAAAATCAAGAGACTCATTGGTGATCTTAAGTGTAGAATATATTGAGGTAGAGACCATTGCGGGGATTCTCCAAGAGTTCTCCATCAGAGTCAATAAGGGTGTATGCCCCTTTTCTGAGGCAATGGTGGATGGCATATGGGCCGTACCACATTGAATCGAACTTGCCTTTTCCCAACTTGTGATTTGGTTGGTCATAGACTAGAACCGTATCTCCTTTGCTAAAGGTGCGAGGGTGGACATGGGATTCATAATGGGCCTTTGATCATGTTTTTGTTGCTTCAATGGCTTGGAGGGCAGCTCAAAGGTATTCTATAGTTTGCTCAAGTTGGAGGAGTCGTTCTTCCAAAGGCGAAGTATTGGGGAGGAGTTCTACCATGAGGCGGAGGGACGAGATCTGACACTCTGTAGGGAGTACTGATTAAATGCCACGTACTAGGTGGAAAGGGGTGAAACCAGTATTTGTAGTAGGGCTTTCACCCTTGCTACAGAAAGGAATGACTCCCTTCCATGTATAGGATGGAAGGGTAGGGTTTCTATGAGAATGCAAATAAAAATAGAAAGGAAATGAAATAGAACCCCTTTGCACACAAGGTTAGGGTTACGCTTCAAGACCTTGCATACAACTGTTAGGAAACCAAAATCCCTGCAAGTAATCAATGGAAACCTGCAAGACATTGTTAAGCAACAAACCTGCAAACAAATAAGGTTATAAAACTACAATCTATCAAAGCAAACAACATGAAAAGACAAGTATACCTTCTAGTTGGAATGGGCCACCATGCCCTAGCTTGGGAGAGCACCTCTCTTAGGAGTGGGGAGCTATGGCTCAATGGAGGAATGGAGGAGAGGGAGGTTGAATGGCTTGAGAGGAAAATGGTATCAAGGTACTCACATGGGAAGCATAACGATAGGGAGTGAAGGAGTGTTTTGAGAGTGACCCCCACCCCTCTATTTATACTTTTTCTCAATATTTTTAGGGTTTTAAGGCCCTGGTTGGGGCTTTAGCCCCTTTCGCTCAATCTTTAGCTCTTTTGGGGGTTTTAAGATCCTTTGAGGGGTTTTATCCCCTTTTTAGAAGCTTTAGCCCCTATGAGAGCTATGTTGTCTCTTTTTAGGGGTTCTTAAGCCCTTTTTCATATTTTTAAGCCTTCTTGAGGGTGTGGAGGTCAAATGGGGTCAAATGAGGGTCGTACGTAGATGTCTTTAGGTGGTGTAGGTCATGTAGAGCTCATTATGGGATTTTTTGGGTTAATATATTGCCCCTTGATGTGTGAGGGCAGGAGCTCATCATATGGCTGATGGACATCATAGGATTTTCTTGGGGAGAGGTGGTGCTTCCTAGTTTGGGGCATGGTGGCTTTTGATTATTGTATTAATATGGTTCCCATCAATGGGTGAGATACAAATAATTTGTGACATGTATATGGATGAGGTGGGAATCCCCATGCTCGTAATGATGTCAAAAGAATAATGTGATCTAAGATCTATAATACAAGAGCTGATCATGTACAACTGTTGTTACAATAGTGGTTGCCTCAATGAGAGGCTGAATACAATACTAATATGAAGAACTACTACATTGGACCCATGGAATTCTCATGGAATTATATATCTTTATGACTGATGGTTTGCTGGATCTATAATGGTACATAGTTTACTGGCAGAGATTCAGAGTCTCTATGGTACAAGTATGTTGCGTCAATCATAAATTTATATAGAAGCACTGCCGGGGCTTCTGAACACTGTCTCCAACACAACCAAGAAATAACAAGGGATATGAATCTGTTGGGGTCCCTCAAATAGACTCATCAATGTGCTAGAGTCAGGTGACATCTGGGCTCTTCGACCAAATACTGCATAGACCAATACCATGTACGAATCTCAATAGTGTGATGATGTAGCTGGAGTCGAGCACATGAGAAACAACCATCCCTAGAGGCACTAAGGACTCATCTCAAGTGGTCCAAGGAACTCATCAGTGAGGTTAATGAAACCAGGATATAGGGACCTATGGATCTATCCTTTGGAATACATGTGTTTTCGTCGATAGAGGGAGACCTGCCCCTGGTCAAGGTAATGGTGTTTCCTTGACCAGAAGCATGAGGGAGATAACCAAAAAATGTGAGACAATCCGAGGACTGACCCATTGAATTGGGGGGGGAAGGGAAGGAGTTGAACATGGGCAGAGGGAGTGTAGTAGACTCAAAATTTCTTGGTTCAGAGTATGATGATAGGGTGGAACAGACAACAAATGAAATTGACTCATGGGAAAGGGATCATAGCTGTAATACCAGGATTGTCACTACAAATGGGAAATACTTGGGGGAGGTAGATACTTTTGGTATTGATGGGATCCAAGGAAGACACATTGGAGAGTACTATGAACAAAGGTGACCCAAAGTGGGAATTCTGCCAAACTATTATCTGTGGGGTGGTGTCTAGAGACACAGTTGTGGTACGATCTCATGGATTTTTGGCAAGCCCAGGAAAGTAAATGGTAGAGGGTGCTTTCAATTTTAGAGAGTCTAAAAGCATGAAGAAGACTCCAATGGGGGCTCTTTTTCGTTGGTAGTCTCCTATTCTCATAAAAGGATAAAAGTATACACATGAGATCTCGCCCATCCTTTAGGGGATGGGAAACTTCTTTACCGTTGGTATTCTAGTCAGGATAGAAAACGTTAAACCTATACTAACTGGACAGTCATTCAGATACTTTTACGAGCATGAATGAGACCAAGTTTGCTCGGAAATATTTTCTTGATGAGAAGGATGGAAAAGAGCTTAACGACAACCCATGGTGAGATTTTTCATAAAGTTTTTCCCCTCTGCTTAAGAAATCATAAAAGTAAGCAGAGGGGAACCATCTTTGCTTGAATATGCCAAGGTGGTCCTTTTCATGTGGTATTCTACATGATTTGCAAAAGGAGATAAACGAGATGATTTAGACGCCCTTTCCTATACTTTAACGAGCAGGAAAGGAAGCAGCTGCGCTCGGCCATCTTTTCATTCTTTTAGGATTCAGAAAAGATCTTAAAAGAAACTCTAGCATGGTCAATTGATTGCGGTGGCATAGTTGGTGCCCCATGTTGGGACAATGGACAGTGGTCCAAAGGTCATCCATGCAGTATGGATGGAGTAGGTGGCTCTTAAACATACCAATACATACATGGGATAGATCGCAGTAGAGGCATGTGGGTCGGTGTGGCAGAGGCACACAAACTGAGGTGTCTCTCGGACAGAGGTCACAAGAGTCGTGTGTGATTTTTGATGGACGAACTTGACTACATGTGATGTGAGTGCAAGTTTAGAGGTAGTTATATGCCAAATGCATGGAAAGGAAATGATCTATTCTTCAGAAGATGGTACAGAGATCCACATAAGGTGCAGTGAATGGATTAGATAGCTATATGCTAAAAATAAAAATGATGTGCCTTATGGGCGGTGGCTCAAAAACCCGCATGAGTGGTGGAAGGCAAGCGTGATGCAAGTACAGGTTTGGAGAGACTTCCATTCATTATGTGGTATGCAAATCGAGGTAACTTCCAGGAAGTCGTCCTGAAAATTACTTGTTAAACATGAGACAATGATCTCATAAGGATATAGTGGGAGGAATTCTGAAACCAATGGCATGAATGGCGTCTCAAATGGACTCCGTATGGTCTTGTTGTGTCGAAAGGAAGAAAATAGGTCAAATGGGTCCTATATAAGGGTGGGGATGACTTTGTGAAGTGTCATTGTCACTATTCACTGTAGAGTTGGAGAGGTGGGTCCTTGATTTTATTTTGCTGATTTATCCCATTCCGAGCAGCAGTTTCGAGTTCTACAACTTGGAGGTAAGAGCTCTTGCCAAATCTATCCCTTTTAGTGGTTTACATTTTCAATTTGGTCACCTGGAAGGCCTCTATGAGCTTGTTGGGGTTTCAATGAGCCAAGTTGCACCTTTCAAGGGAAAAGAGTGACCTGGTCACACATGTGAGGCCTTTTTGAGCGACCTGGTCGCTCTTTTTGGCCAAACAGGTGCGAATTGCTCCCTGGGTGACACTTTTTCATGAGAGCAGTGGTTGACAGCTATGTTTTGCTTCTGCAGGATGGCTGAGATTAAGTGGCATGAGAGAGACTATAAAGACCTCCGGGAGGTGGCCTTGAGGGATGGGAATGTGCATGCTACATTGGCCTTTTGTGGTTTATTGAAGTTCATGTGGATACCCCTCATGAAGAGCTTGCATTTGTTGCTACAAACGTTGGTGAGATTTTGGGATATTGGGGAGGAGACCTTCCTCTTCTAGGGCTAGTGTATTGAGATTACGCTGGTGGATCTATACTTCTTGACTGGGCTCCCTATGTTGGGAGTTGTTGGTGACTTGGCACTGGTGTTGTCTCGGGGGGAGACATTAGAGGAGTTATGTGATAGGCACTATTATGCTGCTGCGTATGTGCATGGCTCACACATCTTGATGTGTGACATTGAGGACCTATCGACACGGGCAGTGGCGAAATTACTGCTACGTATCTTGGGTTCCATGGGGAGCCACAAGATATCTAGAGGGAAGCTGTAGTTGGTAGAGCATGCTATGAGGGGTGCTTATTATGGGTGGGCCCAGATGTATCTTCAGGGTATTCGACATCAGTTGAACAATGCGAGGGCATCCAGAATAGGATTTTGTTTTGGGTCCTTCTTATGTGTTTTATTTTTTGAGAAAGTACCTACTATGCGTCAGCACCGGGTAGTGTGAGATGGTGGTCCACAGGAGCCACAGATGTGTAGGTGGTTCTAGATGATGGTGTGAGAGGGCGGTAGTAGAGTGGGCCGCTTCTTCACTGAGGAGTTGCTTGAGTAGTGGCGGAAACTCCCAGTGATTATTGAGGAGTACCCTTATGTGGGTATGGATTATTGTGGGGATCCCAAGATACCCCGAGCTCTTGGTTAGGCCTAGGGACCAGCTGGTATGTATGTGTGATGTCTTTATGTTCATCTTTATACATAGTGTAGTTGATATGGTTAATGATTATATATATAGATTGATGGTGTCTTTGTTTGTGTATGTAGATGTTGGTCCCTGCCCACTGCCTGAGTATTAGAGGCGAGTGGTCACTATTGTAGAGGCGACGGTTCTTGTAGGGAACCCTCGCAGGAGACAATGGGAGGTGGATGATTTTTTGCCGTATTTGAAGTGGCTTGCTAATGGGATATCTGATGATAGTTGGAATCATTTGAACAATGATTTGATTGCTACTATTCATAGTTTTCCTCTAGAGTGGACCTCTGTGATGAGCAGGATGGTCATGGCCTACGATTACCTTCGTCGGGCGGCGAGAGGGGATCTTCCTGCAGAGGATGAGTCTTCTGAGGAAGATGATGATACTGATCCAGATGAAGAGTCTGGGTTATATTAGCAGCCAGTGGGGATGCCACTAGTGCGTTGGTGTACTTAGGAGCTTTTGCATCGCTATGTATATTCAGCTGATAAAGCATATGTGGCTTCTCATTTTGTAGTAGACATATTTTGGACATGTGACTTATATACCTATATATATGTTTTACGCACATGGATGTGCTTTTTATGGTTTTATATGTGAGTCTTTTTATGATGATGTGAAATGTAATGCCTAGATGATGTATTTTTACACTTGTGTGTGTGTTTTATATATGATTATGCATGATGTTGTGTTTGTATTTTTCCTATATGTGATTATGAATGTGCCAATTTAGAATATCATTAGCCATTTGATCTACTACACTATTGAGGTTTCTAGAAACATGTGTGAATGTAATGGATTCAAATGTTCTAACCATATGTTTAGTGCGCAGGAATTTTCTAAAGAGGCAGGGATCACGTACCCGGTAGTAGTTGTTCAACTGGGAAACAAGCAGCTAGGAGTCTAAGAAGACATCGAGATGGTGAATGCCTAACTGGAGAGTGACGGTCAAGAGGCCATTGACACCATCATACTTAAACTGGTTGTTGGTCACAGTGCCCACACATATTTCGTCGATATGTATCAACTCGTGCGATGGGGAGTAGATGACCCATGCATCAGAGGCAAGGTTTGGAGACCATTGGCTCGCTCCATCAACAAATCCAATGTTCCAGTCTGAGGTAGGATCCATCTGGAGCAATGAGGGGAAACAATACATAAGACTCACTTTTAAAAATGTGTAAAACAAAAAAGGGAAAAGACTATATTACAAGCTACACTACTGTCACTTAAAGAGGTGATGTTAGAGGGAAAGTGGTTTGGACTTTTAGGGAATCAACGGTCATTCCTTTGTGTGACATGATGAACCCTGGGAGACGGCCTATTGGGACATAGAAAACACACTTGAAAGGGTTCAAGAAGATTTTGTAGTTGCAAAATCGTAGGATGCTTGCCGCAAGTCGTCAATGTGTTGTGCTTGCTTCTGTGACCGCGCGATGAGGTTGTCAAGATAGACCAAGATGATGTGGATGAGGTTGCAGAAATAGTGTGTCATGGCATGTTGGAAGGTGGCTCCAGCGTTCTTCAGACCAAAGGGCATTACTCGATAGGAAAATATGCCCCACGAGGTTGTGAATGTAGTATTGTAACAATCTTCTTCCCGGATCTGGATTTGGTTATATTCGAAAAATCCATCCATGAAGGAAAAGACCTCATGTTCGGCGCATGCACCAATAATCTGATCGATGAAGGGTGTTGGGAAGTTGTCTTTGGGACACGCCCCATTTAGATTATAGAATTCTGTGCAAACCCAGTGTTGGTCCTTCTCTCTTCTCTGGGCAGACCGGGGTTTACTGTATTGTACCAAAAAAACCCCTAGCTCACTGGCCCTTTCGGAAACAGACCACAGAACGGCATGAAGTCTCACCTGAAGTGATCCTAGATGGGGTGGTTAAAGAATCAGGTTTCCTCAACCAGGTTCTGCAGCATCCTAGGTCCTCCTGAATCTACTTAACCAGCTGAATCTATCAAAAAGGGCTATTACTCTCTTACTAGCTGACTCTGCCATGAGACTGACTCTTATTGCATCGTAGCCTCTAGGACGATGCACAAACTTCCTCTTCTACTCAACTCCTAACCTGCGATATCTCACACTGTAGCTCCTCCGAAAGTGCGATATCGCCTTTATACACTGTGATATTTCCTACAGTAAGGCTCAGTATGCTCATCAACTCTAAAATCCCAGAGGCTTTCTCCCTAGGTACAGTAGCTTAGTTACCTTTCATTAGGATGTTAAAAAACCTCACTTAAACTTCTATAGTCTAACACGCTCAACATCAATTACACTCAACTCGTTGAACTAAATATATAGACGTCACTTAACACTGTAATTGTTAGCTGTCATGAATCAAGCACTGATAAACTCATATACAGAATACTCAACACATTCAACTCACATTTAACCTTCTATGTTACTATAAACTGAAGGATATCATACATAGATTCATTAACTGATAAGAAAAGTTCATGTAACAGATAACAGATAGCAAATAAGTATAGCACAATCACATGAAACAGTCGCACAACACACGGATGTACGTGGTTCACTTCCAGGGGGGAAGATACATCCATAGGAACTGTGTTTTTATTATATCTTGAGAGAGTGAACACAGTTCCGTTGCAACCTCCTATGCAGCTTGAGATCTTCTGGGAAACTCCATGCACACAGCTGGGAGCCCTTCTCTCTTAGATCTCTTTTCTTCCTATAAAGATTTCTTCTTACAATATATCCTTCCTCTCTCTCTCTCTCAATACCTGTGGATTGTTACATTCATGCTCAAGGAGCTGGCCACTGGTTACAATAGATAACTATAGACTTAACAACAGAACTAGAGCTCGAATATTTCTCAAGGTCTTATAATACTGACGACAACTAGAAACAACTCTACCCACCCCGACCAACTATATAACCTTTCATAATACAAAATACATGCTTAAATAGGTGGCCCGAAGGTCTCACCATGATACAACACTGTGGGCCTATCCCAACAGTAACCCAAAACCCTAACTATGACAGTCGTCCTATCTGTACTTTGAACTGCCGCTTACTGGTCACACCACAGCTTCCTATAGTATTTCACGATTTTTGGCGCTGATCGTGGGTATGGGTGTCAGTTCCTCAGTTTCTCCCCTTCTATCCTTTGTCTTGAATACCTCAGCTCGTTGCTCCTTTTCCATTTATGAGGGTAGATGATCCCTCCTGTCTTCGTCGCTACCTTAAATGCAGTGGTTGAGCTCTCTTCTCAGCCGCTTCAGGTACTATTTCCTTTGACTTCCTTGTTCTGATATAGTAGCTTTTCCTGTAGCTGTGAGGCCTTTCTCCAACATTCCCCTAACACTTACTTGTGGCTCATCCCCGATCCACTAACAGTTGGATTCTCTTGCTGTAGCTTCTCCTTGGCTTCCTACGAAGTCCTTGCGAATCTCTCTTTGAGTCCTGCGACATCTTTGTCCATAGCTTTGACACAGTCTTGTGCCACCTCAAGCATAGCTTGAATAATCAGGGGGTCTTCTATGCTATCAATTTCACTCTTGCTTGCAGTGAACTCCTTAACCTTCTGCTCAATCGCATCGACCAGCTCTGCGATTTGTTCCTGATACGGTTGAAGCATATTATTGAATTGTATCTCTTTTTCTCACAACCGTTGCGTTTCCTATTGCAAATGGTTCATATTTGTCGTCTTCTTCATCTTTGCAAGAGCTCCTAAGATCTTGACTTCTTCCTTGATTTTTGCTATTGCGTTCTCTATGTTCTGGATGCTCTACTGCAATTCCAGTCTATTTGGGAGCTCTTGTAGCTCCGACCATGTCTTCGTCGCATCAGCTAGTAATGACTCTGCATCATCTATGCGACACTTCATCTACATTAAAGTGATTCTAAAGGCTTGTGCCCTTGCTTCCTTGTCTGCCTCAGGTGTGCCTAGTGCTCGAGCCTCAAGCTCAGCAATGTGTGCCTTGTGGTCTTCCTCCATCTTCCAATCAAATTTTCTCTTTTCTCCTTTGTTCTCTCTATCATCTTTGGCCTGTCTTCTGTCAACTTAGTTTTTAGGTCTCTTTTATCTTTCCTTCCCTCATTGTCATGCTCTCGCTATCGTTGCTTGCGAGACCTACCATCCATTTCTTCATCATAAGGATTCAAATCCTTGGTATCAAGAGAACTCCTAGCCCTATTAACGGCCTCCAATCTTTCTCTGCCATCCTTGAGCGAATACGACTCCTTACCTTCAAATGACCACTTCACCTAGATCACCATCAAATCCCTCACACAAGATATACTCCAAAGTTGCATATAGGTATTTTCATGGATCAACAGCTCCTTTAAGGATCTTAAGATTTTGAGAATCCTTCCACAGATATCCTTTCCTCTTTATCTGGGTTAGAAATCGTATCACAAAGAAAATATAAATCTGTATCTTCCAGCCTTCTCAAACATTTCATTCAGTTTGGATCCTTTCATACGAAAACTATACAAACCATGAATTCCATTCCGAGAACAAGCCTTTGTCTGCATGCTGATCTGACTGAAACTGAGGATATGTCTTACTGTCTCCAAGGTTATAGTCTGTAAATTTGAAAGCAGGGACATATCCTAACAGTTCTCCATCTTCCTTTACACGAGGATCGATCGACGGTAGTGGAATAGGAAACTTAGCACCCTTGGGAATGGTTACCTCTAGTGCATCCTTGACTCATGGAACAATGTATACTGTTGCCATAGGAACTTCTTCTTCGTGCTCTGATATGTAATCTTCTACTATCTGAGCTTGACTCTTAATCCTTGGTGTTTTCCTGACCTATGGTGCACCTAATTTCACAATCCTGGGTGGCGTCGTCATAGCAGACTCGAGGCCACCACGCTGGAATCGTCGCACGACTTCTTCTAAAGGTTCCTTCTTGGACATAAACCGGTTGGTGCAATACTTTGGACTGGTAATGGCTGTGAAAATGGGGAAACTAGCACTTTTAACTGGAGTATCTCTGCACAGGGAAAACTCTTCAAATTACTCTATAGCTCTCAGAAATCACAAAAGTAACCCTTCTGGATGAATGATCTATGTATTTGTACTGAAGGCGGTAATCTCTGAAGCAACGGTCACTTAGGCTGGACCCATTGGCGGCATTTATTGCATGGACAAGACAACACCTGGCACCCTGCTCCTCATTAATTGCTGAAAATCCATTCAAATCTCCCTCAAAAATTGTGTGCAAGTGCCGGTCTCGACCAAGATTTACCAAATCTAGGACAATCACTGTACTGTTTCCAAATCTAGGGCAACGTATACCTATCATATCTAGATTAATTGCTTGTAAGAAGGCAAAGTGACTGGCCCTCTTTCCCTTTCAAAATAATCTTTGTAGCACGGGGAACATCACCTCGCTGTGATGTCACACCGCATCGTCCTAGACCAAAAAGTTGGCGTGAAACTCCACAACGTTCAAAAACTCCACAATGTTCAAAAAACTCCACAACATCCTATGACTTGTGCCAAATAAACTTTCCTGCTGCGATTCCTCCTACTTAGAAGTTTTTCATCTTGTGTAGACTAGTTATGGGTGCGATGCCTCCTTTCAACTACACTGGACATCTGCACCTACTTAGTTCTCTAAGTTAGGGTTTGGAGGTGGAGTGGCTATCACTATAAAGATTAAGCCTACTACCATTAATCAAAGTAGGAACAAGTTCCCCATTCAGTTTACTGAGCTGAATGGCACCTCCTTCTGTAACTTGCTGAATCTGATATGGCCCCAACCAATGTTACTTGAACTTCCCTATAAAATTAACAAACTCATTGTCATAAAGGAGCACTAGGTCTCCTGTCTGAAAAATATTTCTCATGATGTGCCTGTCATGCCAAGATTTTTCTCTTGTCTTCTACACTTTTTGATGAAATCCTGCGATGAATCTGTCTTCTTCTAAGGCAATCAGCTGCGCTAATCTTTCATTCATCATACCTGTATCAGCCATCTCGATAATTTGAGCAATTATTAAACTGAGAATAATATATTCCATAGGCATAACAACCTCTTGTCCATACACCAAGCTGAAAGGTGTGTGTCCTGTAAGTTTCTTGCATGTAGTCCTATAAGCCCATAATACAACATTAACCCTGAGGTCCCAATCATCTCTTTGGTTGTTACAGATCGTAGTAAGAGCATTTTCTAGAATCTTGTTAAAAGCCTCCACCATACCATTAGCTTGTGGGTGGTAGGGAGTGCTCTTATTATGCTGTATTTGAAATTCCTCTGTCAAGGCCTCAATAGTGCGATTCAGAAAATGTGTGCTTTGATCACTCATCAAAATTGCTGGACATCCAAATCTACTTATGATGTTTTAAAAAATGAACTGTGCAGCTGTAGCAGCATCACAATTCCTTACTGCTTTGGCCTTTGCCCACCTGGTGAGGTTTTCTGTTCCTGTGATGATGTATCTCGCACCAGTTCATTTCCCTGGTAGGTTGATATGACCCACGAAATCTATGGCCCACTTGTCAAATGCCCGCAGCATAGTCTATGGTCGTAGCGGCATTTCATCTCTCCGTGAAGGTTTTCCTACCCTCTGGCAGATATCACAGCATCTACAAAACTCCTTAGTGTCTTTATGCAAAGTAGGCCACCATAATCCTACAGCTAGAATTTTCTGAGTAGTCGGCTTTCCTGCGAAATGACCTCCTGCAGTACCTAAATGTGCTTCTCTGATAATGGCCTCTTTCTCGTGCGGCATCACACATCTGTGCAGGACTTCATTTGGACCTAACTTGTATAAATGTCCTGTGATCAAAGTGAAATCTTCTGCTTTAACAACTAATTGTTTCTTTTGCTTCTTAGTAAACTCAACTGGTGCCCACCCTGTAGTAAGAAAGTGAATAATATCTGCGTAATACTCATCTGCGATGTGTCCTACCATTTCATCATCCCAATAGTCTTCAATAGAGGCAAACTTGGGTTCTGTTTCTGTGCCAATATTGATATTTTTAATCTTAATAGGTTCTGTGACAGCTAGAATCTCTAGCTTTGGTCCATCAACTTCACGAGTCCCTTCTGACTCTGGAATGTTGATACTATGAGGATTCTCATCCTCATCACCTGGCTCTTCTACGAAGTTGTAACACTCTAGCGCATGTTCTAACTGGATGTCCCAATCAGGCTGAGCATACACTAGTAGGGTATAGTCATCAAATATCTTAATCTTTATAATATCTAGAGCATGATCAATGCTTGGATACTCAAATTCAAAAGTGAAAGTGAGTACAAAGCTGGCTATCATAACTGGCCATGTAATGGTTCCTCTGTGCAACTCTGTCTCAGTGTACCGGTTCCTTGGGACTGTGCCAAAAGTGTGAATGAATAGGTGAACCCATTCATCCTCTGGAATGTCCAACCAATTATGTTCACAAATCTTAATATGTGACCTTGGGTCACTTTCTCCTGTATATTTCCTACAGTAAGGCTCAGTATGCTCATCAACTCTCAAAGCCCAGAGGATTTCTCCCTAGGTACAGTAGCTCAATTACCCTTCATTAGGATGTTAAACAACCTCACTTAAACTTCTATAGTCTAACACGCTTAACATCAATTACGCTCAACTCGCTAAACTGAATATACAGACATCACTTAACACTATAATTGTTAGCTGTCGTTAATCAAGCACTGATAAACTCATATACAGAATACTCAACACATTCAACTCGCATTTAACCTTATATGTTAGTGTAAACTGAAGGATAGCATATATACATTCATTAACTGAGAAGCAAAGTTCATGTAACAGATAACAGATAGGAAATAAGTATAGCACAGTCACATGAAACAGTCGCACAACACACGGATGTACGTGGTTCACTTCCAGGGGGGAAGCTACGTCCACAGGAACTGTGTTTTTATTATATCTTGAGAGAGTGAACACAGTTTCGCTGCAACCTCCTATGCAACTTGATATATTCTAGGAAACTCCACGCACACAGATGGGAGCCCTTCTCTCTTAGATCTCTTTTCTTCCTATAAATATTTATTCTTACAATATATCCTTACTCTCTCTCTCTCTCTCAATCCCTACAGATTGTTACATTCATGCTCAAGGAGCCGGCCACTGTTTACAATAGATAACTACAGACTTAACAACAGAACCAGAGCTCAACTCTTTCTCAAGGTCTTATAATACTGTCGACAACTAGAAACAACTCTACCCACCCTAACCAACTATCTAACCTTTCATAATATAAAATACATGCTTAAATAGGTGGCCCAAAGGTCTCACCGTGATACAACACTATGGGCCTATCCCAACAGTAACCCAAAACCCTAACTGTGACAATCGGCCTATCTATACTTTAAACTACTGCTTACTGGTCACACCACAGCTTCCTGCAGTCTTCCACGATTTCTGGCGCTGATTGTGGGTATGGGCGCCACTTCCTTGGTTGCTCCCCTTCTATCCTTTGTCTTTAATACCTCGGCCCGTTGCTCCTTTTCCATTTATGAGGGTAGCTGAGCCCTCCCGTCATCGCCGCTGCCTTAAATGCAGTGGTTGAGCTCTCTTCTCAGCCGCTTTAGGTACTATTTCCTTTGACTTCCTTGTTCCGATATAGCAGCTTTTCCTGTAGTTATGGGGCCCTGCTCCAACACCCAGATGGCACCCTATTTTTTATTCACGGGAACAAGATTATAAACCTAAGTGGTGTACGCAATGGGGTAAATGAAGCTAGCTGTGTGCAGCTTCTCTATTTCAGGTTTGACCACGGCCGCTTTGGAAGGATGGATGGGCCGTTGCTTTTGGTGCACGGGGGCCACATCGGGCCATGTATCGATGTGGTGTTCCACGATGGATGGATCCAACCTAGGAATTTTAGTGTAAGACCAAGAAAAGATGTCACAGAATTATTGGAAGAGAGATTTGTAGGAAACAACTTCTTCTAGGGAGCAGGATGCCCCCAACATGATTTATTCAACAACCTCGGGATTGATTGAGATGTTGATTTTGATGGTTGGTGAGATATTGGCCATGTTCGATTCTTCGAAGGCGTCTGGTGCCAGAATGGGGTTTTTGAAACAATGGACTTTCCCATGAATGAAATATTTGGTTTCCACGGAAACCTGGTCATACTATGACACGAGTTCTTTGGGGAGGAAGAACGAGAGATGGTGCATGTCATCCCATGGGTATTCCAAGGCGGTTAAGGCTTCAAGTATCTCCTCATCATTGCGGAAGCAACGAAGAGATAGGTCTGATGGATCGTAGGTAATGGTGGAGACAAGAGGGTCTCTAGAACTAAACATCATGTAAATGGACATGGTGTCTGAAGAAGGAGGTGGGGGGTGAACTTCTTTGATCAGAGTGATCTCAATTTCAAGGGAATGTTGTCGAAGTTTGGCTAGAGGAATTCAGAACTCAGACAAGTCTTGGAAGCGGTGAGAATAGTGTCCATACAAACCGTAAAGGGCATAAGCATGGTTTGTTCTCAATGACTTGTTTCTCACTATTGGCCTGCTTGGAAGTTCAACCACGGGGAGGTTTTCCATTGTATCCATGGCATACAAATGCGCATGGATTATGGGAATCTCAGGGCGGTTTTGAGTTGGATGGCCCTGTTCTTCACAGACAGCACAAGGAGAGATATGTCAAGGCTCAACGGTAGCTTTCACATTTTTTCCCCTGGCCCTTTTTGGGTGGGGCGGTGCAGGTGTGGCGGTTGGTTTTTGTGGGCTGAGTGGAGGATGAGATTCGACCGCAATGGGTTGCATGGGGGTTAAGACTACCTAGGGAATTAGTGTTTGAGCCGATGGATCAAAGTACCACACAAGAATTCCCAATGTAAAATTGGGTAAGTTTAAGGTATCCATTATTGGCTTGCTCATGACACTAGGTGAGGGAAAGAGGAAGGGAATTGTGTAGACTGGGGAGGAGCCCAGATAACTCCCTGATGGTTGCATGTGGGGATAAGGTTGTGGTGGTGGCTACACATAATACTACGACTACAGATGATGCTGCTACTGTGAATGATGCTGCAGCTGCTGATGATGTTGTGGCTGCTGATGGTGTTGTGTCTGCGAATGGTGTTGTGGTTGTGGTTGGGGATACAGTTGTGGTTGATGTTTGGGTGCAATAGTGCTAGATGAGAGCATGCACAAATCCATAGTCTCAGTTGATGTCGGTGGTGGTGACATTAAGGGGAAAGAATCCATCATGGTGGTATCGACAAACAACCTAGGGCCCACATTCAAGAATGGGGAGGCTGGTATGTTGTCAACCATGGTGTTGACCACAGGGATAACATTGGTGGGTGCAGTTATCCATTACAGATCAATGGTGTTGATCATAGTGATAACGTTGGTGGGTGTCGTTAGCCCTTGTGGATCGTGATAAGTTAGTTGGTCAATCGTCATGATTTTCCCTTCGTGGGGGAACATCATGAGACAAAAAATAGTTGATTCTACGGCTCTCATGGCGTACATATAACTTCTTTCAAGGAGAAGGTTATAGTCCAATTGAGCATTGAAAACCTCTATGTTAATCAGTACTATCTTCTTGGCTAATGTGATGGGGACATGGGGGAGGATTCCTTGGACTTTAGTGGGATGGCCATCATAAGCCCGCATAGTAGTAGATGATGGTTGCAAAATTGGGGATCCAAGTTTCTTCCAAACTAGGGTAGACATAACACACGTGGATGCCCCCTCATCCACTATGCACTATTGCACAACCAAATTCTGGATAGACACTAGGATTTGGAAGGTAATGGTTGATGACATCCACAGTTCTCCATTCTTCGTGTTGAATGTGATCAACTCGGAGTCAGAGGGGTCCACAACACCAAGGGTGGTTAGTAAGGCCTTTCGTTGCATTGGGAAAGTTTTGAGTACCTCAAGAGTAGACATGGAGGTAGGTGTTTGGGCTAAATCATCCATGATGTTGTAGCTAAAAATAGCTCTAGCTGTGGAGTTGTTGGAAACCTGGCGTATGGGGGGCACGGGAAATGGGGGTAACTGAAGAGGTGCATTGGCTGTTTTGGACGTAGATGCCACTGATGTGTCAGTGGGTTTGGTGTTGGTTTCGTATTGATTTCATCTAGTATGTAAATTGACCTCTTCAGTTGTCATAGCTAGCAGGTGGTGGACACCTATTTCTTTCATTGGAGGTGCCCCCAGGGAGTTGGGATTGGGTTGGGGAGGGGGTGCAGTTGACACCAATCCTTGGACTGGTAATGGGTTTTGGAGCACCATAGGAGGAGGTCCTAGTGATGCCGGGTTGGGTTGGGCTTGGTCTGTTGTATTAGTGGCATGTTGAACCTCGTTCCTAATGGCTTGCTTGGCACAACCCATGAAGGGACACTCATATGTGTAGTGCTCGTAGACCTCCCATAATGTGCACAGTTGGTTTGTATGCAATAGAGAATTGCGTCTTGGTGCATTTGGTCGTTGTGGATTTTGGGCTGGCTAGTTCACCCCAGCATTGTTGGGAGGATTTGGTTGTTGACCACCACCCTATGGTTTATTGTTGCCTTGGTTTCGGGGTCGATTATTCCTAGCTTTCGCTTGTTGGTTATTGGGGGATGGCTGGTTGGGATGGTTTTGCTGTGCAACCACTTGTCCCAATGGAGCAGGGTCGGGGGCTTGCACAGCTTGCACTGGTGGTGCATAGTAGACTTGGGTGGGTGTCGATGCCACAAATGTGGGCATTTGTCCCACGTATTGCCGTTTCAACCAAGCTAATGCCTGGGCCTACTACGGTGATGCTGTTTGTGCATAAGAAGTTGTGGCTCCGGACTGGGACATCATTCTTGCATAGTCTAAAGTTTGGTTTTGGTAGGAAACACTAGGGGTGTTGCTTGGTTGTGGTTGTATTGCAGGTGGTATTAGACGGTGCTGTGGTTGGTGGGAGACAGAAGATATGATGCCATCTGCGGCATGGGATGCCCCTGGTGCATCCCGGTAGGAGGTGCCTACATAGGGAGTGTTTGGAATGACAGTGTAAAGGTATCCAGAATGTGAGTAGATCAAATCAAGTTGATAGGCTTTCAAGATTTCCTCCTCTTCAGATTGGGGACGTTCAGATGTGACATCCTTTGCTATGGGTGGTAGAAAAGTTTTTAGGAACCAATCTAGGAAGACCCTGTCATCAAGCTGAATCTTGCACAAACTACGACGTCACCACCACTCATGGATGTGGTCAGTTATGTAGGTCGCAGTATTCTGGTGGCAAGATAGCAAGATCTCCACCCCTTAATCATATCTAATGGGGAGTTGGGAATATTACAGGAACATGAAAGCCAAGGAGTTAAAATCCAGGTGCTTGGCTTGTGGTAGCTCAATGTACCACTTGGCTGCAGCACCTATGAGGGTGTGTTGGAACAATTTGAGCCTGATTGAATCATCTACAATGATATTTTATGAGCACCATAGGTGAAACGTCATGATGTGGTCTTGGGGGCACTCCCCTGCCTTCCCTTCAAACTTGGGAATGTCTGAGGGAAGTTTGGTTGGCATGGGATGCCAAAACGTTTGATGGCAGATAGGGTCATTTGTTAACCGAGCCAAGTTAGGCAAGTTGAGAAGTGCCATGAAAGGAAGGTTTGACCCAAGGTTGATGTGAGATGGGGCAGAAATGGTGGTGTGGTTTGTAGGGACATGATGNTAACTGGGGGTACTTGTGGCACCATTGTGGACGAGCCATGTTTTCGCCTTTCACACACCTGGGTCACATGGAAGAAATATTCAAGCCACTCGGTGTATCCTTGGGGGCAAGTCTCGAGTCAAGGCTGTCACCTTGTTCTTGACTCCTCCGTTTATTCTCAAATCCTAACGAAGCCAAGGAGGGTAGACCCTATTAAGTTACTAAGGAAAAATTATTTAGTATGGTGGTGTTAAACTGAATGAGTTACGTACGAGTTTTGAAATTAACCAGTGGAAACAAAAGATAACAAGATGCAAGATTTTAAGCAGATAAACATAGTAATGACACTCAATATATATATAAATGAAAGAAACAAATCACCAGTGCCTTAAATGGAGTCAACAGAGAAAATAATGTGCTTGCATGTGCTTGAATGAATATTTTGCAAATGTCTCTTGGTAGATTTTATATTAGTGTGGAATGTGAATGAGTTAAATTAGGCGAAAAGGGGACTCCAGATATACCTGAGGGGTACTTGGAGTATGTCCAAAAGTGAACTTTCATGGCTACTTGCAAGGTGTTTGTGGGCTAGAACGGATTCTTGGAGACTATTGTTTGTAATGCACTCGTTAGGGTGTGAGAGAGATCGGTGCCTCGAGGTCACTTTCCAGTTGTTCCCACTCCTTTGGGTATTTTGCCACCCCTTATAGTTCGTTCAAGGAGTTGGATTTTCGCCTGATGATTTGTCAATTTGGGAGGTGAGGTTTAATTAATGTAGTCACTCAAGTGCTTTTGATGTAGCTTTACTGATCAGACGAACTGCAGCCAAGTGCAGAGCATACACACTAGAGTCTTGTCAATTTTAGTAAATTTTAAGATAGGTGTTGTTGTTAAAAAGAAAATCCTCTAGGAATATATTTCGATCCAAGTGGATATCAATAGGGGAATCAAGGAGGGGTTAATTTTATTATATCTGAAAAAACAGTTGATGAAAAAGGAATAAAAAATACACAATGCCGATTTTCTAATTATTCCTACCACGCATCTCTTTCCCCTTGCGGGTCAATTGGGAAGTCGTGGGGTAAGTATTAAAATTACTTTGAAACCACTAGATATGGAATATGTAAATTATTATAAATCAAAGTATACTACCCTACAAATTAGAACTACACTATATTGAAAAAATATGAACAAAAAATAAAAAATGGCACAAAAGCAAATCCCCCCAGGGGGGATGGTGAATAGGCTCGAAAGAGCCTATTCGAAAAGAATTTTTATTTTTATTAGTAGTGATTTAAACTATCAGAAAATTGAAATTGATGCACTTTGGTCCTTGTTATCTGGGATCCAAAGGCTTACAACAAGCTTGTAACAAGCTAAACTCAAAACACAGCGGTGGGGGAAGCTTCCTGGAAGCTCTGGTTCGTCCAAGAGTTGGAAAATGGGTAGAGTCTCCTTCTATTTTTTGTTAGACCTGCTAAAAAATAGCAAGCAATTAAAATCAAATGTGCCCAAACACACTTTAAAAGTGTTTTGGGTCACCACGCTAGTTATCGAAAAAAAACCAAGTAAAAAATTGTTAAAAGGGGCTAATCTAGTTTTGCAAAAGGAACCAAGGAAAGCAAGATTTCCTTGGGATATTGGCTTGCTATTTGGGCAGCCAATGAGATATGCAATTTTCTTGCAGAATTTAAATCTTTAAAGAACAAAAAAAGAAACTACCTTATGAGTAAGTTTTAGATGAGCCCAAACGTGTGGAGGAGAGAGGGAGGGTGAAATTCCCCATAAAGGATGCTGAAGTTCAACTCTAGATCTATCCAGATCACCTCCTTCAATCAAGGATTTGTCAGATCCAGTCAATCTGGTTCAGATCTGACTGATTTCAATCAAATCGGTTGAGAATCTACTGATCTAGGATATTGGATTTGCTCCATTATTCATCAATTTATTAATTAAAATAATCAATAATTGATTTTTTGGGGCTTTCTGACCTGAGTGATGGAAAATCACTCAAAACTAGGAAATAACGGGTCCATGGGTTTACATGGTGCTCTTAGCTTGAAAATGAGCACCTACATGACTGAAACTTATTATTTGGCCCACTTTTATTACAAAATCAAATTTTCCAATTAAACTATTAAAAAATAGCCTAAGTTTTGAAAAAAATAAATTTTAATAAAAAACACTGAAAAAATTTAAAAAATAAAAAAGTTGAAAAAACCTAGGGGGACTTAGACATGTTCATATGAATCGACCATGATGCCTAGCATGTTTATACATTGGCACATAGACTCTAATAACCTCAATAGGCCTAAATGCCAAGCTGACCACCCCAACTTTGGAGGTATGGAGTGAAAAACTCATAAATTATCAGTCGTTTATTCAACAACCAATAATAAGCAAGGGAAAAAACACCCTGGACTGATCAGATTGACAAATAAATTCTAAGAGACCGAGTCTTTTACAGACACTATCATGCTATAACATTTATTATAATTCCCCCATTGGGTATGAACATGTGATATAGTACAACAAAGCTTTCCAGAAGTAAGACTGAAGGTCTTCTGAAGTTCAAACAAGTTATCCTTGTCTAGTTCACCAGGCTCACTTGATAAAAAACCACTAAGTACAACTTAGGTGGTAACAGGCCACAACCCCCAAGTGTGGTAAAAGGAACTGTGTGAGTGGAAGGACCATTGCCCCCATGTGTGACAGGAGGGGCAATGGAGGTGGAAGGGCCGCTGCCCCCATGTATGCCAAGTGGGATAGTGTGGGTAGTAGGTGTTACCACCTAAGTTGTACTTAGTGGTTTTTTATCAAGTGAGCCTGGTGAACCGGGCAAAGATTATTTGTTTGGACTTCATAAGACCTTCAGAAGTACTTCTGGGAAGTGCTTGTTGTACTATATCACATGTTCATACCCCATGGGGGAATTGTAATAAATTTTCTAGCATGATAGTGTCTTTAAAAGACTCGGTCTCTTAGACTTTATTTGTCAATCCGACTAGCCCAGGGTGTTTTTTCCCTTGGTTATTATTGGTTGTTGAATAAACAACTGATAATTTCTGAGTTTTTCACTCCATACCTCCAAAGTTGGGGTGGTCGGCTTGGCATTTAGGCCTATTGAGGTTATTAGAGTCTATGTGTCAATGTATAAACATGCTAGGCATCATGGTCGAGTCATATGAACATGTCTAAGTCCCCCTAGGTTTTTTCATTTTTTTATTTTTTAAATTTTTTTAGTGTTTTTTATTAAAATTTATTTTTTCCAAAAACTTAGGTTATTTTTTAATAGTTTAAATGGAAAAATTGGTTTTGTAATAAAAGTGGGCCAAATAATTAGTTTCAGTCATGTAGGTGCTCATTTTCAAGATAAGAGCACCATGTAAACCCATGGATCCACTTTTTTCAGGTTTTTGAGTGATTTTCCATCACTCAAGTCAAAAAAACCCAAAAAATCAATTATTGATTATTTTAATTAATAAATTGATGAATAATGGAGCAAATCCAAAATCCTAGATCAGTGGATTCTTAGCCAATTTGATTGAAATCAGTCAGATCTGAACCAGATTGACTGGATCTAACAAATCCTTGACTGAAGGAGGTGATTTGGACAAATCCAGAGTTGATCTTCAGCATCCTTTATGGGGAATTGCACCCTCTCTCTCTCTCCTCCACACGTGTGGGCTCTCCTGGAAGCTCTGTGGATTGATGTGTCAGCTCAATCAACCCCCTGATTGACAAGTAGGCTTAGTTCAGCTTTAGATCGGCATTGATGGACTCAACTTCAGCTATAGTGGTCTATCTCCTTGGGATTTGTGCCCCCTCTAGGCTAGGGTTTCAATTTTGTGTATAAATAGAGCTCAGGTTGCCTCTTCCAGGATAGTTAGAGTTGGATTGAGGATCTATTGTTGTTGTAATACTGTGTAATATATTTTGCTATTGGAATAAAGTGAAGCTTTGGAGGCCAAATTTGTGTAATGCTTTCATATGTGTGGATTTAACATTGTCTTGCAGCTTTTTAGGGTTGGCTTTCTCTCAATTTCCGCATCTGAATCCTGTCTGGCTTAATGATTCAACTGAATCAATAGGAGTATAGCTGGGCAAGTAAGATTACTTGCTTTTCAATATCTCATAGTATATATGCTTAAAGATTCAGATCATACATGTTTAAATAATTTTATTTGTATGTAATCCCTCTCTTTCTTCATATATTTCTATCTAGATCTCATAAGTTTTTGTGCAAGATTGTTTGTTAGTTTTTAGGTAATAAGGGTTGGATGAACTGTGGATCTAGCTTGACTCCACTGGGCATTCGACTATTTTATGAAGGAATTGTCCCTCAGCATTCCACTAATTAGTCTTCTTTGCAAATCCATTCCCCGACAACAACACCAAAAAGTGTTGCCACCTTTCACACACCTGGGTTATGTGGAAGAAATATTCAAGCCACTCGGTGTGTCCTTGGGGGAAAGTCTCAAGTCAAGGTTGTCACCTTGTTCTTGAATCCTCCGTTTAGGCTCAACTCCTCACGAAGCCAAGGGGGGTAGACCCTATTAAGTTACTAAGGATATATTATTTAGTATGATGATGGTATTAAAGAGTAATTTTTTTAGGAGTTTCGATTTAACAATTGTAAACAACAAATAAGATAATGAGAGAATCACAAGTAAGCACAAAAATGACACCGAATCACATATAGATTGAAAGAAATAAATAGTTGACCAGTGCCTTGAAAATGGAGTCGAAAAAACAATTAAGAGTGCTTGCAAGTGTTGGAATGAATGTTGTGCAATTGTATCTTGGTTAATTTTAAATTAATGTAAGAAGATGAGTAATTTAACTTAGGCGAGGGGACTCCAGATATACCTAGGGGGTACTTGAAGTATGTCCAAAACTAAACCATCACGGCTATCCACAAGGAATATGTGGGCTGAATGGATTCTCTGAGGCTGTTGTTCATAATGCACCCGAAGGTGTAATAGAGATCAGCGCCCCGAGGTCACTTTTTAGGAGTTCCTGCTTCCTTTGGGTATTTTTCCACAGTAATGGTTTGATCGAGGTGTTGGATTTTCGCCTGGTGCTTTGCTTATCTGTTTATACTTCATCTGCTATCATCATTTGTTTTAGTAATCATAATAAAATCAACCCCTCCTTGATTCCTTGATTGAGGTCCACTTGGACCGAAAGAGGTTCTTGGAGGGTTTTCTTTTTAACAAGAACACCTCTTTTAAAATTTACTAAAAATAACACAGACTCCAGTGTGTATGCTCTGTACTTGGCTGCTGCTCATCCGATCAGTCAAGCTGCATCAAAATCACTTGAGTGACTAGAATAATTAGGATTCACTCTCCCCAAATTGACAAACCATCAAGTGAAAATCCAATGCCTCGATCAAACCATTACGGTGGAAAAATACCCAAAGGAAGCGGGAACTCCTGAAAAGTGACCTCGAGGCGCCAATCTCTGTTACACCTTCAGGTACATTATGAACAACAGCCTCAGAGACTCCATTCAGCCCACATATTCCTTGCGGGTAGCCATGATGGTTTATTTTTGGACATACTTCAAGTCCCCCCTGGGTATATTTGGAGTCCCCTCGCCTAAGTTAAATTACTCATCTTCTTACATTAATTTAAAATTAACCAAGATACAATTGCACAACATTCATTCCAGCACTTGCAATCACTCTTAATTGTTTTTTCGACTCCGTTTTCAAGGCACTGGTCAAGTGTTTATTTCTTTCAATCTATATGTGATTGGGTGTCATTTTAATGCTTACTTGTGATTATCTCATCATGTTATTTTCTGTTTACAATTGTTAAATCGAAACTCCTAAAAAACTTACTCTTTAATACCATCATCATACTAAATAATTTTGCCTTAGTATGTTAATAGGGTCTACCCTCCTTGGCTTCATTAGGAGTTGAGCCTAAACGGAGGAGTCAAGAACAAGGTGACAGCCTTGACTCGAGACTTTCCCCCAAGGACACACCGAGTGGCTTGAATATTTTTTCCATGTAACCCAGCTGTGTGAAAGGAAACAACAGTAGGCACACTGCCCCCATGTGTTATAGGTGGGAAAACTTAACTAGTAAATATGAGTGGTGGTAGCTGGCTTATGGCAGTTTGCATGATCGTGCTGGGGCCACTAGCAGAGGTTTTGGTGGTGGTGTGGGGTGTGGACATGGGTCCACTGCTAATCACTAAGCCAAAAAATGGATCCAGGTTTGCACCAGCCATGGGGCTAGATGGTGCAGTATGCAGGTCTGGCTCATATTGGTATGATTCTGAGTCTGAATCAGAGTCTGTGTGGCCCTTTGATGGTATAGAGGGTCTTTGATAATGGTCTCAATGGTGTTGGTTCAAGGACCTGAACTGTGGTGGATCACCTCTCAGGCGTGAGGAAGAACGTGGGGGATCAATTGTGTTTGATTTGTATGTCAAGTGGTGAAATATGGTGATTATTTTTGGACCCTGGTTTTAATGGATTCCTATTGGCTTCAGGTAGTCACTCAGCCACCAAGACTACCAGAAGACAGTGCTTGGATTTTTACTCATGGGAGTGCTAGTCAATTGGTGGGGGTCGTTTCCCATTTCGCTTGGCAATTCCCCTCAGCAGCCAGCTACTTTGGGGTTCCCTTGGTACTCCTCACAATGAGTTTCTAGGTTAAGCCCAAGTAATTCCCACAGTTAATGAAGTCAGTGACTTATGTCCTCAAAGACTGCAGATGTTTTGATTTAGTGTAAATTATAAATTTTAATGGCTAGCTCAGCGTCATGAACTGAGTTTGGTTGTTTTTTATGGTATGGTTTGTGTGCATGTCCTTTTGTATTTTTGTTATGTTTAGTGGCTACTTAAATGGTTTATGAATATTCCGCAAAGTTCAGAACATTGTTGATGAAAGCATTAAATGATAAACATAAATTTAAACATGTACCATATCTGAATTTGAACTATGATAGCTTGACTAGGTGACTTCCTTACACCTGTATTTCTCTTCAACCAAGAAAGGGTGTTGGGATCTCAACACAATGGGACTAAGCCTATCTGTAGATCCTCAGGTCACCCTCCGGATGGAAGTTCAGTCAACAGGGAGGACGCTGAGTGCTGTGAGGCCCCCTGGGCCTACTACCCCCTCTACCTTCCAAGTCACCCATTTTTAGTGGTTTTGAAAAATGACAGGTGAAGTGCCTATTACTATATGAGCTTCACCCTTCATCTTATACTAAAATACCCCAAAGGGTGATGATTGGGTAGAGGAGGAAGGGCTAGGCAAGATGTTAATTTCAACTTAAGAATTGAAACCTACAATAATTTTTTGATTGAATCTTTAAACAGATTCATTAATCAATTAGCCATTCAATTTAACATTGGTTTACACATGCTGTAATAAAATGAATAGGTACTGAAAATAAACAGACACAGGTTTGATGGGTAGAGGTGGCTGAGCTGCACTAACAGTCCCTAATCTTTAAAAATCCAAATCTGAGAGACAAATCACTCTTTTCAGGGAAAATGTGGAAAGAGGGTCACCAAATTTTCCCCAAAGCAAGCGAGGGGGTCGCTTAGAAATTGCAGACCAAAGAATTCTGGCTTCTGGGTTGAATTTGCACCTTTCGGGCCTAAATGAGTGACCGGTTGCACCTTTCGGGCCTGAATGAGTGACCTGGTCGCACCTTTCAGCCCGACAAGAGTGACTTGCTCCGAAAGGTGAAATTTTTTTGAACTTGAGTTAGATTCGGCCGACAGTAACCTATACTATGGCCAAATGGTATCGATTTGGCCTTGAGAAGGCTCGACAGTAACTACAAATGCAGGAAAAGATAGATCTAATATAGATTTCAAAAAAAACTAAACTAGGGCAAGAAAACAGAAAAAAAAAACTAAAACTTATAAAAACAGTCCAGGGATCCTATGGGATCGACCTGGTATGGTCGCCAAATTTGTATTAGGGATTTTTCCCTTGCTACAGGAATGAACAACTCCCTTCCATTTATAGGATGAAAGGGTAGGGTTCCTATGAGAATGTAAATAAAAACAAAAAGGAAATGAAATAGAACCCCTATGCACACAAGGTTAGGGTTACGCTCCAAGACCCTGCATACAATGGTTAGGAAACCAAAATCCCTGCAAGTAATCAATGGAAACTTGGAAGACAGTGTTAAGAAACAAACCTGCAAACAAATAAGGTTAGAAAACTACAATATATCAAAGCAAACAACATGAAAAGACAAGTATACCTTCTGGTTGGAACGGGCCACCATGTCTTAGCTTGGGAGAGCACCTCTCTTAGGAGTGGGGAGCTATGGATCAATGGAGGAATGGAGGAGAGGGAGGGTGAATGGCTTGAGAGGTGAATGGTCTCAAGGCACTCACATAGGCATCATGATGATAGGGAGTGAAGGAGTGATTTGAGTGACCCCCACCCCTCTATTTATACTTTTTCTCAATATTTTTAGGGTTTTAAGCCCCTGGTTGAGGATTTATCCCCTTTCACTCAATCTTTATCTCTTTTGGTGGTTTTAAGATTCTTTGAGGGGTTTTAGCCCCTTTTTGGAGGCTTTAACCCCTATGAGAGCTATTTTGGCTCTTTTTAGGGGTTTTAAAACCCTTTTTCATATTTTTAAGCCTTATTGAGGGTGTGGGGGTCAAATGGGGTCAAATGAGGGTCATACGTAGATGTATTTAGGTGGTGTAGGTCATGTAGATATCATTGTGGGATTTTTTGGGTTAACAGGGATGATCCATGCATATGAGATATGGACAACTTGTAAAAATTTTGAAACTATAAAACCAAATCTAGTAGGAAATGTGTACATCCATCAATAGTGTGAGGGAGTTGATGATGAAAAAAATAGGAAAGTTACACATAGAAACACTATGACTAGGAGAATCCCACATGATGTTTGATGAAATTGAAATCTACAAAAGCTAAGGGAAGTGTGATCTGTAATGAGGTCTATTAACACTCAAAATGTACCCAGGTTGCAAAGGTAAATTCCAAAGGTAACAACAAAAACCACTCCAGAAAGAAACTGGCTTTCCTTTCCAGAGAGGGATCTCTCAAAATATAAATTTAACAAGGCCAGATACAAAATCAACACTCGAAAATTATATAGACTGTTGAAACGATACACATAATCATTGGGCAATGAAGTCACATATACATAAAGGTATCCCAAAATAACATGCATGAGATTTTATCAAAGGCAAGGTAACCACTTAATCACAGTCATTCATTTAGTTTAGGTGGAAAGGAAGAAATAATGAATAGTCCATCAATACAGAGCATCAGAATATGAGTTCCATATTAACTTTAGCAGAAACATTTATAAAATATCTAAAACAATAATAAGAGCATAAAAAGTATGAATTCCAACCATTCAATACTACGTTTCAGATACGAGGAAAACAAAATGGAATGTAACACTGGAAAAAACGATCACAAAGGAAAGGAAATACAGACTGTAATGTAAATAGCACAAGAATCTCTGATAACCCCAAACGCATTCAACTTTGTTATTTCAAAAATTATATTTCTTCAAAAACATTCATCAACAAATGGGTTCCAACCCCCATTACATAAAGTAAATGCAAATATATACATAAATGATTTCTTCTCCCAAGAAGATTTAATAACTGAACAATCTGCTTAATCAAAGTCTTTGTAACTGTATCCCTAATAACTAGGAATAAACTACTTGATTTGATCCGGATAGATCATTTAATTAAAATCAACTCGGTAACAACAAGGCCCGAACAAGCAGCTCCATAGCGCGCAACACCTGTTTTCACGGATGAAGAATATACTTTGTTTTTCCAAATCTTTCCACGAATCTCCATTGTTTCGCGCTTGGGATATCGTACTCAATCATTTACTAGATAGATACTTCCAACTCCATATAGGATTCATAAGACATAGTAGGCAACCCTCCTCTGACGATTAGAAATTTCTGTAATATCTTGAAGTCTTCTGTTAACTTATCCACAATGACCTTTCCCGTCAGTCCCTTTACCAAATCATCAAATTTAGAGTGATCCATATGGCTTTGCACTAGCAGGCTGTGATAATGTTCTTGAGAAAAAATTCACCCTTCTTTGTCCCAGAAAGAAGGAAGGCCATCTTCAAACAATTCTTTAAAAGCATGCCTGAAATCATTAATACGCGAAGTCATCTCATCAGCCTTATCTTATACTGTCTTCATAAGATGATGTTTATGAATAAACCTTTTTTACCACAGTACCATTGCCACTCTGTCTTTGATTCCTATATCTTGTAATTTTTGATAGGTTAATGAATTTAATAAATTCAATGCATTCTGAGCTGTGCTTAGGGGCTTCCTCTCCATGTCCTCATTTACTAGTTTCAATCTTTGATTGGCTAGATTAACCAATGTACTTTGATCATCAATGAAATTCAAATAATGCCTGAACTTAGTAATTTCCATAGACAATGTATCCCAGATTATGTTTTTACATCCCTGGAGAGGACCCTTTCCTATATTTCTTTATTTTAATTCATTAAGCTTCTTTTGTAATTGACCTTTATCCTTTAATATTTTATTCTTGTTTTCAGCTAATTTGGTCATCTCAGATTTGATTTTCTCATTTTCTTCTTTTAACTCCCTTATCTCTACATCCTTCAAACTGACCTGGGACATGGACACTAGTAAATCATCAGTAGACAAATCATTTAAAGGATTTTCAATATTTACAATAGTCAAATCTTCACCAGTAGGAGTTTGGCTCATCGGTTCTTGCATAATCTCTTTTTCATCATTTTGGTCTTTCTTCAATAGTGAAATTTTTGCTATTAACTTATTTCACTCCGTTTCCCATTTGTTCTTTTCTTCTTGCAATTTCACAGTCTTACCTTTGTACTCCATCATCTCCTGATGAATCTTATCCTTCTCCTCCTGCAATGATAATAGTTCTAATGACTGAACATGTTCTGTACTCGAGATTTTCAACCTCTTCTTTAGTACTTGGAGGGCATTGTCTTTTTCTTCTAAAAGTATTCTAATGGACTGGATGTTCCCTGTCTCATCCCCCGAGCTTATGATATCTGCTTGCAATTTCTTTATTTGAATAGAATTAGCCTTATTCTCAACCTTCTCGTGTTTTAACTGGACCTCTAATTTGTCAACCAAAACTTGCAACTTGTTAATTTTTACCATAGCATGTAATAAATCTGAATAAATAATATCTCCCGTTTGTTTATGCAGCTGTATTTTATCGGGTACACTGATTTTTTCTAATCTCACTTCCATTTCGGCCACTTTCTTATCACTAACCATAGCTAGTTTTAAAGTATTTCTTTCTACGTCCCGGGTAGAAATCAGGGAAGTCTTTGGATTATTCATACTTCTCACTCATGGGAGTAGATTTCTGGTTTCTTCTAGGGACTGTCTTTATCTATTTCCATACTTTCAATCTCAGAAAAAATTCTTTTAATCAAAATATTAGAACTATCTGGCATTTGAGACACTGCAACTGATCCACTGCTTGTAGTCTCGTCAGATCCTAGAATTTCCACAAAGTAAAACAAATTTGCTACTTCCTTCAAACCATCAACAACTTGATGGTCAAATGGCTTATTTTTATTTGCTTGTTTTCTTAGAGAAATTATATGGTAAGGATCATAATTGACCCTTTGTTCCCTTTGAAAATCCATGCTTTCCAATAATTGCTCTACAAACACTAGGGCACCCTTGTTTTTTAAAATAAAGGAACCAACTTTAAGAGGGAACTTGATATTGAAAGATTTTTTGAAAGCCCCAAAATGTTCCTCTTCTGCATGTAACCTCTGTCTCATGTATTCCAATGCAAAAATCCTAGGGTTAAGGAAAGCAGGCAGCCTATAAGGCTCTCTAGTGAAACCATATACTCTCAAAACTGTAAAGTCTTTATACAAGAACCAATCTCCAATCCTATCCTCAGGTGAAGATTGCATCATACTCTTCATTTCTTCCAACACTCTGGGTAATACTTCATCAAACAACAGCTTATATATTTCTGACATAATGGAATTTACAAATTCAAACATATTGATTTGCTTAGGCAAATCTGAAGAGAATATAGTACTCAAGAACTGCAGTTCAGTTACATTCGAACATAATAACATGTTCAGCAAATATGATTGATACTTGAAAAATATGACTTTTGAGAACTCGACCAATTGGATATGGATAGTCTCAGCTAGATATTCATCCAAACTGAAAACATGGACCGGATGGGATTCAGACCCAAGACTGATTGAACTCATCTTTAATAAGAAACCCAAGACAACTTCACTAACATGACAATCATCATCTAGACCTAAAACCTGACAGACCAAAGACACAACCAATGGAACTTCCTCCTTGAAGATGTGAATACGATACAGAAAAAAGAGACCCTCCAGTGACTGACCTTCATTAAGAATGCTAGACAAGAATTTACATTGAACTTTAGTTTTACAATTTCTGCACACTTCAACCAAAACAGACTCGTTTATAGACTCACGACTATCAGGGTAATTATTGGGCAAATTCAGGATTTCACGGATAGCTTTTGCATCAATTCTACACAATATCCTGGATGTAGAATGGATTACAATAACTCTCTCAGAAGATGAATAATTAACTGCACACCACTCGGTGAATTCAGGAAAATGTAGGGTCTGCTCAATGGCAAAATGATACAAAAACGACTTATAGGCATTTAAAATGTCATTTCCCTGCAAATTATATCGCCACAATATCTCTTTAATAACCAATACATTTCCCACATATAGAAATGGATCATATACTCCTCTATCTCTATCAACCAGGAATTCTTCTCTTTCATCCAGAATTTGGTTAAACCCTTCTAACCCTTTCTCTTTATCCATAATATAGAAATGGTGGCAATTTTGTGAATAAAGCTCGAGTATTTGAGACTTACCTGCGACTGTAATTGCATATACTCGAAGTTGACTGTGAAAGGGTGGTGGGCGGTCCTTTTCATTCGTCTCGGCATAATAATAAAAAATTATTCCTCAAACAAGTCAAATCCACTTTATATAGAAGTCCATTCTAGAGACTCCCTTTAGTGGTTTCCCTCAAACCATTTTTCTCCGCGAAATGTACCACAAGCTGCCACATGTAGCTTGGCTTCAATTCCACTACCACTTTTCTACTCCAACCGTCGTGCAACTCTATCCTCCGGATTCTATGATGACCGTTGATAAATTTCCTCTTTATTTTCAAGCCGTCGGATAAACTTACATGTACACATTCTGCTAGGCCTTTTTGTTTTTAACAACGTGCAACTTTATGGAGCGAACTTTTTACCAACCATAGATTTTGCCGACCCAGTTTCATGACCGTCGATCTTCGCATCCTGTTAACTATCTCCACATGCCTTTATCTTCCATGCATCTTCATAGAGCGGATCTATTATAAGCCATCGATCTTCACCTCCTCGTTCTATATCATTGGATCATGTGCTGATTTCATTGTTTATGCGCTCTTTTATCATACATTGACACTATTATATTTAACCAAAGTTCAAGCAACCATCATTTCTCTTTACCATGCTCCCTTCGACACTTTGCNGCTGATTTCATTGTTTATGCGCTCTTTTATCATACATTGACACTATTATATTTAACCAAAGTTCAAGCAACCATCATTTCTCTTTACCATGCTCCCTTCGACACTTTTCTAGTTAGAGGTTGTTAACAACTGGCTCGATCTGGGGATGATATCCTCCCTGTGAGGTATCAAAGAACTCGTAGAATAGGTGCCTGTCTTTAATCTTTTCATGATAACTTCTGAAAAATTTGTCTTTTTTGTTGATATATTTAATAAAAAGGAATTTCATGTCTCCTGAATCTTAGGGATTTCACTGTGAGCTTCAAAAACATTCGGCCTACCATCTATACTGATTTCTAAAGAAAAATAAATATTTACAGCCTATAATACAGGTTTTACCTTTTCTCTTAGGATAAGTAATGTTTCAGAAATCTCCCATTGACAGGGTTACTATCTAGAGAAACCCTGTTTGGATATTCCAAAAGAAATGCATTTTTTCCTCTGTATCTAGAAATAACATAAGGACCCACCCACATATGATCAAATTTTCCATGTTTATCTTCTTTAGGAGCATCCCACTTCAGGACCAAGTCATCAATCTGAAACTGTTCTTCTTTCACCTTTCTGTCAAAAGTATTTTTTATTTTTTCCTGATGTAACTGCACCTTATCATAATCCTTATTCCTTTGCTCTTCCAACTCAATAATCTAATTTATCCTCTTTTGCACGTGATTTGGTTCTTCTTGCTGCTCTTGGAAATATCTCATAACTGGAACACCTAACGACGCTGGAAAAACAACTTCAGTTCCATACACTAATTGGAAAGGAGACATTCCAATCGCCCTTTTGGTACTAATCCTATTAGCCCATAAAGCATATTTGAGTTTGGTATGCCATGATCTTTTATTATCTTCCAACAACTTCCTGATGATCCTTACTAAACTTTTATTTGAAGATTCGGCTAACCCATTTCCTTGTGGATAATAGGCAGTCGAATGATTGAGACTTATATGATATTTGTGACAGAAATCAATCATTTTCTTGGATTTAAAAGCGGCTGCATTGTCTGTTACTATTATTTTGGGGCATCCAAATCTAGCCAATATGTTTTCCTCAAGAAAATCCATGATTACAGTTTCAGTGGCTTTCCTAGTGGGAATCGCTTCAATCCATTTTGTAAAATAATCTGTAGCTGTGAAAATCCATTTGTGTTGTCCTGACGAATTGGGATTTATTTCACCAATGAAATCCAAACCCCATTGTTGGAAAGAAACTTTTATTGTTATTGGATTTAAAGGGAGAGGAAGTACCTTTCTTTTACCATAAAAAATTTGACACTGATGACACATGCTGGTTTCTTTATATACATCTAAAAATTATGTTGGCCAATAGTATCCTACTCTTAGAATTTTATTTGCAGTCACCTTCCAAGAATGATGTCCTCCACAATATCCTTTATGAAATTCTTTGATTGTATGTTGAGCTTCATTTTCCAAAAGAAAATTTAGTAACACACCTTCGGGATCTTTCCCATAAAGATATCTATTTATAATACAAAATTTAACAGCTNAATTCTTTGATTGTATGTTGAGCTTCATTTTCCAAAAGAAAATTTAGTAACACACCTTCGGGATCTTTCCCATAAAGATATCTATTTATAATACAAAATTTAGCAGCTTTCAATTTTACTGATCTTGCTCTTGACTTACTCAATCCTACTGGTGCTTGTAAATTTCGAAGGATGTAAACAATATTAGAGTACCATGGAGACACCATGAAATCAATCATTACTTCCACCTCTGTATCCAACTGATTAAACTGGTGAGATAAGAAATTAATTTGTAAATATTCACAATTTGAATTTGTCATCATTTTTGCTAATCCTTGTCCCTTAACCAGCTTAGTAGGCTTTATCTCTATGTCGTACTCCAATAATGTAGCTATCCATTTTTCCCTTCTGCCTTCTGGATCAGGTTGTGTCAAAATTCCTTTCACTGTAGCAGTTGGAACATGTGCGATTACATGTGAGTGTAGAATATATACTTTGAAATATTTCAATGCCTTGACTAAAGCATATGCATGTTTCTCCATGATGTCATATTTCAATTCTCCATCCCTCAACATATTGCTAAAAAATGCTATGGGCTGCTCCAAGTTCTCATCATTCTTCTGCAATAAAACCGTTGCAATGGTATACTCTGAAGCATACGAAAATACTAAGAAATATTTGGTAAAATATGGACTCACCAACATAGGAGCATTTGAGATTGCTTGTTTGATTTCCCAAAACGACTTCCTAGCTTCCGCATTCCATTTTATTTCATGACCCGTTTTTAGCATATTTGTAATATTCATTAAGATCTCAGCAAAACTAGGCACAAGCCTTCTTAAAAAATTCACCTGTCCCAAAAACGATTCTATTTCCTTTTTACTCCTGGGTTCTCCTACCTTTAAAATTTCGCTTACCCTTTCAGGATCAATTTTTATTCCATCTTTAGATATTATATGGCCCAACAATTTTCCTTCTTCCAATGCGAAATTGGACTTCTTTGGATTCAATGATATACCAAATTTCCTGCACTTCATGAATTTTTTTTCTAGATGATGAATATGTTCTCTGTCAGATTTTGAATAGACTGTGATGTCATCCATATATATTACCACAAAATTCTCAATTTCTCCCGCAAAAGCAATGTCCATGGCTCGCTGGAAAGTAGCTCCAGCATTCATTAAGCCAAAAGGAATCTTTGCATACATAAAAGTGCCCCAAGGTGTAGTAAATGCAGTATTTTCTTGATCTTCAGGTAATACTTTGATCTGATTATAACCAGAAAAACCATCCAACATTGAAATTCTCTCAGCTCCAACCACCTTTTTCAATATATGATCCATCTTCGGCAAGGGATAATTGTCCTTCATAGAAACTTTATTTAAATTCTGGAAATCTATACATAATCTTATTTCTCCGTTCTTTTTTCTAACAGGAACCAAATTTGCAACCCACTTCGAAAATCTTAGAGTTACAATGATTTTGGCATCAAATAATTTTTTAATTTCCTTCTCAATAATGGGAAGCAATTTAGGATTTATCCTTCAAAGTTTTTGTTTGAAGGGTTTCTCCCCAGGTTTTATAGGAATAGTATGCTGTATTATAGATGTATCATACTCCTTAAGATCTTCATAACTCCAAGCAAATACATCTGTATACTTCTTCATTAAATTCACATATTCTTCTTTTTCTTTTATAGGCAAATTTTTGGATAATTTTATAATCTTAGGATTCTCCTCAGTACCAATATTCCTATCTTCAACATCATTCTCAACAGGATTCACTTTAGGATTCTTAGCAACATCATTCTGATCAAAAAAAATTTCCAACGGAATCAAACCTCTTGGTATAAAATTATTTTTTAATTGAATAATATCTTTTCCTCCTAAGGTTCCCTTTAATTTTTCAGCGCCATCCTTTTCTTTCTCAGGTTCTTCATCATCTTGAAAGCTCTCACCATTGTCATTTTCGGTGTCAATATGAGTATTTACAAATTCTCCTGATAGTTCTAAGAATATTCTGATATTCTTGTCATCTTCAAATACCTACCAATGTTTAGAATTGTCAGGAATATATGGTATGTTCACAATGTCCACCTAATATTCTTTCTGACCAGCAATAGGTGTTTTAAATTTTCCAGCAGCTACTGCCAAAGAATCTACCACAGTATTTTCATGTTTGGAAACCACCTGAATCGTATGCTCTGTAAAAAAGTTTCCAATCATATCCCATACTTCGTTCATGTAAGCCCTCATCTGGGGATTCCTAGTTTGATAACTATCATTCACTTGGTTTATCACCAATTCTGAATCTCCTAAAACTTTTATCCTCTGTGCTCCGAAATCTTTCAAATCATNTCATATCCCATACTTCGTTCATGTAAGCCCTCATCTGGGGATTCCTAGTTTGATAACTATCATTCACTTGGTTTATCACCAATTCTGAATCTCCTAAAAATTTTATCCTCTGTGCTCCGAAATCTTTCAAAGCATGCAACCCTAGTAATAAAGCTTCATATTCAGCTACATTATTCATGCATTCAAATGTTAATTTATATGATAAAGATTTAAAATACCTGACAGGAGAAATTATATACACACCAGCTCCAGCACCTATTTTTGCCACATATCCATCAAAGTACATAGTCCACAAACCTTCTCTTTTTTGTTTTGCCTCCAAAGCATCTTGTTCCATCACTTCTTCCTTTTTATTTTCTTTGGGCTTCTTCTACAATGTAGCTTCCAAATCATATGGGACAGTATCATTAAAGAAAATGGAAGACCCTAAATCAGTATCAACAGCATATATATGATGAATTTCAGGCTTATCTTGACTGCTCACTACATAAGGAGTTCTTTCTTCGCTATACAACCTCTTACTTCCATCTTGAACAGGAATAGTAGCATATGACATATCCATTTGTAAACTACCCTTCAACTTTGAAGTCCAAGATCTTGACAACAATACTCCAAACTTGGGTGGGATATCTGCTACTACTACATCCATTATTATAGTCTTAGATGGTAATTTATTCAGAGTTACTACCATATCTTTAATCAAACCAAGACATTTTACTCTTCTAGAATCAAAAGAATACAAATCTTTATAGGGTCTTGTCACTTCCAATCCCAAACTTTCAATTACCCCCTTTGGAATTAAATTATGTGATGCACTCGAATCTAGCATAGCATTATGGACCACCATATCATGCACATTCAAACTCAAATAAAAAGAAGGGACTTCTTCATTTTCTAAATTTTCAACTTTCGACCCAAATGAAATAGTAGGATTATCATCATTCAATTCCAAAATATCAGATTGCAATTCTCCTTGACCTTTGACCATTTTTGTTATGGTATTTCTATATTCATTGTTTCTCAATAGCTCATTAAATGGAACAGATATTTTTAACTTTGAAAGCTCATTTTGCAAATTAAAACTAGAACCAACTATTTCTACATCAATTGGGGTTACTTGTTTCATTCCTTTGTTTCTTTGTATCTCATTCTCAGCTTGTTTATTCACAACAGACTCTTTTTGCATTTCTTTTCCCCTTTCTACATTTAGAGAACTAGTGGAAGACTGATTTGGATTTGCCTTCCCTTTATTTAGAAAAACCTCTCTATTTCTCAATCTGATTTTCCTCTGTACATCATCCATGGAATGCATGTAACCTCTTTGATACTGTTCTATCTCCCTTTCAAATTCTTCATTTCCATCTTCCTGTGCAAACATATTATGTTCTTCTTTAGTAAGATATATCTCTGAATTTAATTCTCCAAAAAGATGAATTTCATTTTCAGTAGGGTCTTCTTCATTAGCAACATAATTATCAGGAAACGGTGGTCGAATTTGCTGTTCTTCCTAATTTCTTGGGTTTCTCACATCTCTCTGCCTAGTTTTTGGAAGAATAGGAGGATTTGGTCTTCTAAAATTAGGATTCCTGATTTGAGGATCGAATTGTTCTCTGTTGAACACCCTATTATCCATAGTCAATCTGTCCATCAATTTCTCCATCGTCTTCAACATCATTTCAAATTTGATATCAGTGGTAGAAGAAGAAGTAGAGGGCAAATTTTCTTCCTTTTTCCTCCTATCAATATCTCTGTGTTTCATTTTTCCACTTGCCATCATATTTGCTTCCACTTCTAAAGCATCTGTAAACATTGCAGCAAGAGTTGCTGATTTTATTTCTCTCAATGAAAATGCAAAGTCATTATCAAAGGCCCTAGCATAATGCAGTTTAGCGGTGACTGTAGAAGGTTTTGTCTTCTGGAATAGAATTATAAACCCTCATAAACCTGCTTGAAAATTCATGAACAGATTCAAAACCCCCCTTTTTGAGACCATTATATTGAGACAAGAGTTGCAAAGGGTTTTGTTTGTCATCCCATCTGTCTAGGAATGCGTTTTGGAAAGCTTGAAAATTCAATATAGATCCATCTAGCAAGTCTTTAAACCATTTCTTTGCCTCACCTGATAAACTTTGAGCAAATAACCTCATTTTAACATCGGCATAATCAACTTCTTCCAAGTCAACAAAATCTTCAAACCTAGCCACATGTTGTTTTGCGGTTATGTCACCTTCTCCATCAAATAAGGAAATTCTTTGGGAATAATTTTGAGGAAGGTCATGTAATAAAGTAGGCAAACGCAAGGGAGCAAATCTGGCTGCCATCGGTCTAGGTGGGTTTAAAGGAACTGAAGACTTTTGAGTGTTTTGAACAACAAGTGTTTCAACTTTCGCAAACTGTTGTAAATCTCTCCAAAGGGAATCTAACAAATAAGATTCTAACCTACGAGAATTAAATTCAGTATTTTTAAGATTAGACTCAGACTTAGTTTTCAACACACTCCTTCCAACATTAACTTCCCATTCTAGATCAAAAATATTAGGAGAATCTTGAGAAGATGATGCACCAAACAAAGGAAAATCTATTTTTTCTTTATTCTTTTTCTTAAATAACCTTTCTGGATCTTCTAAACTCTTTAAAATTTCAGTATCAGAATTACCTCAAGTGTGTCTCCTCGAAGCCAGAATGACTTTTTTTTTTTTTAAATCTAAAGAATTTTACAATGGAATCGCCAGGGCAA
>LPNX010271486.1:301042-399446 GCA_001517045.1 Pseudotsuga menziesii | reverse complement strand
GAACCAATCTCCAATCCTATCCTCAGGTGAAGATTGCATCATACTCTTCATTTCTTCCAACACTCTGGGTAATACTTCATCAAACAACAGCTTATATATTTATGACATAATGGAATTTACAAATTCAAACATATTGATTTGCTTAGGCAAATCTGAAGAGAATATAGTACTCAAGAACTGCAATTTAGTTACATTCGAACATAATAACATGTTCAGCAAATATGATTGATACTTGAAAAATATGACTTTTGAGAACTCGACCAATTGGATATGGATAGTCTCGGCTAGATATTCATCCAAACTGAAAACATGGACTAGCTGGGATTCAGACCCAAGACTGGTTGAACTCATCTTTAATGAGAAAGCCAAGACAACTTCACTAACATGACAGTTATCTTCTAGACCTAAAACCTGACAGACCAAAGACATAAACAATTGAACTTCCTCCTTGAAGATGTGAATATGATACGACAAAAAGAGACCCTCCAGTGACTGACCTTCATTAAGAATGCTAGACAAGAATTTACATCAAACTTCAGTTTTACAATTTCTATACACTTCAGCCAAAACAGACTCATTTATAGACTCACGACTATCAGGGTAATTATTGGGCAAATTCAGGATTTCACAGATAGCTTTTGCATCAATTCTACACAATATCCTGGACATAGAAAGTCTTACAATAACTCTCTCAGAAGACGAATAATTAACTGTACACCACTCGGTGAATTCAGGAAAATGTAGGGTCTTCTCAATGGAAATATGATATAGAAACGACTTACAAGCATTTAAAATGTCATTTCCCTGTGAATTATATCGCCACAATCTCTCTTTAATTACCGATACATTTCCCACAGATAGAAATGGATCATATACTCCTCTATCTCTATCAACCATGCATTTTTCTCTTTCATCCAGAATTCGGTTAAACCCCTCTAACCCTTTCTCTTTATCCATAATATAGAAATGACAGCAATTCTATGAATAAAGCTTGAATATTTTAGACTTACCTGTGACTGTAACTGTATATACCTGAAGTTGACTATGAAATGGTGGTGGGAGGTCCTTTTCATTCGTCCCAGCATAATAAAAAAATGATTCCTCAAACAAGTCAACTCCACTTTATATAGAAGTCCATTCCGGAGACTCCCTTTAGTGGTTTCCCTCAAACCATTTTTCTCCGCAGAATGTACCACAAGCTGCCACGTGTACCACAATTTCAATTCTGCTACCACTTTTCTACTCCAACCGTCATGCAACTCTATCTTCCGGATCCGATGATGACCATTGATGAATTTTCTCTTTATTTTCAAGCCATTGGATTAACTTACACGTACACATTCTACTAGGCCTTTTTATTTTTAACAACGTGCAACTTTATAGAGTGGACTTTTTACCAATCGTAGATTTTTCCGACCCAGTTTCATGACCGTTGATCTTCGCATCCTGTTAACTCTCTCTGCATGCCTTGATCTTTCGTGCATATTCACAGAGCGGATCTATTATAAGCCATCGATCTTCACCTCCTTGTTCTATATCATTGGATCATATGATGATTTCATTGTTTATGTGCCCTGTTATCATACATTCACACTATTATATTTAACCAAAGTTAAAGAAACCATCATTTCTCTTTACCATGCTCCCTTCGACACTCTGCTAGTTAGAGGTTGTTAACAAGGGGAACATGTAATCTAGGTGTCCACGTTAAACGAAGTTATGCAATCTAGTCTAAATCATGAATGATAAGGAGGTCAAATTTTGAGTTTAGCCATCGATTTGAGTACGAAGCTAACAAAAGGCAACACCATGCCCATGGATTTGGTTCCTAAGGAAATGCTTCCTAGTTTATCTAAAGGGAAATCCATGCAAACCCCACTGCAATTTGCAACAAAGGATGTGGAAGTTTTCTCTGAAGAAGATGAGGTTTTTCCTCAAGTTGTAAAAGAATATCCAACTTCTGTAGCTGTTGGTGCAGGGTTACATCAATTGGAAAAGAAAACAACAAATGATCACAAAAAAGGAATGGGAATCCTAAGCAAAGTATGTTCAAAGAAACATAAAACCATAATGAAAAATAAAACTGTACCATGGGATACCCCAAACAAGAAGAAACTTAAGCGAAGAAGGAATACAATCAATGCATTTTCTTCTTAGACACCTAGTAGCATCCTAACATCGGTCAAGGATGGGAGAATATCACAGAATGGATATGCCTCCAATTTGCTACATCCATCTATGCAAGGTGAGAAATATGCTTATAAAAATTAATATGGAAAGTGGAAATAATTTGAAAAGATATGTTCTTCTCAACATGAAAGGATCACAATATATCTTTCTGTTGTTTTTGGACCCAGTGGTATGATAGCTCAGGAATTTGTTACTTTATATTATCATACTCTACCTGAATATAGGACCAATTCATTGAGTTCTAAAGGAGTTGTCCAATATCATTCACTACCCAAAGAAGACATTGAAGAAAAATCCATGTGTTTTCCAACTCGAGCATAGCTTATGTTGGAAATGTACACACTTTTGTTGGGTACAAACACCTTACAATTTGATTTGTTTTAATTAGGAACATTATTTTGTATCTTCACTTTTATCTTCATGCATGTGAATATTGAACACACTGTGGATCTGTATTGCAATCTGTACATGTTTGTCTATGAAACTCAGTAACTAGGCTTGTTAATTATTTAGAAGTAGTTCAAAGGTAGTTTCATATTTTCTTATACATTTGGATCTCTTATGTATTAATTACAGTACAGGATAAATGGCTGTACAATAAGGCATAGCTCTGGTTCCTAACCCCCAAATGGTATGTTTTGAATGGTACTAGTTAAATATATATTGTGCAATATTTTCCTTTTTTAGTTGAAATCCTTAGGATTTTTATATGTGATGTGTTTCTAGGTTGGGAATGCCATCATGACCCAATATTACAATGTTCTCCATATGTCTCCTCAAATGGTACACAAATTTGATTAGGAATGCAACTTACTTGGTCGATATAGTCATTTACATTTGTTTTTTCTTCGATCATAGCTTTTATGTACATTCTTTTCTTATGCTTTTAGCTTTTAGGAGTTGCTTTTGCATTCTTATTGCATTCCATTGACCTACTTTATTTAAGTTATTTGTTGAGACTCATCATTAATAACTTTATCTGATATAGTTAGCTATAGTGTTTGTAAAGACAACAAGATCTCGCTCATATCTCACAAATGTGGCACCTAAAATGAAAATTTCCTGATCTTCCCCCCCTTAGGAAACATAGTCTACATGCCCTATCATTATGAGAGATATTGTGATATTCCTTGACTTGCAATTTGTGAGAAGACACCTTCGACTGGCCAAGAGGGATCATAAGACTATGTGACCAGCTCCCATAAATGGCATAGACAAACATTGAGACATGCAAGAAATGTTTTGCATATAAGGCCAGCTTGGTGTGAAAGGTTGAGAGGGAGAAACCCAAGTAACCTGGATAAACTTTGGATAGATATCTATTCACTAATATGATCTTTTAAGATATTTGTCTCTCTATAAACTGTTGGTAGATGTCTTCCCTATTCCGATCCCTTAAGGTAGATTACATTTTGTTAGAACTTATGAAGTCAAACTTCAGTAAATTTTTTTATTGTCTTTCAACATGAGACCAAAATTTAAACACATATACCCAATGTTTAATATGAATCAAGATCCTGACTTGCAGTATGGGATTCTCCTTCTTAGATATATTATTTAAGATTTTTTTTTGTCTATGGTTTCTTTCTGGTATTCAATGCCTCAATTTCTGTCATATTTAGTTATGGTGGTGGTTCTTGTATATGTATCTTTTTGAGGTATTTGGTAGCTGACATGTAAAACAATGATTTATTTAAATTGGATCTTGCTGATATTTTTGATGTTTTGGAAAGACATTTATGACAAAAAATGGGAGATCTCACAGATATTTAGTATACAAACATTTCTAACAGGATAAACCGTGAGTGTAAATGTTGTGTCCTACTAGCTAGCAAAAAATTAATATGTTAGTATTAAAAAAAAAGTTAAACATAAAGTTTACTGGGTACATACATAGAATCATACACTATACAAATTGGAAACGAAAACCATGGTCTAGGGACTTATAATGATTTCTGCCATGTAGTGATTCTATCTCAAGGGGTTGAGTAGAAAATACGGGTTCTGGTGATTGTAAATACTAAAAACATTACAGTTCTATACTTTGAGAAATTTGATTGCAAAATCTATAGGATAATCACCTTGTCATGCTTCATTGGATGTTGTTTGCATCAATGTAACACAGTTCTCATGGTATTGTTCCCATGAATTTAAGTTTCTCCTTCCCATACTTTTAACAACCTTAAAAACAACTGTTAAAAATTCCAGTGTTGTTGAAATATTTTTTTCACATTACTTGACAAGGTAGCAGTGGTCAAAGAAAAGGATGGGATAACCAAAGGAGATCTAAAAAATTGATGGTATCTATACAGTAACTAAAGTTGAATAATTTAGGTGCATATTATGCATGCTACCAATTTTCCATTGTATACTGGGTTGTGGTCACACAGATGACATACCTGTTTGTTGAGAAGGGTGCCACAGTGGACATGAGATTAGTTGGTGGATTCAACATATGTTTAGGAATCCCTAGGACTGCTTGGTCATGCTTGGGATGGCCCCCAAATATCCCTTGGGATAGGGAGAAATATCCCTGTAATGAGAGGGTGTAGGAGGAGAATGGTACATCCCCTGTTGCCCCAGTGATGTCCTCGAAAAAAAAAGGATGTTTTCCCCAGTCCTTGGGTTGGGGAACTGCTGGGGATGCCTCCCTTGTGAAACTTTAAATCCAACTATTCTAAATAATACTTTGTTATGGTTAATGCATGGCTCCTAAATGTTGAATAAAATCCTTATCATGATGGCCATTTCTCTTACAAACTACTCTCCCCTAATCCACATGAAGGAACAAACTGGAAGAAGTAAGCATGATCCTTATTCCATTCTTTTAAGTCAAAAAGTTAACTATATGTTGCAATGATTATTAACGAGTAATATAACTAGATCTTGTAGTGACTATTAGCCTATTTCATATTCTTAGTCAGCAACAACTTGGGTTTGATGACTCTACAAATTTACGAACTGTTAGGCTACGTACTGATCCAGGTCCTATGGGAAAGAACATTCATTAAGAATGAATCAGATTTTTGAGGTTTTTTTTTTTTAAACAATATGTATTTAATAATAAATACCTTATTCGCTTTTTTTGTGGAATTTGGATCCCCTTCCCCTGAAATTAAGATTTAGTATCAAGTTGCATTTGGCATAGGTGTATTAAATTAAGTTTTATTTTCACAATCCAATTTTGCAATTTATTCCCTTGGATTGCTATGCTTCTCAACTTGTTATTTGAGTTTCCCTGCATGCAACCCATAATTGTATTTTTGACGTTTAATTTCAAACAAAAAAGAATATACCTTATTTTCTTTTTTGTGGAAATTGGATCCCCTGAAATTGAGATTTGGTATCAAGTTGCATTTGGCACAGGTGTAATAAATTAAGTTTTGTTTTCAAAATCTAACTTTGCAATCTATTCCCTTGGATTACTATGCTTCCCAACTTGTTATTTGAGTTTCCATGCATGCAACCCACACCTTGGGTTACAGTATTTCCTTGGTATAAATAACTGAGCATAGTGAATTGTTTGCTTGCTTTATAATAATCCTGTAAAACATGAGTACCAATAATTTTTTTACATAAGCGATTCTGATAAACTCAATTACAGACCTAACCTTACATCTATAAAAATATTTGGGTGTGAGTAAGAATCAAATAAATGGATCTCAGGATCAATATCTTGAAATGGAGGGAAAAGTGCTGCCATTTGTGAGTGGCAAGGGCAGTGTACTTCTTATGAATCCTAGAACTTAGAAGGTTAGATATGCAAAGCCTCTTGTTTTGGAAGATTGAAAGTTGTAACCTTTGTTTTCTCAATATTTGCTGTCAAGTTTTTATTAGTACAAAAGTAATGAAGGAAGCCTAGTTGCTTCTACAACTACAAGCCCTTAGATGTATGATGTATAAGCCCCAAATCATCAGCATATAGGAAGCTGTGAATTTTGAGGATCTACTTCTAACAAAGCAGGAAGTAGATCCTCAAAATTCACAAAGCTAATTCTAAGGATCTACTTCTAAGAAAGCAGGAAGTATAAGGATTAGTTTTTCATGTCCATTGACAAAGTAAACTTATTTTCATAATAGCACTTCAGAGGAAAAAATAGTGTCATTTTATAGTCAAGACCCAGAATATAGGCATCTACAATAACCTGATAAGAATTTTTCTTGAGATGATGATATTTTGACATTTCTTATGCTTGTACTGGTTTCTATTCTGGTATAGGAACTTGTGAAGTCAAGAAGTCATTACTATAAACTATTGGAAGAAAATTTAGTTTTGACCAAGGAACTTACTACTCACAAATTGTAATTCTTGACCGTTGTATTTTTACAAAAGCAATATTTTCTTCACAGTTTTACATTTTAGGCCTTGTTGTAAACATTAATGCTATATGACTAGGGAAATGTTCCATGAGCAGAGTTGCAAACTTAGATCTAGAGGACAAAGTTATGAATATTGCAACTTTTTTCCATGGATCAAATAAATTTGAAATGATCAACACCCTACGAAAGTCTCTTGTTATCCATAATAACTAAGCTCACTTGATTTTCCTGTATTACTCAGGATCACTAGAAAATTAGGAGGTTTGCATCACACCGAAAGGCTAACAATAAAACTTTGCATAGCTTGAAAGAACTTTCATTTACCATATACCTCTACAATTTGTTATAATTTCGAAGGTTCCCTTTATAGAATCCAAAAGTTTCCTTTTTATGTTGAAAGCCTTGTAACTTGTTTCTATTATTTGAAGAGATAAACTATCACATAATGCTCACCCAGATTATTAAACTGGTTCCAATAAATTAAAAGTTAGGGAAATGCTTCTCAACCAATGAATTTGATTAGGATTTAAGGTTAGTGAAGAAAATACAAGTTGTGNTAATCAATTGGAACCATATTATAGTAGTTGAGTTTTCTCCCATTGTATTCTTAGTCTCACTTCTTTATATATATTTTTTCCAAGGAAAACCTCACCAGTCAAAACAAGGGATGCTTCCTAACATTCATGGATGGCACCCCTAGAAAACCCATGGGCATGGACTGGTGTGCCCATTATAAAGCAACAATTCTTGCAAATTGTTTGATTGGATATTGCAGTGTATATTTGAGATTAGTATTTTTTGTTTGAGATGCATATTACTAATTAGTATTTTAACCCAGCCCTTAGCTATCATGCAAAAGCAAATACTAATATTGAGCAAACTCATCTTCTATATTATTATAAAATGTATGTAAGTTTTCCAATGTAATAAAATCTATTCAAATAATAATTATCAAAAAATTACCAAACCTTGAATAGATAAATAATTAAAATAGGTCCACTACACATGTGTGGGATTGAGGGTAAGGTTGAAGATAAAAGAAAATCTTATACGTAAGCTTTCCATTCTTCAAAATAGCCACTTCTTTAAAATGCACCTACCAATTTACAATCAAGTTTCATCTCTGAAGCACCATTCTTATGAACTGCAGTCAGCTCCTCAGCACCCATTGCTGAAATTGTTCTATCCATCAAAGAATCATCTGTGATGAAATATCCTTTGAATATGTTGGATCTGTGATAAGCCTCCTATTTTCTCTGGATCCAAATCCATCCTCATTTATTCCAGAACCTGAAACTAGAAGCATTTTCTCCATCAAACTGCTAATGGTGCTATCATTCCTTTTTGACACCGGTAACCTTATATGTCTGTTACTATTAAAAATATCATCACTTCTAATATCAACTAGGCCATTGATATCATCATACAGTAATGAATTCTCATTGCACACTAGCAAAGTGTCAGTATCAACAACAGTTACTGATGGACCCTTGTCATCATTGAAAGATAGGCAAGGAGGTGTAATACCAGTATTGTTTACTCTATCAATATTAGCATTACAAGTCACTATAGATGACTGTTGAGTCGTACATTGATCTGTACTTGATTTATATCCAGTCACCCATGTAATTCCATTAGGTACTAACTGGTATGCATTGTTATTAAGCCCCCCAAAATTGACATCATCGGATATGTTAAATTCGTTAACATAGTATGGAGTAGCTTGTGGTATAGCCATATTTTTCATTCTAGACTTCAGTTCTTTAATGAGTGTGTCAGCATCTGAAATAGTAACATTTGTGTTCTTCTTTGACACAGTGTCTGTGTGCAGGGAAGAATTGTGTAGCTGAAGCCCACAAGTAGATGTTATTGGATTTAATCCCATCCTTTTGTTGTCATTAGGTACTAAAACAACTGTTTTCTTACTAGAATATGCTCGACACCTCTTCCTCGCTCTAGATGGACTTTTTTTTATCATTGGGATACCCATTTTGAACCAGATTTGTTTTCAAAATTGATTGATTTGTTTTTAGAACCAAATCACCATCCCCACTTGAAATAGGATCCCAAACTTATGATACATTAAACCAGGCTTTGTGTGAACCAAATATCCCATCAGGTGAATGGTCCTCTACTTGAATCACTGACTTGTGAAATTTTTTACGAGTTAATCCATGAAGAATTACAATCCTGCAATACACTGTATCTTATTCCCAGTTATAGAAGAAAAAAAAAGGGAAATTAAAACTATTTTATCTGAAAACATTTGGAATCTTTTCAAATAAAACCACTATTAACCTTTATTTCATCCAAAATACATTTTCTATCATTGTCAGTGAAACTTGAAACCCATTCATACATGCAGTTCTTTGAAACAGTTTCCTGGGCATGCTCCATTGATAGACCAAACAGGGTAGAAATATTGGCAACATCATTAGGCCCTCTAATTTCATTTAGATGTGAATTTGCACTAGAGACAATTATATTCTGTCCACGTGTATAGTTTATCAATACCTGCCTATCAATTTATAGATACATTATGCAGTTAATAGCATAGTTTGCACCCATACAAGTGCAAAATAAGTAACAAAGTTTATCAACTCTCAAGGATGAAATATACTAAGCAAATACTTTAGGAATCAACAAATATTTACTATGAAAAATATATAGAAAATTTATAGCAGGTATCACTGAAGAAAATCTACAAGGGTTAGCTTAATCAATTGATCCATCTGTTGGACACTTGTGTTGTCATTGATGTCGCCCAACCAGAATCCTCATATTTCAACTGGGCTAGTTTGAAGAAATATATGAAAGATGACAAGATACAATAAGAATACCTTATGGAATAGACATTTAGATCAGCCAAGTCCATCCAAGACAGAAGCTTAGCAGAAGTGGCAGCCTATAGGAGTCCAAATAAAGACAAATAGAGAGATTTTAATCAACAAGACCTATCACATTTAGAAGTGAAGCTACAGCTATTTGGATAAGTATATCGGAATGAATATAGCTGGGATTGATGAACCCTAATTTGAGCATTAAAATGACATAATCAATTATGCTAATCGGATCGAACCTGTCCAGGATCAATGAGAAGCCTAATCCAAAGTTTAAAAAATCTGGTAATGATCTGAAGCCTAGAGAAGCCCTAAAACAGAGTCGAGCTGAAGAAAGAGTCCTTGTGAGATGGCTTGGTACTGATCTGAAATTGGAGATGCCCTAAATCAGAGTAGACCTGAAGGATTAGATGAGAATCCTAGTTCAAAGAGGTAGTCATATTATCAGTTGGTGTTAAACTGTAATTTGATGGAATCCCTAAAAAATGTTAGGAAGTTCTAATGGTTTACACCTCAATTTTGTGGAGTATAGAAGGGTAAGTAGACCTAGTAATTCTACACATTAAGCATGGAAGGAAAGGGTCTTAATCTCTTTAATTATGTAAATATAAACTTGTCAAGAAACCCCTATAGACCTCAAAGCAGACAAAAGGCATAAATCTTTCATTTTTAAGTCAAAATTGTGTTGAGTATACTAACTCAGCCCAACTGATTAATTGCAGAATAAATAGGTCAAGTTGGCCTAACCTTTGAAGAATTAGCATATAAATAAGGGATGAATGAGGTCATTTTAGTAATGCACTTGGATGTGAATCTCTAAGGCAAGAAATAGGTATGAAGGTGACTGGGGGAAAAGATAAGAGGCTCAAGGGTAACTCTAAACTGTCGTTGTAGATCCGAGGTTGAAGAACATGAAGTGTTTAATTGTCGATAAAAATTCTTAGATTTAAATCAAGTCGAATTCAAGTGTGTCCAAGTTATGTTGAGCTTTGTTCTGAACCTAAGTTTTGAGGCTTGTTGGTAACAATCCATGAACTGTGGATGAATTTGAAGTGACAGACAGTAATTAGCAGATTAAGAGTGTTCTTATATTTATCTCAAGGGTGGTTTGGAGGTGCAGGAGCAGGACTATAGTCCTTGATAGGCTGTAGCCTGACTTTCGGGTGTCATTAGTAATTACTTGGCTATAAAAAATTTAGTGTTGTTGGGGGCCTCCTCATGCTATGATTAACTAAAATTTGGGTGACCTCTCTACTATTTAGTCATCCCTGAAACCCATTTCCTTGTTCCCCTTCCCCAAAAATCAACAAAAGATACGTTCAGTTCTATAGTTGAAAATTCTTGAAGGTCTGGTGGTAGACCAACACCACAACAACAATAAATCCTGGCTCTCAACTCATAAGCTCAATCAGTGGCAAGCCCGTAAATGGTTTAATGATGGAAAATATGTCAGAGAATCGGACAGAACAAATCATGGAAAAAGAAACTGTATTCAATATTTCACTCATGTGAAATACACCAGCATGAATGAAATCAAATTTTGAAAGTAGCTTTAAATGCCATATTTCAAGAAATTTTCTTCAAGCCACATATTCAGTATTTAGTTTACTGTATGAGTGTTTTGTTCTTAAGGAAAACCTCTTGGGACCCCCCTCTCTTCCTTGAAATATCTGGATGGAGGGCTTCCCCACTTCCAGCCACAATAGTGACGGATGACCCTGAGGAAGTTAACTGGATTTGAACCTATGCCCAACCCCTAGACATAGGTTCAAATCCTAAAACTAAGGAAATTTCCAAAAGCAATTCAAATGGGATAAATCAATTATCAGATATTCTTCCAACTACATTTACACCTCTTTTTCTCTCCAAATTGTACCTTTGATAAAAATTGTTGCTGATTTTCAGAAACAGAAGAAAAATGGGGTTTATCCTTTCTCAAGTTTTTTTTATTTTATTTTTAGAGGTTTTGGTTCAATTAAAATACTTAGGTTCCATTGAGTACACAAATATTTTCCTGCCAAGGACCCACTATATCTATTGCATAATTCAGAGAAACTGGAAGGCAGGCATTTGAAGCCCATCCTTGTAAAGGTACTATGTGGTGATGATGCATCTGTACCTTTGAATCCATGGCAGGATTAGGTACAAGAACATATCCACTTCTTTATATATATAGAAACAATAAGGAAAAAACAAACCTCTAATGTGAAAATGTTTGTGACAATAATCTCAATTCTTAGGAGTTTCTGAGACAGTTCAACCAATGAAGTTACTGAGGAGCACAAACATGATAATAAACAATATGATAACCTCAACACATTTATGGCTAAGTTAAGAATCCCATAGACACTACGAAGTTCCAAAAAAATCAGAAAACTATCAACCACAGCTTAAAATGTCTCCTATAGAAAAATGAAATACTTGGTCAAAATGCCTATAACGAAATCCAAAAGAAAGAAATCACAGTAAATGTATTCTAATGACAGCTTCTGAGAATGTTATTAAACTTGGACATGTGAATGACTTAGATAGACCATCATTTGAGAGCGACTCATAAACTCATAAAACTCATCACCAAGACTTGGGAAACACTCACAAAACAGAAAAATACATAAAATCTAAGTACGTGAAATTTCAGACCCAAAAATACACACGCTTCCCCATTAAATTCCCTCTAATGCGACCTTCCTTGGCCTTCAGTCTACTGCATATGGACATAATGGGTCGTCTCGATCACTTGGTTGCCTGATAGCCACAAGCATAAAACAATAATTTGGTTCATAAAACAAAGTTACAAACCAGCTATGTCAACAACAATCATGAAGATGGATTGTTTACCCTTGGTTGACCAAGAAGCTCATTGTCAAAATAAGTAGCAATGTGGAATTGCAGCAATTGAGAAAATTCTATAATAATATGAGCTGGAGCCCCATTATTTTCCTACTTCTTCTAATTTTCATTGTGCTTGATGACCATCAAAATTTACAAAACCATAACCTTTGCTTGAACTGAAGACTACTGTAAGAAATGTAGTGATTTCATTGGTATGTTCTTGATCTCAGCCAAGCTACAAATAATTGTAAGTTCTATTTGTTGACAAGACATATTTTTTTGGTTTTACATGATTTGTAACCTTAGATATATATTGGTTATGTTGATTGTATTGGATTAATCGGGAACGTGAGGGAGAACAGATAGATCGTGCTCTACTAAAAATGTTTTGGGCATCTTTGTGGAGATTGGGATGGATAACATGGATTACTATGAGATAGAATTTGAATCAGCCATGTTGGAAGACAGTGTTGCTTCCTACATACTATTGTTGGAGCAGGATCCCGCAGCTACAGAAGAAGCTGCTAGTTTTGGCGGAAAGAGAGAAGTTTTGGCGGAAAAAGGACAGGGCGGAGCTACGACGCCGTAGCATGTTTCCAGCTGGAGAGCAGAGCCGGAAACCATGAATTTTGGGATAGAAAGTCAAGAAGGCAATGGTACCTGAGCGGTCGAGAGAAGAAAGCTCAATCACTGCATTGAAGGCAGCGGCGGAAGACAGGAGGGCTCAACAACCCTCATAAAGAAGAAGGAGCAACGAGGCTCAAGCATTGAAGGCGAAGGACAGAAAGAGAAGCGGTACATAGTACCCATGGTCAGTGCCGAGAAGCATGGAAGACTGCAGAGAGCTGCAGTGTGACGGGAAGCGGCTACCTCAAGGATAGAGAGGACCGACTGTCACTAATTAGGGTATGGGTTTACTGTTGGGACAGGACCACAGTGTTGTAATGGCACGACCTTCGGGCTGCCTATAAAAGCTTGCATTTTTGTATTGTAAAGGGTTAGCTAATCAGTCAGTTAGATAGTTGGTCAGTTGATATTTTTGTAGACTCAGGAATCATTCAGACAGACTGCGTTGTAACGATCCAGACACCTAGTTGTTTGTGAGTCATTTGAGTCTGTATGTAACCACCCACAGAGAGAACAGTGAGGGAAGGATATATTGGAAGAAAGGCAACATAGAGATAGACCAAATATATAGAAGAGACCTCGTGCTGCATATGCAGTGCAACAGACTGTGCTAACTTCCCTCAAGATATATAATAGAAGCACAGTTTGGTGGACGTAACTCCCATCCCGGGGGTGAACCACGTTAAATCTGCGTGTTATGTGTTGTATGAATGTGATTGTATTTGCTTACTGTTACTGGTTATTATGCATGTAATGTTAGTTGCCGTAGATGAAGGTATGTATTGTTCCACTCATGATAATGCAAGAGGATAAATATAAGTTGAAGCATTTTAGTAGGCTGTTTAAAGACTCCTTTACGTCTGTCTCTAATGACCAGTTACTCACAATATAATTCTGAGAAGTAGAGTTTCGCACATCGGCACAGTCAACGTTAAGAGCGCAAAGTCATAGTGGTAAGATATCGCAGAGAGGCGGTATCGCATTGGCAGAGGAGCTGCGGTGCGCGATACTGCGAGCTGAGGGCTTAGCGTTGAGGAGAGGATGGGTGTTCCACGGTGCGCAAAGATGCGGTAAGGTTGGGAATATTGTGAGTAAGTGGAAGTTGTGTGACGCGAGAGGAAATCGTGCGACTTGCACGGGGTTAAGCATTGCACGGGTAAAAAGTCCTACGAGTAGAAGGGGACGTGCGATGCGTGGAGCTAGTTGATCTAGTGGCGTGCAGGAGTAAGAGAAAAGAAGTAGGATGAACAGAACCTGGTCCAAGACACTTGAGTCTTGGCCAACCCATTAGATTCACTTCAGGTGAGACTTCAGATCGCTTCGCGGTCTGTCGCCGAAAGGGCCAGTGAGTTTTGGGTGTTGTTGATTAATTATAGTAAACCTGGGTCTGCCCATGCAATCAAAAAATGGTTCCGTTGCCGGTTTAAATGACTGGGAGTCAATGTTCTGTTGGAATCCTATGAGAGAAGAGTTTCACCAGTGGCTGGATTCAGACTTAAGGGAGTTCTCCAAGAAAGAGAATAGGAGTCCGAGACTAACCACAGAGGCCTGGCTAGAGAAGCATATCGCTTCAGACATACACGCTATATTTTTTGTAACCTACGAAAACGAGCTTTTCTATTGGTTATCCAAGTTGACAGATAGCAACACATTCAAGAAGAAAAGAAACATCGTCTGGACACCGGAGCTGATTCAGACCGTACAGAACCTTGACAATCCGATTACGAGAGCAGTGGAATTCTGGCTTACTAGTGTGCTAGAAGGATGCGTTACAGAGTTTGCAGTTGACCAGAGAAAGAGCTTCAGCGCAGCCGAACGATACTTCTTCAAAGGATATCGCGGTAAGTACCTAAGATCTCTAAACTTGTCCCTTAATATGCTGCTATATGAAAAAGGAACAATGGATCTAGTCTCTGATGAATAAGTAAAGCTAGTAATGTCACAAGAGTTTGAAAGTGATTTCGATGACATTGGACGAACACGGAGTGGAAAGAAGTATAAAGTAGCATTTAGTTCTCCTATATTTGAAGATAGTTCAAACAGTATTAGACAGCAGAGCCCTAGCACCACCGAAGAACCAGAGGGGGGTATCCCTTACCACCCCTATACTCCACAGAAACAGACAACGACTTAGAATAATCCCATAGGTACTCCATCTAGTAGTTCACAGTCAGTACCTACTCCCGTTACAGCACCTTCACCTACACCGCTGAGTGGTAGTACTCCAGTCAGTCAGAACCCACCACAGAGAAATAGAATGGGAGACGACATGAAGCTACCTATTTTTAAAGGTACAGGAGCAGAAGATCCGGAACAACATTGGTTCCTATGCGAAGCTATGTGGACCATTAAAACAATCAACGATGATAACCTTAAACTTGTACAGTTGGTTACCACACTCAGAGACAGAGCCTTGACATGGTACATAAAGTATACTACATTACCCAAGACGCTTGCCCATGTCAAGAACGCCATGATTAAAGAGTTCAAGAAACCTAAATCTGAGTCTCAGTGCATTACAGAGCTTAAGGATATTAAACAGCTACCATCAGAGTCAGTATGGGACTTTGACCATAAATTCAAAGCTCTTATCGACCAAGTAAGTTTTGAGTTTGCGCCGGAGCAGCATAAAGAATGGTTTATTGTAGCGCTGCTCCCTCATATCAGAATGCCACTAATGCAACAGAAACTCACTACTCAAGATGAAGCGCTGGAGATGGCAATGAAACTAGAGGCTTCACCTTTAGCAGAAACCAGTACAGGGATGACAACTCTACAGACCCAGTTGGCCAACCTCACCTTACAGATACACGAACTTAAAAAAGGGAAAGAGGCTATGCAAGACATATGGTGCATAAAGTGCAGAGAACAGGGCCATAGTAAGGACAATTGTCCAGTCTTTGCAGAATATTTAGCGTCAGGGGCTCCTAACCCCTTACCACGAACACAAGGGCCATGGTGTGAAATATGTAGAACTCAAGGACATCCACCTCAGCAATTCCCTTTGCTTCAAAATTATGTACAGACATGTAAAAATATCTATTGTATCTTCTGTAAATCCGTCGGGCATGATTCACAAGATTACCGAGCTTATGATCTCCTGTTAGAAAGAACACAGGATGTGTACAGAGTCCAAGCAGACACACAGGGTCCAGCAACAGGACCACAGCCGGCTCAGACGTATGGAGGCCGAGGAGGAGGATTCAGAGGACGAGGCCGAGGAGGAGGCTTCGCAAGAGGAGGAGGTTTTGCTCAAGGTCGTGGACCAGTCACTTGTTATAATTGTGGAATTGTCGGACACTATGCTAGGGACTGCCAGAACGCCACTACTACTTGTAATTACTGCAAATCTTACGATCATACCATAGAAGAGTGTCCCATCTTGATAGCTAAGATTAGAGATCCTAAACCAGTTGCACACCAGAACATCCAGCTTATTGCTGCTGAACCTAAGGAACCAGAACCAGCAGTTAACATTGTGACTCGGAGCGGTGCTTCCACCAGTGGCACATCGCAGGAGACCGGACAGAACACAAGTCAGGGGTGGGTGCGCAGAGCTCCTACTAAAGCAACTGCACTCAACCTACAAAAGAATAAGAAGACCTTTCATGAAGCTAAGGCTTCCTTTGATGAACTTACACTAGCAGGACCGCAGGTACCGCCGTCTAGGGGTGTACCACAGCAAGTACCTTGTAGCAATAACCCTGAGCAGGCACAGCAGGCTACCACATCCGGAAGATGTGACAAAGATGAATCGACAGGAAGTATACAAGCCTTCCCGCACAGCTGCTTGAAACTCCTGAGAAACGATAAAGCTGTTGGTGAGCTACAGCGTATGATAGATCAATGTCAGCAACCCTCTCTCTCGGACAGTGCACACCGCGTTGTCCATAATATTACAAGACATGCAAGGACAGGAAGAGAGATGAAATTCACAGCCCAGATCGGTGAGTTTGAAATGGATGAGGTTGTCTTAGACCTGGGATCAGAGGTGAACGTTCTAACCAAGCAGACATGGGAACAGATGGGTAGTCCTCAGTTAGCCCTATCACCTATCCACCTGAGATTAGCTAATCAGCAGCGAGTATCACCATTGGGTCGATTATCGCAGGTTCCAGTTGATATTGACGGAGGTCGTACTTTTGTGGACTTCGAGGTTATAGAAATCATTGGTGACAGTCGACCATATCCAGCACTACTGAGTATTGATTGGGCAATTGGCAGCAAAGCTGTCATTGACCTAAAGAAAAGACAAATGACCTTTGAGGATGCACGGATCCGGGTCATCGCACTGCTGGATCCTTACCAAGGACCTAGATATATTGAACCTATCTGAGCAGAGGAAGAGGCACATAATATGGAGAGTCTCTACCAGATGAAAGCAAACCAGAATGACTATATCAATCCCACTGCAGAAGGGCATATTAGTTGGCAATGCGACAGCTCATGCGCATCGGATTCGGATGCTGGTCTAGAAAACTGGCAGAACAGACTGTACGAAGTATCATCGCGCAGATGTGCGTTTATAAGTAAGTCACTGCAATGGATTGGTGCCAAGATCGCTGAGACTCCCTCATATCATGGTCTGACAGACATCCAAGATTTTCTCGAACAATTTGAGCAACAAACTCCCCCTGAGCAGAGGATCGTAGCTATGGACCTTGCAGTTAGAGCCACACCTGCAAGATGGTGGTATGCGCATAAAGAAAATATTGCATCATGGGATAACATCAAAAGACTGATGGCGATCAGATTTTCTGACGACAGAAGGTATGCTCAGCACAAGTACACAGGTGAAACTGACCCCAGGGTACACATTCAGATATGTGAACAGAAATGGTCGGACATTCCAGAGGATGAATGGGTTCATAGATTCATTCACACACTGGACACAATTCCAAGGAATTGGTACACAGAGACCGAGCTGCGCAAGGGAACAACCACATGGCCTCTTATGACAGACAGCTTCCTACTCACCTTTGCATTTGAATCAGAACATCCAAGTGTTGTCCAGGCCCTAGATATCATCAAGACTAAGATTTTTGAGGATCACACTATCTCAATACCAGTCCAACCTGAGTGGACTATCCAGCTAGAAGAGGCGTTGGAATGCTATAATTTCACATCAGAATCAGAGGAAGCGGATGAGGATCCTCGCAATACCAACATTCCAGAATCAGAAGGCACTCGCAAAGTGGAGGGACCACAGCTAGAGATTCCAGTGATCACCGAGCCCATCAAGATTAAAAAGATCAATATTGGCACAAACAAAGAACCTAAGTTTGCCTCTATTGGAGACTACTGGAATGATGAAACAGTGGGACAGATTGCAGATCTGCTACATGATTATCAAGACCTATTTCCCACCAAGTTCACAGAGATGAAGGGAATAGTTGGAGACTTGGGAGTCATGAGGATACCATTAAAGGAGGATGCTAGACCAGTTAAGCAGCGTCCATACAGATTGAACCTGCGATACAAAGAAAAGATAAAGGACGAAATTGATAAAATGCTAACAGCAGGCATCATTGAACCAGTAGAGGAAAGCGAATGGGTTAGCCCTATGGTAGTGCAAGAGAAGAAAACAAAAGGGGACATAAGGATATGTGTTGATCTGCGAAAACTCAACGATGCATCACTTCATGATCCATTTCCAACACCGTTCACTGATGAAGTATTAGACAACGTGGGAGGACAAGAGGTCTACTCCTTCACTGACGGGTTTTCAGGCTACCACCAGATCAGAATACACCCAGAAGATCGATCCAAGACCACATTTGCAACAGAGTGGGGCTCTTTCCAGTATACGGCAATGCCCTTTGGTCTTAAGAATGCACCAGCTATATTTTCTAGAGTAGTAGTTGCTGTATTTAAAGAATACATTCATAAATTCTTGGAAGTATATTTTGATGATTGGACTGTCTTTGGGTTAATCAATAAGCACATAGGCGATCTAAGACTGATGTTAGAAAAATGTAGGCAGTACCAGATCTCTCTAAACTTGAAAAAATGTATATTCTGTGCACCATTTGGTATCTTGTTGGGTCACATTGTCTGCAGACACGGCTTGATGGTAGACCCCGCCAAGATCGCTATCATCGTAAACCTTCCAGCACCTAATTCAGTCAAGCAACTAAGGATAGTACTTGGTCATACCGGGTACTACAGAAATTTCATCAAGGGCTACGCAAATATTACAGCGCCGATGGAGAAATTGCTAAAAAAATATGTAAAATTCCTATGGAATGAGGAATGCCAGCAAAGCCTAGACATACTTAAGAAGAAGATGGTTACAGCACCCATCCTAGTATTTTCAGATTGGACTAAACCTTTCCATGTACATGTGGATGCATTCGGCATCGCATTAGGAGTCGTCTTAACCCATCCAGGAGAAGGGGATCTTGACCATCCCATCGCATATTCCAGCAGAAACTTATCAACAGCAGAAAAGAACTACACCACAACAGAAAGGGAGGGTTTAGCTATGGTATATGCGTTGCAGAAGTTCAGGCACTATCTATTGGGCGCCTCGTTTAAAATTTTTACTGATCATTCCGCATTGAAGTACCTAGTCAATAAACCAGTGTTAGGGGGGAGAATCTGCAGATGGTTACTCCTCTTCCAGGAGTATGATTTTGAAATCATTGTGAAACCAGGCAGACTGAATGCAGGACCAGATCATCTGTCGTAGCTAGACTCAGGAGAAGAGCCCAATAACCTAGAAGACAATATGCCAGATGCGCCGTTGTTTTCCATACAGATTGCAGATGAGTACTATGCCGACATTATTCAATTCCTCACCACAGGAGTAGCACCTGACGACTTTACTAAACAGCAAAAGAAGCAGTTGGTTTTTAAGGCAGCAGACTTCACCCTCATTGCAGGATGTCTATACAAGTTAGGTCCGGATGAAGTTCTACGCATATGCGTGATGCCACACGAGAAAGACACTATTATCAAAGAGGCTCATTCAGGAACCGCAGGAGGACATTTTGCAGGAAAACCGACTGCGCAGAAAATTCTAGACGCACGCTTGTGGTGGCCTACACTGCATAAAGACACAAAGGACTTCTGCAGATGCTACGATATCTGCCAAAGGGTAGGGAAACCCTCGCGCCGCGATGAAATGCCGCTGCGACCGCAGGTCACGCTGCGCGCATTCGACAAATGGGCCATCGATTTTGTGGGTCCAATCAACCCACCCGGGAAGCGCACTGGTGTGAGATACATCATCACTGGAACAGAGTACCTCACCAGATGGGCAGAGGCCAAGGAAGTAAGAAATTGTGGTGCTGCTACAGCTGCACAGTTTCTTTTTGAAAACATCATCAGCAGGTTTGGATGCCCAGTAATTTTGATGAGTGATCAAGGCACACACTTCTTGAACAGCACTATTGAGGCATTGACAGAAGAATTCCAGATTCAGCACTATAAGAGCACTCCCTACCACCCATAAGCTAATGGTACGGTCGAGGCCTTCAATAAGATTTTAGAAAATGCTCTTACGAAGATCTGCAATAATCAAAGGAATGACTGGGATCTCAGAGTTAACGCTGTGCTGTGGGCATACAGAACCACATGCAAGAAACTTACAGGACACACACCTTTCAGCTTGGTATATGGACAGGAGGCTGTTATGCCTATGGAGTATATTCTTCCTAGCTTAAGAGTCGCTTAGATTACCGGGATGACTGATATATCCATGGTAGAGGAACGGTTAGCACAGCTGCTTACCTTGGAAGAAGACAGATTCATCGCTGGATTCCATCAGACAGTGCAGAAAGCACGAGAAAAAGCCTGGCATGATAGACACATTAAGAATAAGAATTTCCAGATCGGAGATCTAGTGCTCCTATATGACAGCAAATTCCTGAAGTTTCCAGGGAAGTTCAAAACAAATTGGCTGGGGCCATATAAGATACAACAAGTCACAGAAGGAGGTGTTGTTCAACTCAGTCAGTTGAACGGGGCGCTTCTTCCCACATGGATTAATGGCAGTAGGCTTAAGCTCTACAGTGACAACCTCCCCACCTCTGCGTCCTAGCATGAACAGTTTATAGAGGTGCATATGCCCAGTGTAGTTGAAAGGAGGCATCGCACCAGGAACTAGTCTACACCGGCAGACAGCCTAGTCAGGAGGAATCGCACCAGTGTGATTCAAAAAAAAAAAAATAAATAAATAAATTTTGACATCGTTTGGTTGCGCAGGTGACATCGTTTAGTTTCCACGTGTCCAGTTTGGAAACTAACAGTGGACCGTCAAGTCATGGTCTGACAGGCAGTTAATGAGGAAATGACCGGTATCCCTTACCGTAGATTTGGCGGCAGGCCTCATTAAGTTTCTCGATTTGACAAAATCTTCGACGAGACCGGCGCCGGTACACACACTTCGAGGGAAATTTGATCAGATTTTTGCATTTATTAAGGATCAGGTAACCGGTGTGGTCTTGTCCATGCAATTAATATGACCAACGAGCTCAGTCTATATGACCATTGCGTCCAGGACTATCATCCATGACATAAAAAGTAGACATTATTCATTGGAAGAACTACATTTTCACAGAGCCAAAAATTGTAGTGTGCAAACTCAGTCTCCCTCGTACAGAGCCCATCCCATTACAAGCTAAAGAGTTTTCCAGATAGCGGCAGCCATTGCATACCCACCGCCTCACACTGACTGGTTCCTGGCCGAGGACAAACCACTAGACGCGCTGCTGAAAAGATTCAAGCGTACTGGCCTGGCAGCTCCCATGACAACACCAGTTAGGAACGTTCAACTGGGTTCTTCACAGACCAGACCACCACCACAGACGAGGAGCTAGTCTCAGCTCCCAGAGGAGTTCAGTTTGGGGCAGGACAAAGACATAGTGAATGAAGCAGACTACCTCTTCCCTCGAGTCGAAGGCGCTCCAGAGGTCAAACTCTCCAAGAATGGTAAGCTTGCTGTCCCTATCCCGCCAATAGACCCTCGAGTTAAGGAAAATGGCGATCTTGTGGGGTATGCTGCTGTTGTTAAATTCGTATATTACAACCTAGTAGATGGTAAGACATACCCTCACTTTAGATCAGGCCAGTATCTTAGACATGAGAAGAACCCGAGGACAGCAAAAGAGGAATTGGTTCCCATGCCACATGTCCAGATTCTTGAGCCCACCGGTCTGCTCAGTCTGTTGAGGTTACCCCACTTTGGACGTAGTGCAGAGGTCAATGCTGTGGTACATGTCCTACTCTCGTGTCTACATGGGGGTTATCTCTGGCTAGGCCATAAGGTCGACCTTAACATCGACTTGATCCACCGCATCATCAGGCTGTCTAAAACTGGTAAAATCCCCGACTTACAGATATCAGGGAAGACCAAGGATTCGAAGTTACCACCGGCCTTAGTAAAAAAATACAAGTTACAGAGAGGAGGAAGGGCTTATGATATCACCAGTATCGAGAACGAGACACTCAGATTTACATCCAGCCTGCTGGTGGGAAGATTGCTAACCAAGGTCCGACCGAAGGAAGTTACAGGATCTGTGATTAGCCTGGCTGTACAAGTTACAGAGGGAGAACAGTTTAACTGGTCCTTGTTTCTATTAAATATGCTTCAGGAATATTGTTTGGCAGCCCAAGATCAGGCAAACCACCCTTTCCACTTTTCTTGGTTAATTATTCTATGTGCATTCGTGGGCTGGAAGGATCCCCCCAATACACAATTTTCGCAGATTCCAGGAGGAGCGCCCAGGGGTTTGCGCTATGCTAGCTTATGGGACACCAATAGCCCAGCAAGGAAACACGTCAATTCAATGGTATTCCACGAATACTATGCAATTCTGAAGGAAACTATCGAGGAATTACCACGGCTCAGCACAGAGACCGTCGACCTGTATGATAGCCGGCTCAATTTTATGGCAGACAGCCATAGAGTCTATCTACGGCCGAAAAGGACAATAAGGGATGATTGGGCTCTTGGCTGGTTCAGGATGACAGCATAGGATGTTGAGAATGTCATAAGAGGCTTTGATAACCAATGGCAGCAAGAGTATGAAGACACCACACCACTGCCAACAGGCTCTGCGGAGACAGACCCAATTGAAAAAGGAAAAGACAAAATGGACACCCAAGCAGCAGGAACGGCGGAAGCACCGCTACCAAGAGTAAAAAGGAAAAAACCAACAGGAGGGCCAATAGAGGTGGCCACTACAAAGAAGAAGAAAAAACACAAGGCCACAAAGCCAGCTTCCTAGGCCACATTAACAGATGAGGATTACGAACTCATTGCAACAAGGACATCTGACGAACTAAAGGACACATTGGATGCGATGAGGGAACAGCAGAAGAAAATACAGAGCACAGTCGAAAAGCAACAACAAGACTTAAAAGTACTTACAGAGAAGACTGCCGCGGTGCACATCCCATCGGCTAAGGAAACTGCCAAAGAAGCATCGACACCGTCGATATCCCGCGAGGACAGTCTAGAAAAAGATCGACTCAATACTGTGTTGATTCCACCAGGGAGCATCCGATTCCCTGCAACGATGAAGGATCCACCAGTGCAGTTTGACTAGCCTATTGAGGTCAACCTGGTGGAATTCCATACTGAGCAGTTGTAGATGATCGAACAGTAGATAAGCGCAGAACTCCGGACCCGAGAGCTCGCGACTTATAAGCAGAATACACAGCTAAAGCAAAAGAATGCAGCACTGGCTACCAGCTATCAGAAGAAGGTTGGTGAGCTAGAAGCATATCAGGAAAGGGATCAGGCACTCTCTCAGTTGCTGCAGAACATTGCTTTAGAGCTACCCAGGTGTAACATTGAGTTCATGGAAGATACTCCCCAAAAGCTAAGAAAAGTAGCCGACAGAGCAAAGGCTCTGGAGGATACCGTCGTTAGAATGGACGAAGAAGTGGCTAAGATGAAGGCAGATCACGATGCGCATATCACCGAGCTTGAGGCTCGCGCATGGGATACCTCCCAGGCAGACCAGAGAGCGAGAATCGAGGCTTTTAGACTCATCGCTACGTAGATGCAGTCCCGCATCAACGAAGCAACATCAGTACTGACCGATGTGATGAGCGCATGGTCCGAGCTAGATGAGCCACCTCAGCGAGTGGATATCCAGCGGAACCTCCAAGTGATAGAGAACACTACGATGGCAATGAAAGAAGAGATTAAGAGCTTAGCAGCCCTTCAGAGGATGAAAAAGACAAAGGAGATGAACCAATTATAGCAGGAAGCCCAGCAGTTGAGAACAAAGGAGCTGCACATCACTGACCTGCTTCAACCCTTCCAGGAGCAAATCACCGAATTAGTCGACGCAGTGGAGCAAAAGGTGAAGGAGTTCACTACCATCCATGAGCAAGCTGATCAAACAGAGGACTCCCATATCAATCAAACCTTGCTTGATTCGGCACAAGAGCGTGCCGAGGTAATGAAGAATGAAGTTGCAGAACTTCGGGGTAAGTTGCAGAAAACTTCGCAGGAGGCGAAGGAGAAGCTACAACAGGAGACACCTGCTGGTAGTGGCTCGGGGGCGAGCCACAAGTAAGTGTTAGGGGACTGTTGGAGCAGGATCCCGCAGCTACAGAAGAAGCTGCTAGTTTTGGCGGAAAGAGAGAAGTTTTGGCGGAAAAAGGACAGGGCGGAGCTACGACGCCGTAGCACATTTCCAGTTGGATATCAGAGCCGGAAACCATGACTTTTGGGATAGAAAAGTCAAGAAGGCAACAGTACCTGAGCGGCCGAGAGAAGAAAGCTCAACCACTGCATTAAAGGCAGCGGCGGAAGACAGGAGGGCTCAGCGACCCTCATAAAGAAGAAGGAGCAACGAGGCTCAAGCATTGAAGGCGAAGGACAGAAAGAGAAGCGGTGCATAGTACCCATGGTCAGTGCCGGGAAGCATGGAAGACTGCAGAGAGCTGCAGTGTGACGGGAAGCGGCTACCTCAAGGACAGAGAGGACCGACTGTCACTAATTAGGGTATGGGTTTACTGTTGGGACAGGCCCACAGTGTTGTAATGGCACGACCTTCGGGCTGCCTATAAAAGCTTGCATTTTTGTATTGTAAAGGGTTATCTAATCAGTCAGTTAGATAGTTGGTCAGTTGATAGTTTTGTAGACTCAGGAATCAGTCAGACAGACTGCGTTGTAATGATCCAGACACCTAGTTGTCTGTGAGTCATTTGAGTATGTATGTAACCACCCACAGAGAGAACAGTGAGGGAAGGATATATTGGAAGAAAGGCAACATAGATATAGACCAGAGATCTAGAAGAGACCTCGTGCTGCATATGCAGTGCAACAGACTGTGCTAACTTCCCTCAAGATATATAATAGAAGCACAGTTTGGTGGACATAACTCCCATCCCGGGGGTGAACCACGTTAAATCTGCGTGTTATGTGTTGTATGAATTTGATTGTATTTTCTTACTGTTACTGGTTATTATGCATGTAATGTTAGTTGCCGTAGATGAATGTATGTATTGTTCCGCTCATGATAATGCAAGAGGATAAAGATAAGTTGAAGCATTTTAGTAGGTTGTTTAAAGACTCCTTTACGTCTGTCTCTAATGACCAGTTACTCACAATATACTTCTGAGAAGTAGAGTTTCGCACATCGGCACAGTCAACGTTAAGAGCACAAAGTCGTAGTGGTAAGATATCGCAGAGAGGCAGTATCGCATTGGCAGAGGAGCTGCGGTGCGCGATACTGCGAGCTGAGGGCTTAGCGTTGAGGAGAGGATGGGTGTTCCGCGTGCGCAGAGATGCGGTAAGGTTGGGAATATTGTGAGTAAGTGGAATTTGTGCGACGCGAGAGGAAATCGTGCGACTTGCGCGGGGTTAAGCATCGCACGGGTAAAAAGTCCTACGAGCAGAAGGGGACGTGCGATGCACGGAGCTAGTTGATCTAGTGGCGCGCAGGAGTAAGAGAAAAGAAGTAGGATGAAAAGAACTTGGTCCAAGACACTTGAGTCTTGGCCAACCCATTAGATTCACTTTGGGTGAGACTTCAGATCGCTTCGCGGTCTGTCGCCAAAAGGGCCAGTGAGTTTTGGGTGTTGTTGATTAATTATAGTAAACCCTGGTCTGCCCATGCAATCAACAACTACTCTCGAAAGGTTGCTTCATGGATTCTGGAAAATTCATGTCCAGATTATATGGTCAAGGTATTCCCTAAATTTGGTTTTTGACATGCAAATTTATATGTACAAACACTTGTTGAAACATCCTATAAACTAAAGAAATATGTATCTTCCTACAGGATGAAGAATGCTTGAAGCTTGAGAAAGAGAGAGTTAGACATTATTTACATGCATACAGTGAGAAAAATTTAATAGGGGTAAGATTCCATTTATAAGAGTTCTTGTGAGTGCATAACTTGTTGTCAAACAATTTTCTCATTTTTAATTTAAAATTCAATCACTCATGTAACAGAACACCAAAATTGTTTTGACTGTTTTAGTTCAATCTTCCTCCCTTAAATTTTTGGTTGTCTTTTTGGATATTTATGTGTAGAAAGTAGAGCATGAACTCCTTTCCTAGTATGAAAATCAACATATTTTGAAGAAACATTCAGGGTGTGATTCCTTGCGAAAGGATGGAAAGGTATGAATTTGATACATGGATTTGCAATGTACAAATATGAAGTCGCTAGTATGTTTTATTCTAATGAACATTATGAATTGAAAGTGAGTATTCACTGCAGATGAATTGAAAGAGAAAATTTGCTTACCTTATTTGACTTTTACTTTGCTTGATTTCATATAATGATATTTTTCTCATATATTCAGGTACGCCAAGAGATATTCCATAAATTGGTTGACTTAATTGGTATCACATCCATCACAGAGGTATTCTATTTTCTCTAGTAACATGAATGGATATGCTAGATAGGGAAAATTGTACGTCAGAGCTCTCAGGAATTAGTTTATAATAAATACTAGTTACTAGTGAGTTGTAATAGTAATAATTATGTAGTTTGTAGATTTCTATCTATCATAAATTTGATTGAATATCATCATTTTCAAGAAATAAAAAATTATTAAAGGGTGCTATATCAATGGTAGAGCGCCTGTCTAATTATAGGCAGGAGGTTGGTGGTTCGATTCCTCTGTGCCCTATCATAAATTTGTGACTACAAAAACGACTAAATTCACATATATACAACTATTAGTAGCTAATTTCCTGTATCTTAGTCATATATAGCTTAGTCATTAATATGTTATCATATAGTAGTTTATTTAGTCATATATTTGGTCATTAATTGCTGCAATCAGTGACTAAATAAATGACTAAATCCATGACTAAATCCGTGACTAAATCATAGACTCTGAATGACTAAATAATTGACTATCAATGACTAAATTAATGAATATAAATGACTAAATCAATGACTAATAAGTCAAGCTATTAATGACTAAGTGAAATACGACTAGCTATAAGATAGTGCAAATTAGCTAGTATTAGTCATCGACTCAAAAATAGTCGTTTATAGCCTGATTTTAGTCATTTTTTAGTCATTAATTTCTCATTTTGTACTAGTCCAACTCTGTGACTTTGTGAGTCCCATGTTGTTGTTGATTTCGCAGCGCTACGACTTGTTGCTATAACTTTTTCATATCTGTAGTCTTATCCATTTTCTCAACTGACAATAACTTATTCATTTCATTCTTTAGTTGATTTTCCTTCGTCTCAACAGTATGAAACTGCTCTGTGACTTTCTCTAACTCTGCATCATTGATCAATGTTTCCCAAGTATGAGAAACTTGTTCAAAATCCTTTCCACACAGTTCCTATTCCTCTTCTATATTCTTCACAACTTCTGTTGTTGTTATCCTTCTTTCTTGGTTTGAAAATTTACTGCTTTGGAGCGGTAGGTCTGACAAGAGAGAAAATATCATTGAAGTCACCAATTATATCATGAAATTCTTGGAAAGGTGAAGTAGAAATCACAGGGGCTCTCCAGGAAATTATTTTCTTTGACTTCTTCCTCCCCCCAGGAAGAACGACTTCATTAACTGATTTTTCATCATCGATGAAATATGGCATCTCATCTTCTTTCCTCAAGTAATCATCACCAAATATATCTTGTTCTTCTTATAGAGTTCATGTTGATATTGTAGTTTGTCATCATTGTTCACCATTATCCAAACTTTGGTTCGAACCGGTGTTTTTTACCAATGGATACTTTGCATTCTGGTGGGTTTACCCATGAGTGTGTCCGATGATTTAGGTGAAATATCTTCTAATATCTAAATTTCAACCACTGCTTCTTCATCTTCCATTATTAGTGTTGAGATGAATTCCTTCTTGTGGGTACTAGAACGTTTCTTTGTTAACGAAACAAGTGGGTTAGGTTGTAACCTTACTTTAGGGATGAGTGTAACTTGTTCAGTTTCTAGTCCAGCCCCTGCTTGTGGTGGAATATATCCGGAAATGTCTTCCATAATGATTGTGGGTAACACAGTCTCAATGCCAGATTCTACAACTATGCTTGTACTGGAAATCGAAATAACCATGCTCTATGGAAAACTCGCTTCACCTCTTGCAGTTGCATACAACAATTTCTCTTCTTGAATGTAGCAAAATGAAAGGAAACTTGGGCACGAAGCTTGATAACATAAAACCATTCAATCAGTCAGTTATTCACAAGTGCAGATAATCAATGGAAAGGTCATTACCATTTCAGTCACATGGGTAATCATCCAAATGATTACAAGGAAATTTCCACTCTCTTGTCATGTCAGTGGTATTTATGGTGCAATAATGACCGAAGTGATCCAAAAATCATGCCACCAAAATATCTCAGGATTTTCAAATTAATGATGTACATTTGTCATTTTTGCGACTCGAATTCATCTTATGACAACGTTACTATTCCTTGTGACTAGTATACTTCCTTTGACAGATTCCTTTCCTTGCGATAAATAGACTGTCTTCGCCCTTCTTTGTCCTTCTATGAAAGACAAAGAGTATGCGACAATTTTCCTCTGTCTGCAGCTTTCCAACAATTTATGATGGTTTTTTCTTTTGTGATAGCTGATTTCCTGTGCTTAAGTCAAAATATTTCAGAGGGTTTTTCTTTTTCTTTTCCTTTCTTTTTCCTTTTTTCTTTTTCATTCGATTGAGTCATGACTATCCTCATAAAGCTTTAGACGACTTCCATTTACCAATCCTCTAACAGGTGTTCCATCCAACTTCTACAATTGCATTGCACCTCTGTTAGTGATATGTGTGACAATATATGGTCCTAACCAGTGTGTTTTTATCTTACCCATATGCTTGAATAATTTTCTATCATACATAAGAACAATTCCTCTAACCTGAAATTGCGTGTTCTTGATGTGGTGATCATGCCATACTTTTTGTCATTATTTCTCAATGTTTTGATGATATCCTGCAACAAAACAATCTTCTTCCAATTGTATTAGTTGTGACAATATCTACTCGACAACACTAACATCTATCATCTTCGTGATCCCAACAATCCTTATGTTGGGTACAATGTATTCCATGGGAATCACAGCTTCCTGTCCATATACTAGATGAAACAAAGTTCATCCTGTCAAATTCTTACAGGTCGTGCAATATTCCCACAATACTGCGGAATTTTTTTGATCCCAGTCATCTCTTTAGACATTGCAAATATTTGTCAATGCATTCTCTGTTATTTTTTTTAATGATTTGACAATGCTTTGACAACACCATTCGTTTGAGGGTGATATTGGCATTGTATTTCTATGCACGATATGGAATTCTTCCTTCAGTTCCTCAATCAAATGGTTGACAAAGTGTGTGCCTTGGTCGCTTATCAAAAAATTTGGGAAGCCAAATATGGTCATAACATTTTCAAATAAAAATTTAGCCGAATTCATAGTAGTTCAATCTTTTACTGGAGTTCTTTAGACCTTTCTGATCAAGTAGCTGGTCACAGTAATTATATATCTAATAGTTGTTTGATTCCCTATTTGACTCATTGGTCCCACAAAATAAACAACCCAATTCTCGAATTCCTACAAATTTATTTGTGGTACCAATGGCATATCATCTCGTCACAACAACTTTCTAGTTCTTTGACAGACATCGCAACTGCAATAGTATTATTGGGCATCCACATGCATGGTGGGCCACCACGATCCTGCTTGCAATATCTTTCACATTGTAGCTTTTCTAGTATAGTGTCCTGCTCTGACACCAACATGTGCTTCATTTAGTATTATTGGTCTCTCATGTTCCAAGATGCAGCGATGAATAATCTCATCGGGGCCCATTTTATATAATTATCCAATGATCAAGTGTAAGTCTAGATCTCACACAACTAACTGTTTCTTTTGTGAAATAGTAAATTCATCTTGTTCATTACCCGTATGTAAAAATTGTATGATGTCTCTGTACTGATCATAAAACACTATTATCGCAAATAGTTGTGCATCAAGGAGATTGTAGTCGAGGTTACAAGGTTCATTTATGTTGATGTATTTGTAACTTCGAAAGATATTCTAATGTATATTATCATTGTATGTTGTTGCACCCCCATTGGGTATGAGTTTTACCCATTTATGAGATGTCTAAATTGTTTCTAGACCTTGAGGTACAACCTCCATTTTAATTCGGGGCAATAGTCCCCAGTATAAAATCATCTAATATGTACTTGTAGTCTCTCTAGGAGAAGTGGGCCCCATGTGAGATGACATGTAGGCTTGAATGTTGTATTTGGTTAGTGACTTGAAAGGGTATAAATAGGGAGGCTATCTCCCTCATTTATACACACCTCACACTCTCTAAGGAACATGAGAGAGAGAGACAGTCAAATGAGGAGAGATAGATAGCTGTTGAATACTTCTTATTACTGCTTTTGATCATCTTACTATTTTGAAAAAGTATGTGGGGTTTTCTCCTTTATGGTTTCCCCGATGAAAATATTTGTGACTTGTGTATCTTTTATATCTTATGCATTTTTCTGTACTTTTTATTCTTTCAGATAAATATCCTAGATAATCTAATCATATCTTAATAAATACTAACATGGTATCAAATCCTCTCTAAAAGAAGGCATTGTGCAGCTGCAGGAACTAGGGCTTCCTAGTTGAAGGTGTTCTCTCCACATATCATCAAGAAAAGAGGGATAGGATAACTCGCCTCACTAGGGAGTATATTTTGGTGGTATCACTTTATGAATCATAGAAATTTCACTATGCAACCAAAATACAGCTAAAATAGAAGATAATGGAAATTAGGGTTTCATGCCTGAAAACCCTAGAAGACTGAATTTAGTCATCTTAGAAATTTCTCTATAACGCGAGATTGTAGAAGTATCGGAAGCTGAAAATTTTACAGGACTAAGATAAATTATATGTGTACCTTGTGTAAATTTTTCAGCCTTATGTTCAATATACTTCAGGAAATATAGTTCCTCAAAATCAGGGTTCCATCCTCCTCCATAATACAATCATAAACAAGTGACCTAGGGAGATTTTCTATATCTCGGACTAGGAAGGTCCAAAAAAAATTTTGAAATATTTTTTAGGTAGGGAATGGAATTTAGTTTCTGTGGTATGCTTTCAGACCCATAATGTGAAACAATGACACATGGCAGTCTGTACAAGTTCACAATTCTGAACAATACCCAAAACAGTCACCTTGGGAAAATCAGCATAAGTCCCACTTGGAGACTCCATTTCTTCTCTAAACTGTGGGGTTGGAAAGAAGACATATCAGGATATATCAATGAAAAGTTTCATACTATAAGGAGATGAAACATTGGATATAATGTAGAAACAATATCAGACAATTATGTAGAAGAAATTAGAAAACTAGGGCTACTTGTTCCGGGAGATTCCCACCATTGTTTTCAAAAAAGGAGTACATTGGACATCTCGCCTTCAAGAGTATCATCTTTCTATCTAATTAGAAGTTTGAAAAATCAGGGTTTTTCTAACAAAACCTAGATCAGCCATCTCCAGAACCAGGTCGGACACCTCAAATCAGTAAGATCTAAATCTTTTCTATTTCCATTTGATGTTCTCATTTAAAATGACTAATCACGCCCAGATTTATAATAATATTGGTGAAGCTGACAACTTTCAAGAATGGAAGTATATGACCTCCTTGATCCTTAAATAAAATGACTTGGATCAGTATTTTAGTAAGGAAGTTCTAAGAGCCTGAGGGAGATGAGGCTAAGGCTAGAGCTAAGACAATCCTTGCATATTCTATTAAAGATCATCTCATCCCTCATGTTTCATCCTTGAAGACACCAAAAAAAAGTGTTCGATGCTATGACAAAGCAATAGAAGAAGAAGAAGAGATTGTTATCACCACCTTGAATGCCTCCCAAGATCATGGGGTTCATTCATTCAAGGAATGTGTGCCATATAGAAGTTGATTACCTTCAACAGAGTTTGGGAAGAGTGCACACAAGAAGAAGATCGTCTCATAATAAGAGAAGAGAAGATGAGAGAAATTGAAGTTCAAGATGTCACGATTCAAAGAACATCCCTCAAGTGATGAGGAATGTGAAGGAATCAACTCTTAAAGAACCTCTTATCCATCTCAACATTTGGATATGAAATGATGCACTTGTCAATGAAGAAGATGATGAAGTTGAAGGCTCAAGAAGGATTCTACCCACCAAAAAAATAAAGATAAGTTTTCAATTGTCATTTCATGATATTTTTTTGTTGTGGACTTGTTTATAACCAGTTGATGTGTTATGCATGTTTGCATATTTGCATTTATACTATTGAATTGCACATGATGGGTAAGAATTCAATGATGTTGTACAACATTCCATTTATCTAGATTAAAACCTCTTTGCTGACATATTAGGATTAGTACACACTCTTTAGGACATTTAGGTAGAAGGCATCTAGAATTTATTGTATGTGTACGGGATGTGAATGAATGTTGTAACATTGGCCAAAATAGTTGCATGGTTATGTGACATATATTTGTCACTATTAATATAATTTGGAAATTATGAGATGTTTCTAATCATGCAACTGAACTTGAATTTTATATCATTTCGAAGAACAAGTAATGACAGTTTAGAAGAGGAACCTAAAGCTTCCTGGGTTAGAGACACCGCAACAAAAGAAAGAGCTTCAGAAGAATATAAAGAGAATGGTAGATCCACCTCAAGAGATGAAGACCATAATGGGCATAAGAAATCATCGAAGATAAAGAATAATATGATGAGACTTCTAAAGAAATCAAGAGGCCTCATACACACTCCAGTTATGTGACACTATTGAGCGACATCATTGATGCAGAGCATTTCAGCTATGAAGAAGTAGCCAAGAAGAAAGAGAAGGAGACTATGATCAAAGAATACCATTTGATCAAGAGGAATGATGTCTAGGATGTGGTGTCGAGACCTGAAGGGAAGTTGGTAGTGTCTTACATATGGATCTACAAGATCTAGCATGTAGTAGATGGCAACATCATGGGATACAAGGAAAGATTTGTAGCACGAGGCTTCTCATAGAAAGAAGGCATAGACTATGAGGATAAATTTGCACCAATGAAGAGTTACAATTCCATTAGATCCATATGTGCAGGGAGATACACCAGTTGACATCAAGAAAACATTCTTGAATGGTGTAATTGAGTAGGAAGTGTGCATAGAGAAGCCACTGGGATTTGAGACACATGACATACAGACTCATGTGTGAAAATTAAACAAGGCCTTGTACAAGCTTAAAAGGCACCCATGGGACAACACATACAGTTACATGATTATATTGAATATCACCTAGAGCGATGCATATATTAACCTTTGCTACAAGGTTGAAGATGAAAACCTATAAGGATGAAAATCTCACAGATGGGTGCGAGATGAAATTTTCAACAAATTTTAAGATATAGGATCCTGGTATCTAGTGACCCTATATGGATACATATAATATTGGTAGCAAAGGAAGCTACTTGTCAGTCCATTACAGAATGTTTCAATACATAGAGTACGAAAAGTAGAGGGAGAATGATTCTCCACTTCAGAGGGAATGAATGTAGAAGATCCCCAGGTTTGACATGGTATGACAGGATGGACAGCTTACTAATGTCCCTAAGATTTACTATGAGTAAAGAGAATTCCAACCTTTGCTTCAAGGTTGAAGGAGGAATACCAGTTATTCTCCTGTTATATGTCGATGACCTGTTCTTGACAAGCAAAGAGGAACTCATTAAAGGATGCAAGAAGGAGACTTGTTACAGGGTTCAAGATGAAAGACCTAGGGATGATGCACTACTTCTTAGGTATTGAGGTGTGGAAGAATGCGGATGGGATTTTCCATTGTCAAGGAAAGTATGCAGTGAATATTCTGAAGAAATTCAAAATACTGGACCTCAAGGTGATAGCCACACCTACGGAATCAAACTTCAAGCTACTGTGTGATGCTTCATTAGGAACGGTTGATGCCACGATGTATCTTCAGATGATTTTCTCATTGATGTGCCTGGAAAATACGAGACCAGACATATGCTTTGCTGTGAACACCTTGAGTCAGTTCCTGATGGATCTGAGACATGCTCACCTGGTTGCAAAGCATGTGGTGAGGTACCTGAAGGGTATAGTTTAGTATGGGCTCAAGTATGATGCGAATCAAAAGACTAACATGCATGGTTATGTTGATTCATATTGGGTAGGTAGAACCACTAAGACGAATAACACTTTGGGTTTCTTCTTCATTTTGAGATCCAGTATGGTCTACTAGTTTGGCAGGATGCAGTTCTGCATGGAGCTGAGTACAACCAAGGAAAAATATGTTGCCACTTGCTTGGATATTTGTGAGGTAGTATGTTTCTTTTGAAAGCTACTATTTGATCTGATAGATCTAACTTGCACTTTTTTGTATAATGCAGAGAGGAGCAGTGAATCTCTAGTATGTGATCTAGATAGAGACCTATCGAAAGAGAGAGTGATGAGTTATATCATAGCCGGTGAGATAGGTTGTTTGAGTGTAAAATCCTGGTGAAGCTCGTAGGTTGCTCAGACATAATCAATCCTATAGTTTTTCCTCGGATGTAATCAGTCATGTAGAATCTCATAGGTTTTCCTTGGACGTAATTAGTCCTGATGTGAATCTATCCTAGAAATATCCAAATTGAATCTCGAGTACTTCAAAGAAGACATGGAGTGATACAGAATGACACTTCTAGCATAGCTAGAGAAGATATGTTGTGTGAGCGTAATATCCTGGTGAAGCTCATAGGTTTCTCAGACATAATCAATTCTATAGGTTATCCTTGGATAAGTCCTGGTGAAGCTCACAGGTTATCCTTAGATGTAATCAGTCTTGATATGCTCTATGCTAGAAATAACTAATGCATGATATCTCACATGGGAAATAAGGTGGGTTATTCAAATGTAAATACTGAACCCTGTCATCGTACATAGGTTATTCAGATGTAATATGTCATATGTGTTATCTGATTGTAAATACTGAGCCCTGGCGTGGTACGCAGGTTACTTGGACATAATATGTCCCGAAGGTAGTCTGAACAGAAAAGATCCTAAATGCAAGTTGTTTAGATGTAATCCCTTGAGGTTGACCAAAAGAATGCAAAAGGTCTTGGTGTAGTAGGTTGTTGGGTCTTAATTAGTCCTACCATATATATGAGATATACGAAGTTCCCATTTTGAGATGATAAGGTATTGAATCACAATGAGGTGCACCTAGGCAGTTCTACTGATAGAATGCAGGTTGACCATGCAGAGACGTAATGCACTGAGTTGTGCTCCTTGAAGTTTCTCCCATAGTAGTAGATGCAGGATTGTCTTGGTGACATCCTGACATGTTCCTATGTTGATAGAATGAAGGTGGTATGCATCTGAGCTATGATATGTGTGCCTTGTTTTTTTTTGTGCAGGACAAAATATATGATCTATATCCGATGATATGATAGTAGGAAACACAAGTTATTGCAATGGAAATGTAAATAATGTCCTAGATTGTACCTACACAATAGGATGATATGAAGGTAGAAGATGTAGGATATTTATGTGCCAATTTGAAGAAGATATTGGAAATATTCTACGTGAAGGCTTGCTCGATATGTGATGAAGACCTGGCAAAGGACTAGGCATACATCCAGTATGAAAAAGGGTTGGCATTGTAGAAACTTCTGATGGCAGATAGTATGGGATGATGATCAAATTATAAGAAGAGTATGGAAGCATCTATGATGAAGACTCTATGACTCCGCGATGATGAAAATGCGATGGGATTGACCAGATGTGTTGATGAATTTATAGAGAGAGAATACCTTCCTATTTAAGAAGGAGTGTTGATGTATTTGTAAATTCGGAAGATATTGTGATGTATATTATGATTGTATGTTGTTTTACCCCCATTGGGGATGTGTGTTACCCCTTTACGGGATTTCTAAATTGTGTCTAGACCTTGAGATACAACCTCCGTTGTAATTCAGGGAAATATTCCTAGTATAACATCATGTAATATGTACTTATAGTCTCTCCAGGAGAAGTGGGCCCTATGTGAGATGACATGTAGGATGGAATGTTATATTTAGTTAGTGACTTGAAAGGGTATAAATAGGGAGGAACTCTCCCTAATTTATACCCACCTCACACTCTCTCTAAGGTGCATGAGATAGAGAGACAGCCAGAGGAGGAGAGATACATAGTTGCTGGATAATTCTTATTACTGCTTTTGATTATCTTACTATTCTAAAGAAGTTTGTGGGGTTTTATCCTTTATGGTGTCCTTGATGAAAATATTTTAGTCTTGTGTATATTTTATATCTTATTCATTTTGTTGTACTTGTTATTCTTTCAGATAAAGATCCTAGAAAATCTAATCATATCTTAAGAAAAACTAACAATTGCCACTTTCAATCCTGGACAGGTGGTGTAGTCTTGAATTCAATCGTTTGGGTTTAAAAATGACTTCAAAGTCAAATTATTGAAAAAAGAGAAGCCACTGATAAATATTCCCCCCCAAAAATAGCTTATTAACCAGGTATTTCAATGTTGAATGGTCTATGTACATATTAAAATGTCCACCCAACAAGTATTTTTTAAATTATTGTAGAGTATACCATAGATAACCCTTCTATTTTCCATTGTGGTATAGTTATTATCTATTGTTCATAATTTTCTACTCGCAAAGGTAATATGATGATCAATCGACCCTTTGCCGATATGCACTAGTACCACACTGAGCATGATAGATGACACATCAACATGTACATGGAATTCATTTTTCCAGTATGGAAATACAAGTATGGGCATTGTAACCATATTGTTCTTAAAGTGTCCAGAATCTCTTGGAAACTTTTCATCCATTGGAACTTAACATGTTTCTTTAATAAATTCTCCATCGTAGCAGTCACCTCCACATATCCTTTGATGAATTTTTTGTAGTATCATGTGTGTCCCAATGTAGCTCTTAATTGATTTATTGTTGTAGGTGGTGGTAGTTCGATGGTAATCGCAATTTTGGTAGGGTCAACCAAGATTCCATCGTGACAAACTACATGGCCCAATATAATTCCAAACAAGACACACAATATACATTCATTTAAGTTTAGTGAAATTTGATACTGGAAAAAAAATTCCATCATCATATTGAAGCTCTCAATATGATCCTTAATGAGCCCAAATATTGTCCAATCATCAAAGTAGACGTCAAGAAATTTATGAATAAAATATTTGAAGGGAGCCACTACTAATATGGAAAAAATAGTAGGAGAATTCTTGGGTCCAAAGGGCATTAGCATGTATTGGAAACAAACCCACTCCGTCACAAAGGTTATATTATGTCGGTCTTCCTTTTCGATTCTAATATGATGGTATCTAGGTAAACCATCAGTGAATGAGTAAATTTATTGACCCCCAACACTTTCTAGTACCGCATATGTAAATGGAGTCGAAAATGGGTCATGTAAAAAAAGCATCGTTCAATTTTCTTAAGTCATCGCAAATTCGCACTTAACCAGTAGTCTTTTTGTCTTACACTACTATCAGACTGATTCATTCTGCTTCTTCTATAGGTTTTATGATACCTGCATCCAACATTCATTCTAGCTCTACCTTGAATTTTTCTTCATAACGTGGATTGAATCGGTATGGTTGCTACTTTATAGGTTTTGTGTCAAGATTTAAAGGTATCTTCATTTCTCCAAGGTCTCTGACAATCCCTTTCGTCTCTGATAATTTCTTAAGGAAAAAATATTTAAACTCATGCAATATATCTGTGATTTTCTTGATAGTCTCATCATTCCAGTAATCTCCAATAGTGGAAAATTTTGGATTGTTCGAGGTGCCAATATTTACTTTCTTGATTTTTAGTGGATTCAAAAATTGGTTTCTAGAAATACCAAATCCTTCCACTTTGCGCATACCTTCAGAATCATGTATTTTTATGTCGAGTGAGTCATCATCATCAAGTTCTCCCATCACATTGTAGAAATCCATCAAGTGTTGAATCGTTGCGCCACGCTGATTAAAGTTTGTCATTGCAATAGGGATATCTTCAAATATATTTATCTTAATTACTTGCAATGTGGCGTCAATCGATGGATGATCATAAATAAACTCAAATGTGTGTATGAATCTAGTATCTAATTCATCACATTCAATGGTTCCTCGTCTTAGTTTAACTAATGTATACCAGCTCCTTAGTATCATGTCTAATGTGTGTACAAACTAATGAACCCATTCTTGTCGCAAGCATGCCTCCCATGTCACACGAAAATAATCAATATGGTCGACAGGATTAGTCAATCCTATATAATTTTGACCAGTATAACTAATCTCTTATCCAAACCTTATCTCCAACAATATTCAACATTGTGGTCATTCTGAGATAGTTTCTTTATGTGCGACCCACCATCTGGTGGATGTATATTTCAGCACAAAGTCATCAGAAAAAAAGTGCTAATGTTCTAGGAATTTTTCTTCAAAATCTGTCAGAAAATATGCAAGGTTAGGTAAAAATTCATAGGTAGGTAGCTCACTTTCCTCAGTTCCTACCCTTCGCATTGACCTTGTAATTATTTTTCAATTTCTCATGGATACTTCATGAATCAAATTCTACCATTTTTCCAATGCTTCACTGGAATCTAATGTATATGATCTAATACTTCACCAACTAATATTTCCATCAGCTGTTGGATTTACATAGCCATCCCTTGTAGATGTGATTTTTTAAATATGGTCAATATATCCAACTCATCCTTCACTATTTACTAGATCAACGTATCTCTTACCTTATAGCGAATCAAATGGTGCAACCACCCTTAGCTCTGAATCTTCAAATGATAAGATTATTTTCATAAAATTGATGAGGGTCTAATTATCGATTTCCCAGCCGATCCCCAAAAGTGAAGGATATAGTTTTGTGTCATTCACAATGTCGATTACTTCAAAATAAACATACGTTCTCAGGCCTTCTACCTCAAGAGTCACTTGAGTAAGTCGACCAATAGGTAAGACTTTCGACTGATTTTCTAATATGAGTTGAATGGGAGACCAATACAATCACGGTTTTCCCATAATTTACCATGTTTGTCTTGTTAGAATGTTTATGTCATCCAAAATCTAGGATAATGTAATCCATATCGTAATATCCTATTTGGGAAGTCATTATTAACTTGCGACCAGTCTTTAATCTTTTTCCAACATGGTTTACTCTTTTGTCTGGTCGCACTTCTTCTTGATGTTCTTCTATTAGAGATATCAATTCTGCAACAACATATTTATTGTGGATAGAAATAAACAACTTTTGAAAAAATATTTAATCTTACTAACATTTCATGTTGGTTGCTTTGGAAATAGCTAATGGAATCTTTTAGGCATCTCTATTATTGATCTTCTTCGTAGTGCAGGAGAAGATGTTGACACTTGATTCTTGTCGGTTAGTTTGGTCATGCATCCAAGAATACTTCATTTTCTATTTGGACGTAGAACAACACTTTATTTTGTGTTGTGAGTCTCACCTATGGTTGGTCATGTTGTGCGGTTTGGTCTGCTCTAGTCACAGCAGCTCCTCTTGTCACGACAATAATATTTGCTTCTCTAGGTTCAACAGAAATCATCTGGACATTCTAGTTGAGATTCAAGTTAGGATTCTGTAGAGGTTTGGATTTTCCACATTTCTATCCTGTTGCTTTGCAATCAACTGTGAACATAGTTCAACAGTATGATCAAAGGATTTACAATACGAACATGTCATTAGAGGGCTCACAAAGTCCCTAACAAAATGTCCTGGTTTTGTTGTTGTGGATATTGATTTTGTTGATATTCAGGTTGAGGATATGGATTTTGTTGATATTGGGTCAATTTATATTGAGCTTGTGCTCACTCATATTGCATCTTCTCTTCATTCTTCATCAAATAGGTGTCAATTGTTTTCTCTTGCAGTGGCTAGAAAGATATGCAATCCTTTTCATCCCTACATATTTACAAAACTTACAGTACAGGCTCTTTGACATACTTACAATCTTATGCAAGTACAATCACTCTTTCAATCAATGGGATCTAGTATGGATTATTCTACACCAAGGAATCCCTTGTGCATTTATCGGATTCGACGTTGCTGCTGCAACACAGTTCATGAAAATCAGGAAATTTTCCTTATGGTTTCCTTTAATTCTGCATTAGGTACACCAAATTTATTCTTGGACTTCCTTTCCTTTCTTAATGTCATAGATTTGTAGTGTAATGTTAGCTAGTTGTGACTGAATTTGCATCATTCCTAAACCAGTCTCTCCAATGAATGAGGATTCCAACTTCATTGCTATCTCCATAGCTTCAGTCTGTAACACAATATTATGTTGCAATAATGAAATTCAAATGTGCAGAAACATCGCTACTATGAACCATTATTTCTGTTGTGCATTCGACATATGAAAGCTTACTTTATTCATTAATTTCTTAAATCTCTGGTCAAAGTCCCACATAGAATATGTAAGTAATTTCTTAATCTCTTTAATATCTGTAGTATATTGAGATTCAAATTTAGGTTTTCTGAATTCATCTATTAGTCCCACTAGAATTTGGTTGAGCATTTTTGTGTGACTCCTATCGGAACCACAAAAAAATTCATATACAAGTCGAGCGCATGACCCCTCAGATTCATAATCATTTGCGCCTTCTTTATTGTGTCATATTGGAATTTTTGCACAATCCATATGACTTTACATAGAAACAAATGTTGCTCTGGGTCTTCTAACCCATTTCCATTGAATATCAACAACTTAATATCGTTTCCAGCCATTATATTGACTGTTGGTAAACCTGGACAAAAATTTAGACTAGCAGGACTCCCTTTTCTGCTATTTCCACTATTTTTATTAGTTGTATTTACAAATCTACGAAGAGAGGATTTTCTGGATCTTACCTCCATAGATGTACGTGGGGTCGTAGGTGTACCATACTAGTACTCTGGATCTATAGCTTATTATTTTTCTTCTTTTCTTTCTGATATAGTTTGATATCCCTCTTCTTTGTCACAACAACCTTTGTCAAAGTGTGATGTCAAATCATAGTCTTCTCCTCTTGTCATCCTACACATTCCTCTTCTTGTTACAGTTCTTCTTCTTTTTCCCCACCAAAATCTCCTTCCGCTTCTTAGATGTCCACATTCTAGTGTAGTTCCACTATCACCAGGGAACATCTCAACTTACTTTTGTCCATTTTTCGTGCACTTTTTTTATGACATAACCAAGGTATTTATAAACATTTATTTATTCATCGAACTCTATTCTCAAGATTCCTTTTTTTCATACAAGCATCTTTATCCAAGTTCTTAAATATGTCAAGTATCTTCCTTGTGGTACTTGGAAAACCTTATTTCCACCTCACTATATAATTTTATTGTGTCGAAAACAAATTCATTAATGTATCCATCCAAAATACTGTCTACCAATTAATTAGCATCCATCGACACAAGGTTTCTAATACTCTTCAATGACTGAATCGGCTGATGTTACGAAGAGAAATTCCTATTGCTTGGGGTACCACAATAGACAGCTTGACTCCAGAAATCAATCCTTTCCAATATGCAATAGAAATTAAATGTCTAACACTAAAGGATCAGACCTCGTACCTTATTCCATACGGTTGAAGTAGATCCCCGTTGAGCTTTCCAACTTTAGCTTGAATTGATAGATTACTTCCCCAACAACAAGTGAACAATACAAGCATTCTATATATCATGGTTTTAGATCTATTCTAGCATATATAATCAATAATGTACAAACATTTGACATAATTGCATGGATAAAATATTCATTCAAACACACATTATTGGATAGGAAAAGATATTTCTATTAATATAAATCAGAGATTACAAGATACAACCTCTGACAGCATGTCTGCGAACTGGAGAAACTGAATCCCCCACTTGGGCCTCCACCACCTCAATCCTCCATCTCTCGATAGCAAGCTCACAAGCAAAAGGAAATCTTGGGAAGAACACACTAGTGCTCCAAGGGACAAAGGGATGCAGACTCAAGCATAAGTTCCAGCAACAATGGACTATAGTTTCTTTGCTCTCAATTCTCTCTTCTTCTTCCTTCAATGTACCAAGGGGTTCCTTATATAGATTTCAAAGGGGTAATGAAAGGTCGAATCTGAGCGATCTCAAGGCATAGGGAAGGCCAGGAGTCAAATGAGTCAGATCCATGTCAAGGAAAACTCCAAAAGGATTTTGATTATGCACACATCCCGATGTATGCGGTTTTAGACGTCAAACCCACGTATATACGCGCTTATAGGTTTAAAAGTCCCGTGTATCATTTTTCACATGTTTTTAGGGATGATCAAGGAAACATCAAAGGACAAAAAATGGTCCATAGGGTCTAGGGAGTCCGCAGCGGGACGAGGGAAGGCCATACAAAGTGTGATTCACATGGAGTGGTGAAATTAGCTATAACAGATGCCCCCTAATGTGTGAGGTCAGAGGGGTCATACGATGTCTGAAATACATTATAAGTCCATCCCAGAAGTGGAGTGATGAAGGATTGAAAATTGAAGACTAGCCACCCAATTAGCATAGTACACTCATACAACTTTGCATATAACTGCAAGTACATATAGCAGTCCCGAATACATAAGAGTACAATGGCCATGAATAGGCATGATACATGATATCACATATGTGGTCATTTCCATGTACAATATACATAGATCTGAATCTCCATGATGAAGATATACAAAGGACCATGATCTCCATAATGGCTGAAGATATAACAGATCAAGATCTCCATAGTGGCTAGAAATATCTGACATATACTGGAATCAAGTCACGAGAGCTGAAATCTCATGAACACTGGCACGATCAAGGAGGTAGCATATAAGAGATGCCACCAATCTGGAAATTCTTCTACACAAACTGCTACGAGTACATGTCCTACTATGCGAATAGAGGTGTCGAGGTCGAACATAGTAGTCCATTGTCTGATTACCGGTCATTAATGTATACTGTTAACAGATGCGAGATCACCCACTGATAATGAAAATGGGAATCAAGGTACTAGAGTGCAAACTAACAAGTGTGAATAAATGTGTTGAGGTCAAACACTTTAGAGGATCCATCGATCAGGGGACATTGATGTATTCCCAAAAACTGTTGATGGTGAGAGAACCTGCCACTGATGACTGCAAGTCTCAAGGCACTCAACATGACCCTAGATTCCAATCCCAGAATAAATGATCTGAAGTCGATGGGATGAAATCCACTGGAAGGAGGGAATTAAGGCATCCCCCATCATCCAAAACGAGGTACTCAGCAAATCTGTATAATGTGGAAGGACTCGATCATAAGGTGCATGAACCAGTAACTGTACCAGGAATGGCTGACATGCAAAGTCAAGATAACTGAGGAATGACCGACTCAGGCTTCAACTCCCTTTGAACAAGAGCATAACAACGTCTGGTGACTAAATGAAGGTAGGATAGACTCGATATACAAACTGGGACATCTCTGTGACACAGGAGGCATCAACAGAGGCTCCATAGGGACTAGAAGCTTAGCTAGTCGGTGGAGATAAACTCAAATAAATGAGTACAACTCCTAAAGTCAAACTATAACCCAACCAATAGATGTGATATACAGTGCTATGTTTGAAGGTGATACGACTCGACAGCTGCCACAGATAACATCTTTCCTTGTCCAGCTTTTTGGATTTTTGATTTTTTTGGACTTTTTCAGTTATTTAGAAAGCTTGAAAAAAGAATAAAATAGCTTTCTAGTTATAGACTAGGAGGAGACGAGTGTCATAAGGGAAAACAAACTAGTTCCAAGAAGTGGAACATACCTATGCTCAATGCAAGGATACATGTGTAGGATATCGACACTCGGGGGAAAATCCCCTCCCGGTAAAAAGGGAATCAAGCTGCGAAGGATATAAAAAATGGCTCTGCATGGCTAGACATGAGACAAGCTTGGGATATATGGATGAAACGCAATGTCAGGGAAGCCAGCATAAATCTCAATAAGGCAGGAAAAGCTCATGATAATTCATTCACAACTTGACATGAGGGAGTCCTGAGGGAAATAGGCCAGCAAAAGATCAAGAGGAGTATGAGGCTCTTGTGAAATGTCGTGGCAGTACTATACAATGGAATCCCACACCCTAAAGGAGAAAATGTCAGCATGGGCTCCAAATGCAAATTAGGTGCTAACTAGGGTACCCATGTAAGGTGAAGCTCTACCACTCATATCATGCCACTTCTAAAGCAACAAGAAGGTTCCGTGACATAATAGAGTGGGTTCATACCTAAGGTCATGATGAGATGGTCATAAGGTTATGAAAAAATGAAAACGGTGATGAAACCTAACCTATATGTCAGTTTAGATATGATACCTGAGATCGGCATGAACGGGTCAATCCAACAGCTGAAACGACACAAAAAAAGGTCCTCTACATCATGAATTATGTCAAAAACGGTCCAAAATGGTTAGAAAATGTCGAAACTATAGGAAAGGGGGTAAAAATTTTCAAATATTTGAAAATTTTCTATAAATAGTAAACAATTCAAAATATTATAAATAATTTGAAACTTTTACCCATTTGAGCTCTGACTTTCAACAGCGAATTCCAGGAGATCCAGCCAGCGGAATCCACTACCTTTTCTTCCAGGTATTTACTCATGCTCTCCTCTTTCATTTTGATACAATTTTTATGAATTTCCATGGTCAAATAAGGTTTTTAGGCCAACCTAAAATGAGCATTGCAGCCCACATCGAAATCGAGGTTTTTTCCACATATAGGGCTAGACATACGCAGAAAATGCCCTCAAAACCACGTACATATGCGGTTGTTTTGAAAACAGTCGCATATGAGGCCGCGCATATGGTTTTTTCACTAAACTAATGGAAAAGTTTGCAATTTCTTATGCAGGATGGTCCTAGAGTGGAGAGAGCATGAGCATGGTGAAGTGGAGGAAGTAGTAAGGGTCGATTTAATGGCTCAACAAGCTCTATGTGCATGCAGACTCTACAAGTTTTGGTGTCTTGGTGGTTTAAGGGCCAAACCAAGACTATTACAGATGCTGGTGGATTACTGGGATCTAGACTTGGAGTCCTTCCATATAGATGGGATGTCCCTCACCATAGAGGTGGAGGACATATACTTCATTACTGGGCTCTCTATACAAGGGGAAGTGGTGAACCTTCGTTCTCGTGGTGGGCCAGGAGGTGGCCTGACTATCGACGAGTGCATTGCGGTGTACTATTATCCAGAAATAGAGAAGGTGGGGAGTCAGGTCCCTACCAATTCTATATAGGTGCTGGGCCTAAAGGCCATATTATTGACACTGGGCAGGATAGCAGGCTTGGCATCACTCCACCAGGCCTCGCGGCCTTTGATTTTCTATGCAGTGGAGTGCATGAGACCCATGATCTATGACTGGAGCACTACACTACCGAGCAACATCAAAAATCATCTCAGTGAGTGTAAGGCAGGTAGAGTGCAGAACTTCAGGTTCAATAGTATTTTGAGCACGTTTTTCTTCGAGCGTGTTCCAGGACTGAGCCCCAAAGTGGACGTTCCTCTTCATGGGGTTCAAGATCTGGCCCAACAGCATTGGGCAGATGCTATGCGCAGACTGGGGCGTGGTAGGGTGGCCAACCCATATCCAGCTGAGTTCTTTCCATGGTGGCGACGATAGATAGTTGCCATTGATGACTACCCCTACGCAGGGATAGATTTCTGGGGGGACCTAGACATGCCGTTACCACCAGGATCGGCATATGGCGATATAGGTAACGAATCTCGACCCTCTCTTTTTTTTTAAGTTATTTATTTTTTTTGTATTTTCTTGATTATTTGGAATTAAAAAGACATATTTTTGCATGACAATACATAGTGACATCTACCATTTGTGTGCATATGTGGGACCACGGCAGCTAGAGGGCTTCCCTCGTCATAGATGGAGGGGAAGAGGAGATGACATCATGGGCGTGGATGCGGAGTGGATGCTCCAGAGAATTCATACCAATTTTGTGAGATTGACACAAAGAGTTCCCATGGCGTAAGTTGAAGACTTGCCTGAGGCTATGCAGCGGCAAGTGGTGGGTGTACCATGCGCATGGGTGTGTTTATTCCGACGGCTAGCTAGAGCCGTAGTGACCTTCCATGATCACAACCCTCCTCCTCCTTCACAGGATTAGACACTTGGGAGTGTATACATTTTGTACTACCCTGTATTATATGATGGTGGCTTGAAAGCCCCAATTTTGTATCATGACACTATGTATTACCACATTTTGGATGTATATATAAAAAAAATTATGGTGATCAATTTATTTATTTACATGTGTAAAATAGGTGTTTGTGATTAATTTATTGTGAATGAAACAAATGCCAATCTAACATGTAGTTAGCATATGAGTCAGCAACTTGATTATTATTTCTTGGAATGTGTATATATGTTATATTGTCAAATTTCCATTCTAACAATCTCACACACAAGAATCTTCTCAATAATGTCGGATCTCTAACATGGTACAAACCATTGAGCTGTGACACTACTAAATCCGAATCAAGACGTACCTCAAGAGATAGAACGCCATGTAAAATGGCATCCTATAGAAGCTCGATAATGACGTTGTATTCAGCAACATTGTTGGAATATGGTTGTAGACATACGCCTCCTCAAGACAGTACCTGACCCGTAGGAGTATAAATCACCCAAGTAGTAGAGGCTGAGTGTTGAGTGTGATGGCTTGCACCATCCGTGAATCCTATGTAAGTGGAAGATTCGATTGACATCTACCAAAAGAAACAGAAACTAATCACAAACTCGATCACGATAATAAAAAGACCTAACTATGCAAAGTTGTACAATAATATACAATAAGCAACCTTGGCTGAATATCATGCATAGTATTTCTTGAGATAGAGCCCATTTCTAGGCTCCGCCAAGGTTGTTCCTTCGTAGTCCACTAACTCATATGCACCCTTCTCTAACACACGCTTGACCATGTAAGGACCACGCCACATAGGATTAAATTTCACTGCCCCCAAGGGTTCTTTCGGTTGATCCCACAAAAGGACCAAGTCTCCTTCACTAAATGCCCTTAGACAGACAGACTTATCATACTGGACCTTTACGCGACGTTTATTGACTTCTAGAGCCACCAAGGCATCCCGACGTTGCTCATCAAGTTGCTCAAGGTGAACCAAATGCTCCTCCAATGGGGAAGTGTCTGGTAAAAGTTCTACAACTAGCTTCAATGAAGGAATTTTGCATTCAACTGGCAATATCGAATCCACTCCATGTACAAGTTGATATGGAGAAAAACCAGTGGTAGTCTTAACAGCGGTTCGATATTCCCACAAAGCAGGATATAACATGATGTGCCAATTATTCTTGCTTTGTGCGATTGTTCGTTGGAGAATGGATTTGAGTGATTTATTCACAGCCTCTACCTTTCCATTTGCTTGAGGGTAGTAAGAAGAGGAGTACTCTTACTTATACCCTAACTTGGATGCCAACTCTTCCATCATACGGTTCTGAAAGTGTGAGCCATGGTCAGTGACAAGCTCTTTCAGAATCCCAAACTGAGTAATAATTTGGTTGAACACAAAGTGAGCGACTGTCTCACCACCGGATTTTACTATAGGCATAGCCTCAGCCCATTTCATGAAGTAATCAATAGCCACTATAATATGATGGTGCCCCCTAGCCAAAGTTGGGTTGCAATCCATAAAATCGAGCCCCCACTTAGTGAAGGGACTGGCAGTGATAATGGGATGTAACGGGGCAGGTTTCGAGCGCATATTATGTGCGAACACTTGGAAAAAGTGGCACCTCTTGACCACATCAACACAATCCTTAAAGATCGACGACCAGAAATAACCTGCTCTTAAAATCTTTTGAGCTATAGAAAGCCCAGATAAATGACCACCACACGCCCCTCCGTGGAAATCATTCAGCACTACCTCAGCTTCTTCATGAGTTAAAAATGTCATAAAATGGAATCTACCCCACGACAGTACAAAGTATTGTCCACTATGAGGTAGTTCTTAGAGACATGATGTAATCATCGTCGTTCATCTCGCGAGAGGTGAGTAGGGGTCTTCAGTGTTTGTAAATATATTATGATATCCCCATACCATGGGTCTAATGTTGATATTAAGAAGATGTGTTCATCGACAAATGTATCTTCACAAACCAACTCCTCGGCCTCACTCGGGAAATCTGATATAAGCTTTGCAAAAATTAAAGACTTCTTCGATTTTGCCGAAACAAACTCGATATTGAATTCTTGCAGAATGAAAATCCATTTATTATATTTTCCCCCAATCATCCTTCGGGTGAGGACGAATTGAAACAGGTTGACATGGGCTACAACCAAGGTCTGGCGAAGGAGAATATAATGTCTCAACCGCTGAACCGCATGTATGGTAGCTAAAGCAAGCTTCTCAACATGATAATAACGAATCTCTGCATCAATAAGGGTTTGGATCAAATAATATATGACATGCTCTTGGAGCTCCTCATCCTCTTGAACCAAAACCATACCAATCGTCTCTAATGACGTGGCCACATATAATAGAAAATCATGGCTATAATCTGGGGGATTAATCAAAGGGGCCGATTCTAGGGCTCGCTTGAGTGTATTGAAGGACTCCTGGGCTCGCTCATCCTAATAAAAGGGGGTGTCCTTCTTCAAGAGACGCATGAAGCCTCTAGTCAAATTGGAAAATTTGACAACAAATATTTGTAAGATTTTTTCCATGCCTTGCAAACATTGAAGATGACGAATTTTCTTCGGGGGAGACAACTAAAGTATTGCCTCAACCTTCAAAGGGTCGACTCTTATACCCTCTTTAGAAATGATGAATCCTAACAAACACCCTGATTTCACACAAAGCAATTATGAGGATTTAATCTAACTGAATAGTGTCGGTATCTTTCGAATACCAATATCAAGTGATAGGGATGACGCATTCTCATGCAAGAATGAGCAGCAAGGTCATCCAAAAATATCTCAATAATTGACTTGAGATCGTGGAAGATCAAGGTCATTGCCTGCTGAAATGTAGCTCTGGTGTTTTTAAGGCTGAAAGGCATTTTTTGATATGCAAATGTTCCCCAAGGACAAATAAATGCAGTTTTATGTTGGTCCTCAGGTTTAATCTGTATCTGATTATATCCAGAAAAGCCGTCCATAAAGGAGAACACCTTGCTACCCGCACACTCATCCAAAATATGATCTATAAATGGTGTGGGGAAGTTGTCCTTAGGACAGGCACGATTAAAATCACGGAAATCAATACATATGCGGATCGCTCCCTACTTCTTATCTACTGGAACAGGGTTCGAAACCCACTCCATCAAGGGAACGGGATAGATGAAACCGACTTTCAATAGCTTCTCTATCTCTTCCTTAATCATGGGTGCTTTCCTAGGATTCACTGCACATAAACATTGTCGAACAAGCTTAGCATTGGGGTAAGTCTTAATCTCATGCTCGACAATACGAGGGTCAATACCTGGCATCTTGTCGTAAGAGCAAGAAAAAATATCATAGAATTCCTTAAATAGCTCGGTGTATTCAAGAATCTCAGCATGGGAACATTTCACCCCAATATAGACATTCTCTATTATGCCAAGATTGCGAGAGATGTTGATAGGAATCATTGAAGATATGTTCACCATGTTTCCATCAGCCATCGGACTAGGAGAGCTTAATGGAACCATAGGACTACCAACTCTCTGACTAAGAACCACCCTAAAATCTTCACGCTCCAAATAGTCAAGATATGTAAGAAAGTATGATCTATGATGAAGTTCCTCCCATGGTGGCTCAACTCCCGACATAGCCTCAATAATCTCTTCATCTGAAGGGAAAACCATATCAAGGTAGTCGTGTGCATGAGAAGACTGTACTACCCATGCCGGTAGCACATAAGGGTCCTCCTCCTCCATCTGCGAAGAGGAAGGACTAGGCTCTGCAACAGACTTGAGATTATCTTGATAAGCTATCATAGCTGTAGGCAACGGCACGTTCATCTCGACAGGCTCACTCGAAGTACTCGATGTAGGAAGAATCCAAGGATCTTCCATATGACTCGTGCAAAAAGACACCAACGTCGTAGATGTCGAAGCCTCATCGGAACTAGATCCTATCATGAGGATTAGTGTAGGGCAACTAAATCTTCCCATGAGGGATGGATACATGCCTACACCCACACTCCCAATTGCCAGCTGAGAGTGCTCAACAATCGGGATCGAAGCTCTAGAATATGCAGTAACAGACGGATTCTTGAATGTCGTTTGATCAATCATTACGATCTTCGCGTTATGTGGAAAGCATACAATGTGGAACAAGGAAGAAGAAATGGCTTACATATTATACATCCAGTTCCTACCCAGCAAGAGATTGTAGTCAAGGGGCGCATCAACCACTTCGACCTCTATCGCAACGGTCTTCCCCCCCAAACAGACTTTAAGGGAAGGAAGGATGCGGTGCGGCCTAAAATATCTCCCATCAAATGTTGTTAACATGGTCACTGATTTAGACAGCTCAGGAGAACCCAGACCCTTCCAATAGGATAAAGACATCACAGAAGCAGCAACGCCCTCGTCAATCATAGTGCGCTTGATGGTCATATTAAGACATTCTACGTTAACCAAAAGAGACACATGGTAGGGAAAGCGAGGCTGAAGTCCTACGGTTTCAAATTTGATCACGGAGGAAGAATCATCATCGTTCACACCAAGGGTAGAAAGCAACGCCTTCCTTTGCAAAGGACAACTCTGAAGCACTTCCAATGCAGACATCGCACAAGGAGTGTGGCCCAAATCCTCGACAACTGAATAGTTCTGGGTGGCTCGGGCATTTGGATTATGCCCTGAATGCTTAAGGACTCCCTTAGGAATGTGAGGTGTAGTCTTAGGTTTATACATAGGTTTCTCAATATGCAAAGGGGACCCTGGTGGATTAGGATCTTTACCTGGGCTGGGTTGTGACAAACCATAATCTTTTGCACGGGTCACAACTTTCGCAGCACGGACCATGTTAATGCACCCATGACCACTACCCTCCAGCGGATTATGATCATCACCAAAATAGTCATGGGACTTTGAGTTCATATTTTGATTATGTGGTAAAGGGTTAGTTAGCACAGCTAGGCCTTGTGTCAAGAATCTCGAAGTATCTTCAATACAAGGTCACAAGTAAGTGAGGTGATCGTCCTTACATAACTTGCAAGGGAACTTAACCTTACATTTAGCTTTCTTGTCCCCCCCACCATTTCGGCCGTTCTTGTCATTACTATTAGCATTCTCATTCTTATTCCCACCCTTTTGATTATTTTTACCCTTTTTTCTATTTCGTCCGGGTTGTTGGTTACCCTTCTGGTCCGACGATTGCACAAAAAGTAGACTCATCATTTGGGCGGGTTGAGACGAAGCTGTGGCTTGTCCTGAAGTAGATTGGTTTATTGACAATTGACTAACTTGTTTTGCAACCGAATCCCCAGGTTTCGCACTTGCACAACCCACAATGCCATCGGCATGTGGTCCAGGTTTGAATTTGGGATCGAAACTGGAACGAGGAGCATTGGGAATAATCTCATACAACAAACTGGACTGAGCATAAATCAAGTCCAGTTCTTGTGCCCTAAAAATTGCTTGTTCCTCATTCTGCACTCCGGATGTGGAAACATCCTTCACTATATATGGCAATAACGACTTGAGGAACCACTCGAGGAGGAATTCCGGCGGTATAAAGGCTTTAATTGACCTCTTCCGTCTATGCCACTCTTGAATATGATCAGAGATATATGTGGATTTATCTTGCTGAAATGTCGACAAGATTTCAGTACCAACATCATAACGTACTGGTAGCTAGAAGTGATTAATAAAATTCATCGCAAGTTAGTCGAACAAAGCAAAAGCTCCCCTAGGTAACTCTATATACCACTTCGCGGTAGGCCCTGTAAGGGTGTGTTGAAATAGTCTCAAACGGACTGAGTCTTGATGTAAGGAATTCGAAGAGCACCATAGGTGAAACATAGTAACGTGTTCGCTCATATCCTCTCTCGGTTTTCGCTCGAACTTAGGTATGTCCGAAGGAAGTTTGGTAGGGACAGCCAGCCAAGCCGGGTCGTGAGCCACATGATCGTTCGTCAGTCTCGACAAGTCAGGAAGATTGATTGTCATTAGGAAATGGATCCTAGGATGATGAGGTCGATGGACCGCTCCCTGATTCATATAGGGCTAGTTACAACCATGGCCTTGGCCATAGTGCCCTCCTCCTGTATGACCCGTATAGGGTGGCGTGGAAGCACCATAGTGTGGTAGACCTTAACTAGTAGGAGCTACAAAGCCATAATTAGGAGAGTAATCAGGTTGTTGATACCCACCTCCATAAGGTGAAGAACCCTATCCATACTACGTCCCATAGTAGGGTCCATAATTCATCACATGCGATGCCCCATGAGACACTCCGTGGGTAGGAAGATACGCTCCGGACATAGGGATATACATACCGAAAGTAGGGATGTATGCCCCAGAAGTAGTAACATGACCTCTAGAAGTATGAACATATCCTCCCGAAGCAACGCGCGGTATGTAAACTTGAGACACAATTGGTCTAGTAACGGTAGTACAGACTTGACTCGTAGCCATGTGTCGGCTCGAAGGACCACTCGAATAAGGTGGAGGATGTACATTTGAAGAAATAGGGACTGAGGATGAAGGAATCTGAGTAATAATGTATGTGCTACCACCTATCGTCACTCGTCTCGGATCTAGTATCCTAATCGGATCTCTAACCCTAGACCTAGGAGGGATATGAGCTGTAACTTCCACCACTGGGATAGAAGGTGCAATGTGACTAGTGCTCCCAAACCTCTCCGCATGGTAACGAATGAGAGTGCCCCCAGGCATAGTGTTAGGCTCGAAGTCAGATTCGACATGAAATGCCAAATCATGTGTAGGGAAACCAGACATAGCATAACTACCATAGCTAGTGCTAGTGGGTTCAAAATGAGTCTCGGCGTCCTCCGGCATTCCATACCGGTAACGCGTCAATGGGGAATCAACCCTAGAGTGAGTAGGTCTATCGGGCATGGTTCCTATCTCAAAAATCATAGGACCTAACTCAGCTAATTTGGGTGAAGGATCGTAAGTAGGACTAAACTCCCCTTCGTCTACACGAATGGGAGAAGGTGGTTCAGGAATACCTTCTAAATGGTCTCCCATGGTGTGTGAATCAATGTGCAACATAGTTCGCTTGGACTGTCTAGGTCTCTCTCCCAAAGGAGGAGGAGAAGTAGAAGGTGGAAGTCCTGCTAAACGATGAGAACAGCGAGGAGCCACACCTGAATCCACAATGACTCAAAAACTAGAAAAGACTCTATATTTATGTAAACCCTAGGCCAACTGTCGTGCATAGAGAAATCACTAATAAAATCTAAATCCAACTGCAAGAAAACAAGGAATGGATAAATGGGCTCCCGAATGAACCAGGTATGTCTTGCCTGGGAGAGGCTTGAGACTCCCATACACAACAAGCAGAGGTATGTAACCAATTATTGTGGCCCTCAACTTCAACGCATAAAGAGACTGTGCTGTCCGACCCCAACCTTGCTGGGACACTCATAGAATAACCCCTACAAAGTACCCCCTTGATATCCTAGGTAAGGCCACTAAGGTCACCTCAATATCATCAATGCTCAGGCAGATAGTTGCAGACGGGATTAACCGTATGTGCAGGGTAGAAAATCCCAAAACTCTCAAAAGAGCCCCCAGATACGAATACAATCCTAGAAATATCTCCGGTGCTACGCAGTTATGACTAGGGGTCATCCCAATCAATAACCGCTCACACTGCCTCGTGATTAACTCCCTTTTGAGAGGAGGATCCTGAGAAACACTGGTTATACCAAGGATTTCACACACTCACCTCGACAGACACATACATGTTGTTGTTTAGTGATCTTGGAGAATTTACTTAAAATGAACTATTCCAAGATCCTAAAACCTAAGCTTGTTGGTGCACCCTAGAAAAGAAAAGAGTGTAATTCATTTTAATTTAGCTTTGATTTTAATTGGCTTTATTACTCAAAATAGGAATATTACCGTGCAACTAATGGTGTTATGATGCAACATGAAGTAAAATGCATGCCTAACAATCAATGCAAATGCACTATGTCCATGAAAACAGGGTATGCTACTACGTGAAATGCATAATTTTTCTTCAAATGATGAATGCAAACTTTTCCTATATGAAGTCCTAACTAGTACTCCAAAGCAAATCTAGTGCAAGTACAATGCAAAGATGTAAAATGCAATGCATGATGATAAGCAAATGTTTTTGGATTTTGTGAAATCAAATGAGATGTAAAACGTAAAAGAATGATTCTATGACCCCTAGACTCTGCAAGCACACACAAACAACACTTCAAGCAAAGCACTAAGGTAAAATAACTCTAATGCACTAATCTCAAACAAAAAATCGAAAATTCCATGACAAGAACCTTTTTAAACAAAAAATTAGCCTAAAAAAAACGTTTCTGGTCAGAAACAGAGGTTTAAACAAACTCAGGCAATGCCAAAGGAGACTCAGCAAACATCAAAATTCACCCAACAACCAATTAAATCCCACAATAAGGAAAAAACAAGGGCATACGCGACTGTTCGTAGTAAACCCACATGTATACGCGGAAATCTCAGAGAAAACCATGTGTATACGCGACTGTGAGTTAAAAACTCGTGTACAGGAAGAAAGGTGCATAAAATCAAGGCAAACAGATAGGATGAGACAAACTTCACACCAATCAGACACTACCAGGCACACATGCCCCTAGACCCGACACAGAAAGAAGAGAGAAAGAGCAATTCAAATTCATTGAATGCTGATAAAACAACCCCCAAAGGACAACTACTAGGAACTCCCTAGCGGAGTCACCAATTCTGTTACGGAGAGAAATTCCTATGGCTTGGGGTACCACAATAGACAATTTGACTCCGGAAATCAATCCTTTCCAATATGTAATAGAAATTAAATGTCTAACACTAAAGGATCAGACCTCGTACCTTATTCCGGATGGTTGAAGTAGATCTCAGTTGATCTTTCCAACTTCAGCTTAAATTTATAGATTACTTCCTCAAAAACAAGTGAACAATACAAGCATTCTATATATCATGGTGTTAGATATATTCTAGCATATATAATCAATAATGTACAAGAATTTGACATAATCCCATGGATAAAATACTCATTAAAACACACATTATTGGACAGGAAAAGATATTTCTATTAATATAAATCAGAGATTACAAGATACAACCTCTGACGGCATGTCTGCGAACCAGAGAAACTGAATCCCCCACTTGGGCCTCCACCACCTCAATCCTCCATCTCTCGATAGAAAGCTCACAAGCAAAAGGCAAGCTTGGGAAGAACACACTAGTGCTCCAAGGGACAAAGGGATGCAGACTCAAGCATAAGTTCTGGAAACAATGGACTATAGTTTCTTTGCTCTCAATTATCTCTTCTTCTTCCTTCAATGTACCAAGGGGTTCCTTATATAGCTTTCAAAGGGGTAATGAAAGGTTGAATCCGAGCGATCTCAAGGCATAGGGAAGGCTAGGAGTCAAATGAGTCAGATCCATGTCAAGGAAAACTCCGAAAGGATTTGGATTATGCACGCATCCCGATGTACACGGTTTTAGTGGTCAAACCCGCGTATATATGTGCTTATAGGTTTAAAATTCGCGTGTATCATTTTTCACATGTTTTTAGGGATGATCAAGGAAACATCAAAGGACAAAAAATGGTTCATAGGGTCTAGGGAGTCTGCAACGGGACAGGGGAAGGCCATACAAAGTGTGATTCACCTGGAGTGGTGAAATCAGCTATAACAGCTGAGGATTCACTAGTACATGTGAATGTTTTTACCACGATAAATAGTTGCTATAGAAACACTTTTATGTCACTATAGTGATGAAAAGAAGCCCAAATTTTTGTCACAAAATTATCATCATATTAGCCACACTTCGAATAGTCTATCGGTATAGAGACACAACATTGATGACACATGATTATTATGGCCTATGCTTTGAAAACCTATGGGCGTCACTATAGCGATGTTCACGTGTTTCTAGAGAAAAGTCTTGGAGGTGATATAGTGATGGAATATTGTGGAAAATTCATGCTCCTAAGTAATAATGCATTGCTATAGAAACATCTTGTATTTTCTATAGCAACAAAGGATTTCGGAAAATTTATGTGCCTAACACATAATGTGTCGCTATAGGCACGAAAATAGAAACGTCAATGCATCGATGTAGTGACGATAGTTCATGGAAAATTAGAAGCAACTAAGCACTAGTGTGTCCCTATAGCAAAGTCACGGTGTCACTATATCAACACCAGTACGTCGCTATAGTGACGTTTACTATGTATTTTTAAAATATATATATAGAATTCGTAGCAAAGATTGTATTTCAAATCTAGGCATACCTCTAGGAACTTACAATGATGTTGGAAGGAAATGAGTATTAGAGACTAAATGTCCTACCTCATACAACTTAACAAGTGCAATATTTCATCTCTATGTTATGCTACCTTGGAATATGAAGTTTGAACCATTCCCAGCCTAAAAGAAATGCCATTATCATGCTAAGAAATCTTGACATACCTAGATTGTTTTGGAATATAGAACAATGATTGTGTTATAATTGTGTAGTACACACTATATTTTCTTTCTTATCATAGCTATTCACAAATCCCGAAAAAAATACTTAGATCATGTACTATGTTATTGATACAGTATTGTGCTACAATTCTACAAGTCAGATAGCTATTCTACAATTCTTACACATTCAACATACAAGATTATTAAAACTATTCACTGGAGGACTAAGAGAATATTGATATTAAAAAATGGTGTTAATTCTTATAAACTTGTTGATCTAACAACATGCCTATAAAATAATGGTCATTTAATTCCAAGAATAAGGACCAATTGTCTAAAATAAAACAAGCATTCCTTCACAGTCACTACTCAAGAAACACCACAATGGAAGATCCTAATAGAAAATATAACTCTATTAAAATGACCATCAAAGATAAACTCAAAATGTGAGCATAGACAAACAACATAGAATACTAAGATTATCAAAAAGACAAGTAAGATGTTTTTGTAGAAAAGAGCTTGTGTTTAAATTGATCTAAGAAAATGGCTGTAGATCAAATAGAAGATTGATATAAACAATTACCCTTAATCATGTTGATATAGAGATTATGCTCACGTAATGACAAAAAACAATACAAGTCACGATACATGTAAAAATCAAGAATAGCCTTGTCAAGAATTGCAAATACCGTCACTTGTAAATTTTCATTTTATCGATTCTTCAAATGTTGAGTCCTATGAAATGTCAACTCATAAAGCTTCAAAAGGATTCAAAGTCACTAGAGTCAGTATTGGTGTCATTTATATGCATACAATTGGGTAATATAAGATTAAGAAGGTAAAAAACCAAAATATCCACCATAAAAATTTTAAAGTTATCTTCACTGAAAACAAGTGACTAGTGAGAGAGAAAAATTCATACAATAAATATAGGTCCATCCATAAATAGAAAAAGATAATTACTAAAACACTCTACAAATGCGCCAGTTACTGATCTCCTCTTCTTTTCTCTTATACACTATAGTTGTAGCAACTAATGTAGAAAATTATCTTCTCTCAATTAAGATGCCAAGTGAGTATACAATATATGATATATACCCTACTTTTCTTTTGATCAATGTGTGTGATTTTTATTTCACAAACTAAAACAACAACAAGAATGTTGTAAATAAACATATATGTGTTCATTGTTTGGATATTCAGGCTACAAAATAGTAAACTCTTTGGAACTTAGATTTAAAAAATGTGTATCCTATTTGATTAGAATTAGACCACAAACACAATTATGCATTATAACATGACGTAGTCATGGAAATGTCAATAAGAGTGACTTCTTAATGGAGGTAAATATGCCCCTTGAGATCTATTTGCTCAAATCTAATAAAAATTTGAATGTCTCAATTGTTAGAATATATTAACATTTCTTAGGATGCCCCGTCACTATGATGTTTGTCTGAATATCCACATGAACTTAAGAACTAACTGGAAAATATGCTACAAATCATACAGTTGAGTTATCCCTAATATTGGCACTCAATGCTACTATTCACTCATACATCATAAAATTATCTAGAATTACTTACCTCAAGCAAAATACACCATCAGTATCACCCCATCCTATTCCTATATCAGGAGCATGAAATTCTCTGCCTTTCACTTCACTGGACTGCACAATGCACCACTCTAAAGACACAAGATCCATAAAAATGTTTAATGCAAACATTTCAGCTCATTTTGAGGAAAGCTGCAAACTCTCAGGTAGATTCAAATCATTTGTATTTTATAATTATTTTTCTTAAATATTCAAACTCAAAGATGAAACAATAAAACAACCATGTCCAGCATAGAAAAAGCATACCTCAATATCCTTCATGTCCAACATGTCCCAAAAATAACGAGTTACAATAACCATTAAAGTACTTAAAACAACAACACTAATAACAGTAGCAATCTATATCAGACCTAAGTTGTTAATGAAAGACAACAATATATAAAAGTAGCATGATATATCAGATCTAAACCAATTATAAAGTCAACATAAGATAACTCAACATAAGATGTTAGGGTGGAGCTCCCTTATCCTCAAAAAAAAATGTTTATAAACTGACTTCAACCTCTTAGTGTTAAATTACTTGCATGAGACTCAACTAGACCAACACACCTATGAAAGAAGAGAACCCAAAAATGGAAAATATCGAAAAATAGATCATCCAACCCTCACAAATAAAAAAAATTAGTAGCAAAGTAGTATGACCAGCTCGCAATAAAAAACAACATCAAAGTACTCCAAAAAAAGACATATAAGGTAGCGATGGATGGAACCTAACAAGGGCTCTTAAGGTGAACGCAAGGGTGCAAGCCTATTTAGAAAGCAGTTGACGTGGAAAGGTCTTGGAAATTACAAAATAAGTATTCAAAACAATTTTTGGCTCATCCTCCCAGCTAATGTAAAGAATGCTCACATATGGAAGGAAAATGCACAAAAGGTTGAAAATTTCCTTGTGGGCATGTTTAACTAGATGCAGGAATTTTATCTTAGTTTTGCATGCATAATGCAATAATTGGAGGTAAGATTCACGAAAAAAACACTCAAGTAGAAGAAAAATTTCATCATGATTGAAGGAGATGTCATTAAAATGCATGCAAGGTCCCCAATATGCCTGCAAGTTGAGGAGACAAATGCCGGACATTCCTCAATAATATCCTCAAGCCTCAAATATGCCCACACTTGAGAGTAAAAATGCTCGCAACTAATTACAAATTCCCATAGAGCAATAGAGAAATAAAAATGCCCACAAGGAAATAGAGTAAAAATTCCTGCAGCCTATAAAAATTCCCTCAACTAGTTAAATATGCCCACATTTAATTTGTAGAATACACTTACATCAATTATCCAAATTGGATAAGCAGTTGCTGTGGGAAAATGTCTGCATCCTGTTCAGAAATGCCCTGCAACCAGTTTGAAAATGCCCATTGGAGTGATAAAATTACTGCACTACCTTATAAAATTCCCACATGTGTCAAACATATGCATGGAGGTCCAGAAAAATGCCCAGAAATATGCATAAAATGTTGAAAAATGCCAGTAGGAAACCATAGCAATATATGAAGTAAAATGCATAAATTAATTAGCTACAATATGTTTACATAAATTAGATGAAGTAAAATGCAGAAATAAAAATCTTGAGATTAATAGACCAAGAAGGTTTCAGGGGGAGAAATTAGTCTACATATTGATAGGGGAGCAGTATGGTTAGATAAAGAAAAGAAAATAAAGTGAAGCAACATTGTGATGTTTTCATTGATGCATGCTTACCTTTTATGAATTTACTATATGATTGTTGATACATTCATTATGCGGGCATGTCCTTATATGTCACGGGAATTTCAATGATAAAGTTAAACACTTGAAAGGTACAGCTAAAGTAAAGATGTTATGGGAAGCCTGAGCTTATAAAGATATTCTTCAATTATATGGTATGACCACTTGGATGGAGATGATAGGTACAACAGTAAAGGAAAAATGATGTTGATGACATAGGATGGTGACATTGTAAAAATGAATATAAAGGTTGATCACAAAGGATGATGACATGGCAAAAAGGGCAGGACAGTTTGGACATCAAGTCAACGTGAGGGTAGGTTACCCAGCCTTCTCAACTGAATGTGGGAATATGTCTTGTGTGTCTCATGCAAAGAGTGGAAGCTCATAATCCTCATCACTGGACAAGGAAACTCATGTGGTCATCTCATCTTCCTAATAACATCATCATTTGATAACATAATCATTTAAATTCTACAATATTGGACAATACTGAAGGGAGGGGGGTGAATAGGAATTGTTCCCTTTTTCACAATTTTAACCACTTTTAAAATAATAAATAACATACATAATCAATAAGATACAGAGAACAAAAATATATCATACAAGCCCAAATGGCAAAAACAACAAACACTTTCTATAACTACAAAATTACATTTTGAATTGGTTTTAATAATTTCAAAAATATCTGATATCTTATACTTCTGTCAAGACAAAGTACCCAGTCCATGTCAAAAAGTATCCTACAACCCATCATCAAAGGGTGTACAAAAGAAAGCCTCAATCCAGCACCAAAAAGACATTCCACATAGTCCAAAGAAGCACATAAAGAGCCATGAAGGATTATCGAAGGAAGTACCTAGGGGGTAAAGTGAAAATCCCCCCCAAACTAAGGCATTTATATGGCATGAAAACAACTCATCAAAAGGAGTAGTCAATAGAGCATAGTCAAAGGCTAAAAAAAATTGAATCTTTACTAAGAAAGATGAGTAAGCCACAACAAGTATGTTGAATAACATAACTTAAAAGAACAGGATGGTATCTCTCCCAATAGACTCTCCATCCAACATCTCGATATAGGAGAGTTTTCCCATATTAAGAGAAAATGCTTCCTTGGATAAAACATCAGCACTCATATTGTTCTCCCTGTAAATGTGTTGAAACTCTTATTGATAGTGGATGCACTACAACAAAACCTTGTGATTAGCGTCTCTTTTAGCTTCCTTTTTAGCATCCATTATCAATTTTAGTGTATTTTTCATCATTTTTTGGACAAAGTGGACGCTTTTCCACGGGATGGAACTTTTAATGGCGTTATTTGCATCCCTTTTTAAAAGTTGGCACTATTTTGGAGGCTAATTAGCGTCCCAATTAGCATCCCAAGTAGCGCCCCAATTAGCATCCCAATTAGCATCCCTTTTTAAAAGATGATGCTTTTTTGGATGCTAATTAGCATCCCAATTAACGTCCTAATTATCTTCCCAAGTAGCATCACAATTATCATCCCAATTAGCATTCAAATTAACATCCCAATTAGCGTCCAAAAAAACATCCCATATAACGCCATGAATTGCCTCCAAAAAAATGTCCTTAGCGTCCCTTTTTAAAAGATGACGCCTTTTTGGACGCTAATTAGCATCCCAATTAACATCCCAATTAGAGTCCCAAGTAGCATCACAGTTATCATCCTAATTAGCACCCAAATTAACATCCCAATTAGCATCCAAGAAAACATCCCATATAACGCCAAGAATTGCCTCCAAAAAAATGTCCTGAATAACATAACACCATATATTAATCTGTGGTTAGCGATAGGAATTGTGCCATGAGTTTTGGCAAGAAAAACATCCAACGTAGTGCCAATTATAGATACAGTAATTGTGCCTATAAAACATCCAACATAGTTCCAGGTATAGATGCAGGTATATCGCTCAGAATAATGCCAGAAATTTCGAAAGGAACCAAGCTAGGAATTGTGTTTGGAAAACGTCTGTCATAACGTTAGATATATTAATGTCAATGTCGATGATCATGATTTGAATGTGACGGTAATTTTGGATATTGATTTACCATAGTGGCACCTAAATGATCGTAATCATGGAACTTTTATATCTTGATTAATCCTAATGAGGGGTAAATTTCCTTAATGTCACCTAAATTGTTCTAATGGCATTCAAGTGTCCCCAACAACATTTAGTAGACACTAATGGCATCCAATTGGCCCTAGTGGCAGTACTAGTTCATTTACATGTAGTAAGTAACATTGAATTTAAGTGTAACTAGTTGTTCGACCCAAACTCTTCTTGATTTGAGCTCAAAGCACTTTTGAAAATAAGGGTATGTTGTGTCCCTAATGAAACCAAAGACTGGAATAATTACAAAAATCATTCATATACTTATTGTATATGTTATACATTTGGGTCTCATAGTCTATTCATGGCCTAATAGCCAATAAAGGTTATTTTGTATACCGAGGCACACTTGTAGTGCATGTATTTTCACACTCAAGGCTAATTATGCACATATCTTCAACATGGTAGTGTCACACTTAATTTTATGTGTGATAGAACCATGAAATCCATAATCATTGATGTCATCATTGTGACCTCCCAATATCATTGATGGAACATGTTAAATTTATTTCCATAAGTAGAATTTTCCTTATCTTAGTTGCATGATTGTGTCTTTCCCACTAGGGGACTAAGATTTAGGTTGATTTCCTTATATGTTCACATGTTTTCCCTTCCCCTTTCCTAGTTATTGTCCTTAATCTATGGGTTTTCCTTGGATCTACGATTTGTGTACTTGAGAACAATTTCAGGGACAATGACCCACATATTTTCTAGAAATGATATGATAAATGCCAAGGTCCATTCTGTGCCAATGCCACACTATGCTTATTCTCCTTCCATTCCATTTCTTGTTGTTCCTCCCTTTATTTTTTTCTTTATATTATGCTTGGTTGTGTGTAATAGGTTGTTGCTTCTACTTATATCTCTTAAGATATTGGAATTCTATACTAGCTTTATATTTTGTCTTAGGTTGGAACAACATTAAATAACATCAATTTTCTTATTGAAATGCACCCATGGATTTAATCAAAAAATTTGGACTCTTCCAAAATATTCCTAGTTGAACAACTCTCTTTCTGAACTCAATATTGAACTATTGCACCAATTGTCCTTTCCTTTTCTTGAAGTAGTGTCGTACAATTTGTTGATTCTCCTCACAACCAATTAGATAGAATTATTAATTTCCCATGAAAGTTTGCCATCAAGTTTCCTTTATTTTAAAATGTTGTTTTTTAGAGTAACGATTAATTCAATTAAATTAAAATTTGTTGGGATTCTAGGACCTTATGCTTGACCTCATGACAACTAACTACACACATAAGTGTTTGAGTGAAAATATATGCCACTCATATTGTTTTCCACCACACACTTCATCTTAGCAATTTTTGTATGGGGGTACATTATCTTAGAGATTTTCTTCTTTTCATATTTTTGGACTACATAGTTCCACATATCTTTTCTATTATTCATTTCCTTCCCATAATCTTGCTTGATGGATTGTTAAGGTTGGAGAATAAAAATGGAAGGCCATGAACATGACTACTTAGTTTTTGCTAGCGCCATTTCGACAATCATCTGAAAAGGTCATCATCCGACAAGGTCATGAGTGATATAAGGAAACATATTCGATTGTAGGGAACACATCATGGGTAAGCTCATGCAGAAGAAATTTAAGGGTTCAAGGGGTTTTACAAGGTAAAGTATGAGGATGCAGATGCAGAGGAGCTAGATAATTATGATTCCCATCATATTCTGATACCAGAAAACATAAATGGTATTAAGAGGAAGCGCAACAATCGAACTCCAAGGAGAAAGAGGAGGAGAAAGGACGCCATCAACGAGCCTAGAAAGACCGCAAAGGAGGTTCATGAGTATTCGAATATGGGAGATCTTGGAGGGAAAAAATGAAAGGAGGTTGAGGTTTCAAACATGAAAACTCACAAAAGGTTTAGAAGAAAGAAGTTAGAGGTTTGGAACGTGGGACCTTCTAGTAAGAGTACTCGCATGAGGGGATTGATAGAGAATGCTGTCGAAAATACCATTCTACTTAAGCAGTGCAACTCCAAGGTTAGGGTTTGAGATCATGGTTTCCATGGTTAATACCATGTTTTCCCCAACTTGCCCCTTCATCCATTGATTTATTTCTTCCATGATTTATGTCTGTAACGACATCTAAATGACCCTATTATCATCAAAATGACTGTAACAACATATAAATGACCTTAAAAATTACATGACATGAATCCTAACAGCGACAGTTTGGCATGAATAATTAATGAATTGCATATGGATTCATGCCAATAGATCGAAGCCTTCAATATTCTTCCTGCATAAAAAAATGAAAAAAATGGAAGTGCTATCAGTGGCAGGGATAGTAGGTGTCACTGATGAGTTTGTTAGTGAACCAATTGCTTATCTAGGCTATGACTTGAAAGATATTTCTCTATTTGGTTGTGGGTAAGTGGTTCAATTTATTTAGTGTTTTAAATTAGTCAAGTTCAAATAACTTGGACACAGTGGAATATCTTTCATATTACATCTTGTGCTTACATTATCTTGATACCTATGTTATTGAGGGTGTTTGTTGATCACTAGATAATTGCAATGTAGAAAGCTGACTGATGGTGCCCTAGAATCAATATGTGTTATGTGTTGTGCACCGAATTTTCTCATCCTGTACAACCTTTCTCTCTTGACTGACACAACACTTGTCCACCTTGAAAATGGATGCAGATCAATTCAAACCTTATCATTAAAAATATGTTCATTCAGGTTAGTGAATGGTGCATAACTATTTGTAAGGGGTGTGAAGTAAAATTGTTGCAAGAAACATTCCTATTGAAAGTTTTTGATAATGCTTCTTATGTATGTTATTATGATTGTTTTTTAGTCTAGAGTTTAAACTAAACTTTATAAACCATATCACGTTGATGCTTATATAAATATTTCCATTGATAGAACAACCCTTATTTGTTGATGACTTTGATGCAAGAAGCATCCAATACCAAGAAAATATACTATATTTTTGCAAGCGAAACTCTTCGTTAGATGCAGTTTTTTTCCTTTTTTTGGTATTTAGCTTGCAAATGTCTAAACCACTTCTGGGATATAACATATCATGTATTTATAAGTACCATTTTATTTCTTTCTAATCAGCTTTGGGGTATAAATGTATTTTTTTAATTCTCTTTCTTAGTCCCTTGCTCCCATCAACTAGGTTTAAAATATCTTTTTTATTGACATGACAACAACATATATGCTTTGTATTTTTATTTTTTGTTTCCTTGGATGAATTTTAAAAAATTTTAAGTAGAACTTTAGATATTCAACATCTACATCCAAGTTTTTGGTGGTTAATTTAGTTTGGTAAAAGAAAATTGGCATTTCCTAGGTATTGCTTGTAATGCAGCCTTATGTTTTTTTCCAATGGTAGCTTGGCAGGGAAATCCATGATGCTTCCCAACATTCCTTATTGGAATCCCTAATACACCCATTGGCATAGATTAGTGCACCTAACCCAGGATGATTTGAACCAGGCACCTGCTAGCATTGGCACTAGCCATGGAATACCAATAGTGGTTCCATAACCTTAATCATACCATCATTTTTTGTTTGGAGCTCATCTCATTATATACATGTCCCTTGGTGAGTCATGTGGGTTTGCACAAAACTCATAGAAATTTCTCCTCAACTTTTGTTGGTTGATAATGGAATTTGGTATTGAGTAATTTACAAAAGAATGTGATATTTTCCAAAACAATAAGGCATAAAATTTTCCTCATCTTAGTATTCTCCATCATAATGTCACTGCAAATTTAATGAACATAAATCATACATATTAAGCATGTGCTGGTGTATAATAAATAGGCTAAGTCTCAAAGAGTTATGTCCTATCATACCTTGTGACCATTCAATGGTATTTAAAATGTCACAAGTATTTGTATCAATCATCACATTCATTATCATCATTATATTTTTAGCCTTATGGGCTCTCGACTATATCCTATTTAACCATATATTTCTGTTTATGAAAATTGTTAATTGGAACTACTAACCATAAGTGAGAAGAGGTATCTATGGAATTCATCACTATTTTTCCACACTTATAAGGTAAAGATTCTCTCCTTGTGGCGATTAACTATTTATCTTGTGAAAAATGTGCAATTAAGGGAATACAGATCTGAATGAACATAGTATTTAGGTTGATAAATTTTTCTAACTAAATGCTTCCTCCTAAATTTTCTACCCATTTCCTATAGAGAAACATACCCCTTGGATTTGGCACATCAATAACAACAACTATCCATAAAAAAACCAACATCCAAGTATGCAACAAGTCTTACCTATAAGTCTTTGATCAATACATGGACCTTGATTTTCCTTAAGTCCGTAGCACACATACTTTGATAAGGTCTGGATATTTGCAAGACAAAATTATTCATAACATTGATGGGCATCATATTGTTTCAGGCTACTAAGGCAAGCATACAATTATGTAACAACCCAATATTTTCATGCCCGATGAAGGAAGGAAGTAAAAAGGTTGTATAAACCTGCATCTTCCTTCAATGTGCTTGAGGTAATTAATCTGGTATTCATTAAGGAAAAATATAATATGATGCACATAAGTAAAATCAAGTAGGCAAGATACACTGGTCATAGTGACTATCGAACATTCACCTTATTCACCTTATTTTTGAGTAAAATCTAGATCTGGAAATTTGGCATTAAAAGTCTGATATATGCTTTATATTATTACTATAGCATTTTATTTTGCAAGATTAAATGTTGTGGATGGTAAATGTTACATATGCTATAAGAACTTCCTTCTAAACTGTCTAAGGACAATCATCATAAGGATTGAACAACTACTGCTACATTCAACAATATACACTACAACTATTTGTCAAAATCACAGACCAAATTACTTACAGTCCGTTACAGCCTAGTGTATGCAAAGTGTTTGTAAAAACATATACTCGATCTCTACAGTGAACATGGAAGAAATCAGACTTCTAGAGATGGTTTACTCTATAGTAGATATATATCCACAGAGTTAAGAGTAATTGCATGAATCCTGAAACCATTCCAGACCACTTAAACAGTCAGTACAATTAGACGACAACGTGAACATAGCAATATATTTATTAGAAGAACATTATCCAAACTTGTTGGTTAAATTCCTTTGGTTATAATTTGGTCAGATGAGCTTATCTATGGTCTCTATCATGTCAAGTTGGTCACCTTGGTCTTCAAATATAGGATTTGGTTTTCCTTTTACAAGTACATAGGTAATTTATTATGAAAGGAGTTGAAATGCAAAGAGGCCCCTTGGGAAAGGATAAAATATTTAACAACCAACACTGTAAATGTTGTAGGCTCTAACCCCTTCCTTTTCCTGTCATCCTTCTAATAGTGGAAACAAGAAGTACAAATTGTCTACCAATATATCTAAACAAGGGAATCCCTCAATAGATGTTCATGAATGAGGGACTAGGAGTGCAATGATCTAGCGAAGAACATGATTTCAACATCCTCATTATTGCAAACCTCCCAAACGTGTGTTTATGATTTGTCTTCCTTGTTGAATTTGGTAGAAAATAGACACCCAACTTGTAGTGATATTTGTTGGATAATTTAAAGTTCTTCCTTATAGTGGACTAATAAATACTTAACCTTTTAGATAGGGCTGATAAACTTGATATAGATTGGAGGGACTATCCTCAATCTACCTAAAATTGGGGATTTTGTTTGATCACTTCCAATTGGGGTATAAACTCGATATACATTGGAGGGAGTGTCCATAATCCACCTAAAATTGGGGCCTTTGTTTAATCACTTTGATTTGAGCATGTGGGGAGGACATGATTCAATTCTAAAAATAATTGCTGAATTTAGGGTTAATAAAAAAGTTTCTCTGTGAAAGCATTAGGTATTACATTCCAGGGTTTTTCTTTTAGGTAGGCCCAATCACACTTGACCAATAGAGCCACCATCAAGTTGAATAAATCCTCCATTAAAATTTCCTTCCAAATTCCAATTCCTTATTTTATCAACGACCTAACAACTGAGTATTTCACCAGCCCGACAGAATTGTCCCTTATCTAAGTTCAATAAACTATATGCTCTAGGGACAGGCAGAGTACATGGTTTACCTCACTAATTCATGTAAATGTTGAATCACTTGTGATTTCTTCTTATTTTAATTTGTTTCCTATACAATGTTTTTAATAAATAATAAAATTTTGTTGTACACTTACAGTTTCAAATGAAAATAATGATTTAGTTTTACATGTCAACATTGAAGGGTTCAATTTCTCACCACCCTTCAAAGTGAAATGGGACCCTACCCTTCAAATTTGATCCATGATGCCGTGCTAATGGAAACAGTGGCACTGGAAGATCCCTTTCATTGTTCATTTCAACACCATCACCGATTTCATTACAACCCAAAAACCTGTAGAATCCAATCCAGATATAGACTAGGCGAAGTCATTAATATTCGATCAGAAATAAAAAGCAACAGTAAGCTGGATTTTGTGATAAAAATCAGTGGGTTATGTAGAAAAGGGAAAGTAAGGGAGTCAGTGGATTCCTTGTATGCGATGGAGAAACGAGGTATTCCTGTGGATCCCAATGTCCATGCATACCTGTTGCAGTTATGCACTAACACCAAATCCCTTGCGCAAAGGGCGAGTAAGGGAGGCAGTGGATTTCTTGTATGTGATGGAACAGCAAGGCGTTTCTGTGGATCCTGATGTCTACGCATATCTATTGTAGGTATGGACTAACACCAAATCCCTTGCAAAAGGTAAAAGAGTTCATGACCATATACTTCATAGCATCATCAAGGATAACCTCCTTTTAGCTGGAAAACTAGTGGCCATGTATGCCATGTTTCAGAGTCTGGATGACGCACACCTCGTATTCAAGAAAACAACATCAAATCAACAGCATTCCTTTTTTTGGAATGCTATGATTAAGGGTTGTGTTCATAATGAGCTCTGGGAAGAATCCTTACAAATCTATGGCCAAATCCATGAGGCAGGCATTGAGCCAGAGAGTTATACATTCTCCAATGTTCTTAGAGCATGCATTGTGTTAGCACATATTCAACATGGCAAAGAGATTCATACCCACATAATTATAAATGGGTTGCAGTCAAATTTATTCATAGGAAATGTGCTCATAACAATGTATGCTATATGCCAAAGAATAGTGTTATCACACCAAATGTTTGACAATATGTGTGAGAGAGACATGGTCTCATGGACTGCATCATTGCCGGGAATGCACGGTGCGGGTCTCTGAATGAGGCATTAAAGTTATTTGGTCAAATGGAATACGATGGCACCATGTTATAGATTATTTTACCACACTAGGTGAATAACACTTGTATGGCCTTCCCCTATCCCTCTGCAGACTCCTTAGACCCCTTGGACCATTTTTTGTCCTTTGATATTTCCTATACCATCCCTATAAACATGTGAAAATTGCTATACATGACTTTTAAACCCCTTATCACGTATATATGTGGGTTTGACCCCTAAAAATGCATACATTGGGATGTGTACAAAATCCAAATCCTTTTGGAGTTTTCCTTGACATGGATCTGACTCACTTGTCTCCTAGCCTTCCATATGCCTTGAGATCGCTTGGATTTGACCTTTCATTACCCCATTGAAAAGCTATATAAGGAACTCTTTGGATACATTGAAGGCATAAGAGAATTGAGAGAAAAGAAAATATAGTCCATTGTTATCGAAACTTGTGCTTGAGTCTGCATCCCTTTGTCCCTTAGAGAACTTTGGTGTTCTTCCCAAGCTTGCCTTTTGCTTGTGATCTTGCTATCGAGAGATGGAGGATTGAGGTGGTGGAGGCCCAAGTGGGGGATTTAGTTTCTTTGATTCGCAGACGTGCTGACAGAGGTTGTATTCGTTGTAATATCTGATTTTATATTAATAGAAATATCTTTTCCTATCCAATAATGTATGTTTGAATGAATATTTTATCCATGGATGATTTCAAATGCTTATATGTTGTTGATTATATATGCTAGAGTAGAGTCTAACACCAATATATATAGTATGCTTGTCTTGTTTACTTATTGTTGAGGAAGTGATTCATCAATTCAAGTTGAAGTTGGAAATCTCAATGGGGATCTACTTCAACCGTCTGGAATAAGGTACAAGGTCTGATCCTTTAGTGTTAGATATTTGATTTCTCTTGCATATTGGAAAGGATTGATTCTAGAGTCAAGCTGTCCTTTTGTGGTACCCCAAGCCATAGGAATTTCTCTCCATAATAGAATTGGTGACTCTGCTGGGGAGTTCCTAGAAGTTTTCCTTTGGGAGTTTTCTATCGGCATTCAATGACTTTGAATTGCTCTTCTTCTTTTTTTCTGTATCGCGTCTGGGGGCATGTTTGCCTGGTAGTGTCTAATTGGTGTGAAGTTTGTCTCAGCTTGTTCATTTTCCTTTATTTTTATGTACCTTTCTTCCTGTATGTGATTTTTTAAGTCACAGTCGCGTATATATGTGGGTTTAGCAGATATATCCGCATACACACGCGGGTTTACTGCAAATAGTCGCATATGCCCTTAGTTTTTCCTTCTAGAGAAAGAATGATTGTTGCTGGGTGAATTTGGATGATTGATGAGTCTCCTTTGATACTGCTAGAGCCTGTATACACCTCTGTTTCTGACCAGAGACGTTTTTTTTAGGGTAAAATTTATTTTTTGAAGAATGTTCTTGTCATTGCATTTTCAATTTTTTGTTTTGGGATTAGTGCATTAGATTTATTTTGCCTTATTACTTTGCTTGAGTGTTGCTTGAGTGCGCTTGCAGATTTTGGGGGTTGTAGAACCATTCTTTTGCTTTAGTATCTCATTTTTATTTCAAAAAATTAAAAAATATTTGATTATCATTATGCATTACATCTTGCATTTTGCATAGTACTTGCACTAGATTTGCTTTGAAGTATTAGTCAGGATTTCATATAGGAAATCTTGCATTTATCCTTCGAAGAAAATTGTGCATTTCACGTAGTAGCATACCCTATTTTTCATGGACACAATGCATTTGCATTGATTGTTAGGTGTGCATTTTGCTTCATGTTGTGTCATAACGCCATTAGTTGCACGGACATATACCTCTTTTGAGTAATAAAGCCAATTAAAATCAACGCTTAATTAAAATGAACTACACTATTTTATTTGATAGGGTTCACCAACAAGATTAGATTTTAGGGTCTTGGAATAGTTCATTGTGAGTAAATTCTCCAAGATCACTAAACAACAATATGTATGTGTCTGTCTAGGTGAGTGTGTGAAATTCCTTGGTATAACCAGTGTTTCTTAGGATCCTACTCTCAAAAGGGAGTTAAGCACGAGGCAGTGTGAGCGGTTATTGATTGGGATGACCCCTAGTCATAACTGAGTAGCACTGGAGATATTTCTAGGATTGTATTCATATCTGGGGGCTCTTTCAAGAGTTTTGGGCTTTGCTACCCTGCCCATACGATCAATCCCACCTGTGACTATCTTCCTGAGCATTGATTATATTTAGGTGACCTTAGTTTCCTTACCTAGGATATCGAGGGGGTACTCTGCAGGTGTCCCGACTAGGTTGGGGTCGGACAACACAGTCGCTTTACACGTTGAAGCTAAGGGCCACAATAATTAGTTACATACCTCCCCTTGTTGTGTATTGGAGTCTCAAGCCTCTCCTAGGTGAGACATACATGCTTCATTCGGGAGCTCATTTATCCTACCCTTGATTGCTTCTGTTTGGATTTAGATTTTATTGGTGTATGCTCTGTGCACGTTAGCTTGCCTAGGGTTTGAGTAGTTAGAGAGTCTTGTTACATTTTTTGAGTCATTGTGGATTTGGGTGCGGCACCTCACCATTCTCGTCGTTTAGAAAGACTTCCACCTTCTACATCTCCCCCTCCTTTGGGAGAGAGAGATAGATAGTCCAGGCAGACTACTTTGCACATTGATTCACACACGATAAGAGACCATGTTGAAGGTATTCCTGAACCAACTTCTCCCATTCAAGTGGAAGATGGGGAGTTTGCTCCTAACTATGATCCTTCACCTGATTTGACAGAGTTAGGTCCTGTAATTTTTGAGATAGGTACTTTTCATGATAGACCTACTTACTCTAGTGTTGAACCCCCATTGATGCATCGCTGGTATGGAATGTCGGAAGATGATGAGACTCATTTTGAACCCATGAGCACTAGTTATGGTAGTTATGGTATGTCTGATTTTCCCACACATGATTTGGAATTTCATGTCGAGTCTGATTTTGAGCCTAACACTACACCTAGGGGAACTCTCATTCCTTACCATGTGGAGAGGTTTGGGAGCACAAGTCACATTGCACCTTCCATCTCGGTGGTGGAAGCTACATCACATATTCCTGCTAGGTCTAGGGTTAGTGATCCTATTAGGATACTAGATTTAAGACATGTGACTATAGGGAACAAAACGTACATAGTTTCACAGGTCCCTTAGTCCTCTGTCCCTAGTTCTTTGAATGTTCACCCTCCACCTCATTCACATGGTCCTTCGAGCCAGAATGTTGCTATGAGTCATGTCCGTACTGCTGCTTCTTGACCAGTTGTGTCTCAGGTTCAAGTACCACCCATTGTTTCAGGAGGTCGTGTTCATACTTCTAGAGGTCATGTTACTACTACCGGAGTGTATATTCCTACTTTCAGAATGTATATTCCTACTTCCAGAGCGTATATTCCTACTTACGGAGTGTCTCATGGGACATCTCATGCGATGACTTATGGACCTTATTATGGGACGCAGTATGGATAGGTTTCTTCACCTTATGGATACGTGTATCAACAACCCACTTACTCTCCAAATTATGGCTTTGAAGCCCCGAATAGTCAAGGTACACCACACTATGGTGCTTCCATACCACCCTATATGGGTCAAATGGGAGGAGGACACTATGGCAAAGGCCATGGTGGTTATGGAAAATAGACCTATGTGAATCAAAACTATCAAGGAGTAGTCCATCAACCTACTCATCCTAGGCTCCCTTTCCTTGCAATGTTAAATATTCATGACTTGTCGAGATTGACGAACGATCCTGTATCTCATGACCCGGCTTGGCCGGCTATCCCTACTAAGCTTCCCTTGGACATACCCAAATTTGAGGGCAAACCAGGAGAGGATCCGAGTGAACATATTACTACCTTTCACCTATGGTGCTCTTCAAATTCGTTACACCAATATTCAATCCATTTAAGGCTGTTTCAATGTACCCTTACAGGGCCTTTCACAAAATGGTATATAGAGTTACCTAGGGGGGCATTCGCTTTGTTCGATGACCTAGCGATGAATTTTCTTAACCACTTCTAGCTACTAGTACATTACGACGTTGCTACGGAACTCTTGTCGACATTTTGGCAGGATAAATCCACACATATCTCAGACCATATCCAAGCATGGCGTAGACAGAAGAGGTTGATTAAAGCCTTTATATCACTAGAATTTCTCCTTGAATGGTTCCTTAAGTCGTTATTGCCTTATATAGCGAAGGATGTTTCTACATCCAGAGTGTAAAATGAGGAACAAACCATTTTTAGGGCACAAGAATTGGATTTGATTTATGCTCAATCTAGTTTGTTATATGAGATCATTCCCAATGCTCCGCATTCTAGTTTCGACCCAAAAGTTAAACCTAGACCACATGCTGATGGCATTGTTGGTTGTGCAAGTGCGAAACCTGTGGATTCGGTTGTGAAATAGGTCATTCAATTGTAAATCAACCAATATACTTTGGGACAAGCTATGGCTTCGTCTCAAACCACCTAAATGACGAGTGTGCTTTCGGTGCAATCGTTAGACCAGAAGGGTAACCAGCAACCCGGAAGGAATAAAAATAAGGGTAAGAACAATCGTAAGGGTGGGAATAAGAATGAAAATGCTAATACTAATGACAAGAATGCCCATAATGCTGAGGGGGACAAGAAATATAAATGTAAGGTTAAATTTCCTTGCAAGTTGTGTAAGGATGATCACCTCACTTACTTTTTCCCTCGTATAGATGAAGCCTTGAGATTTTTAGTGTAGGGCCTAGCTGTGCTGACTAACCCTTTGCCTCACAATCAAAACATGAACTCGAGGACCCATGATCAGTCTGGTGGTGATCAAGATCCACCGGAGGGTAGTGGTCATGGTTGCACTAACATGGTGCGTGCTGCAAATATTGTGACCCATGCGAAGGACTATGGTTCATCACAACCCAACCCAGGAAAGGAACCTGATCCATTAGGGACTCCTTTGCGTATTGAAAAACTTGTGGATAAACCTGAAGTTGCACCTCGCATTCCTAAGGGAGTCCTTAAGCGTTCAGGGCATAATCCTAATGCCCAATCCACCCAAAACTATTCTGTTGTCAAGGATTTGGGCCACACTCCTTGTGCGATGTTTGCACTAGAAGTACTTCATATTTTCCCTTTGCAAAGGAAGGCTTTGGTTTCTACCCTTGGTGTGAATGATGATAATTCTTCCTCCATGATTAAATTTGAAACCGTAGGACTTCATCCTTGCTTACCTTACTATGTGTCTCTTTTGATTCATGTAGAATGTCTCAACATGACTGTCAAGCGCACTGTGATTGACGAAGGCGCTGCTGCTTCTGTGATGTATTTATCATGTTGGAAGGGTTTAGGTTCCCCTGAGTTGTCTAAATTAGCTACCATGTTAACTGTGTTTTATGGGAGATAATTTAGGTTGCACGGGATCCTTCCTTCCCTTAAGGTCCATTTGGGAGGGAAGATCATTGCGATAGAGGTCAAGGTGGTTGATGCACCCCTTGACTACAATATCTTGCTGGGTAGGAATTGGATGTACAGTATGCAAGTCGTAGCTTCTTCACTATTTCGTGTTGTATGCTTTCCATTTAATGGGAATATAGTTACGATTGATCAAATTTCATTCAAGAATTCGTTATTTACCGCATCTTCAGGAGCTTCGATACTAATTGTAGAGCACTCTCAGCCAACAACTGGGAGTTTGGGTGTGGGCATGTATCCATCCCTCATGGGAAGCTTTAGTTGTCCTGCACCTGTCCTTATGATAGGGTCTAGTTTCATTGAGGCTTCGACATCTGTGATATCAGTGTCTTTTCACATGAGTCATATGGAAGATCCTTGGATTCTTCCTACACTGAATACTTTGAGTGAGCCCATCGTGACGGATGTGCCGTTTCCTGCAACTATGGTAGCTTATCAAGCTAATCTTGGGTGTGTTACAGAGCCTAGTCCTTCCTCTTTGCAGATGGAGGAGGAGGACCCATATGTGCTGCCTACATGGGAAGTTTAGTCTTCTCACACACATGACTTCCTTGATATTTCTTTTCCTTCAGACAAAGCGATTATTGAGGCCATGTCAGGGGTTGAGCCACCTTGGGAAGAGTTGCATCATAGATCTTACTTTCTTCCTGAGATTGACCTCTTGGAGCGTGAATACTTTAGGGAGTTTCTTAGTGATAGAATTGGTAGTCCAAGGGTTCCATTAAGCTCTCCTAGTCTGATGGCTGATGGGAACATGGAAAATATATCTCCAACTATTCCTATCAATATCTCTCGCGATCCTGGCAGGATAGAGAATGTCTATATTGGGGCAGAATGTTCCCATGCTGAGATTCAAGAATACACCGATTTGTTTAAATAATTTCGTGATATATTTGCTTGGTCTTATGATGAAATGCCAGGTATCGACCCTCACATTATTGAACATGAGATTAAGACTTATCCCAATGCTAAGCCTGTTCGACAACGCTTGCATGCAGTGAATCCTAGGAAAGCACCCGCGATTAAGGCAGAGATAGAAAAAATGTTGAAATCCAGTTTTATCTATCCCGTTCCCTTGACGGAGTGGGTTTCAAATCCTATTTCGGTTGATAAGAAGCAGGGAGCGATCTACATATGTACTGATTTTCGTGATTTGAATCGTGCCTGTCCTAAGGGCAATTTCCCCACACCATTTATTGATCATATTTTGGATGAGTATGCGGGTAGCAAGGTTTTTTCATTTATGAATATCTTTTCTGGATACAATCAGATACAAATTAAACCTGAGGACCAACATAATATTGCATTTATTTGTCCTTGGGGAACTTTTGCATATCGAAAAATGCCTTTTGGCCTTAAGAACGCCAGAGCTACTTTTCAGCAGGCCATGACCTTGATCTTCCATGATCTCAAATTGATTATCGAAGTATTTTTGGATGACCTTGATGCTCATTCTTGTATGAGAATGCGTCATTCCTATCATTTGAGATTAGTATTTGAAAGGTGCCGCCATTATTTGGTCAGGTTAAATCCTCACAAGTGCATCTTTTGTGTGAATCTGGTTGCTTATTAGGATTCATTGTTTCTAAAGAGGGTATAAGAGTTGACCCTTTGAAGGTTGAGGCAATACCTCAGTTGTCTCCCCCAAAAAACATTCGACATCTTCAATGTTTGCAAGGCATGGAAAACTTCTTATAGAGATTTGTTGTCAATTTTTCCAATTTGACTAGAGGCTTTATGCATCTTTTGAAGAAGGACACCACCTTTTGTTGGGACGAGCGATCCCAGAAGTCCTTTGATGCGCTCAAGCGAGCCCTAGCATCGGCCCCGGTGATTAGTCCCCCAGACTATAGCCATGATTTTCTACTTTATGTGATCACGTCCATGGAGACGATTGGTATGGTTTTGGTTCAAGAGGATGAGGAGCTCCAAGAGCATGTCATATACTATCTGAGCTGGAATCTTATTGACACGGAGATCCATTATTCCCATGATGAGAAGCTTTCCTTAGCTACCGTACATGTGGTTCAATGGTTGAGACATTATACTGTCCTTCGCCAGACCTTGGTTGTAGCCCATGTCAATCCATTTCAATTCGTCCTCACTCGAAGGATGATTGGGTGAAAATATAATAAATGGATTATCATCTTGCAAGAATTCGATCTCGAGTTTGTTTCAGCAAAATTGAAGAAAAAATTAATTTTTGCGGAGCTTATATCGGATTTCCCTAGCGAAGCCGAGGAGTTGGTTTGTGAAGATACGTTTATCGATGAGCACATCTTCTTAATCTCAACTTTAGACCCATGGTATGGGGATATTATTATATATTTACAAACATTGAAGGTCCCTACTCACCTCTCACGGGATGAACGATGACGATTACGTCACGTATCCAAGAATTACCTCATAGTGGATAACACTTTGTACCACCATGGGGTAGATTCCATTTTGCGTCATTGTTTAACTCACGAGGAGGATGAGCTTGTGCTGAATGATTGCCATGGAGGGGCATGTGGTGGTCATTTATTTGGGATTTCTACAGCCCAAAAAATCTTAAGAATGGGTTATTTCTGGCCATTAATCTTTAAGGATTGTGTAGATGCATTCAAGAGGTGCCATCCTTGCCAGGTATTTGCACATAATATGCACTCGAAACCTGTCCCGTTACATACCATCATCACCACCGGTCCCTTCACTAAGTGGGGGCTTGATTTTATGGATTGCAACCCATCTTCAGCTGGGGGGCATCATCATATCATAGTGGTTGTTGACTACTTCACAAAATGGGCTGATTCTATGCCTACAGTTAAATCCAATAGTGAGACAGCTGCACGCTTCGTATTCAACCATATTATTACTTGGTTTGGTATTTTGAAAGAGCTTGTCACTGACCATGGCTCGCACTTTTAGAATCATATGATGGAAGAGTTGGCATCAAAGTTAGGGTATAAATAAGAGCATTCCTCCTCTTACTACCCTCAAGCAAATGAACAGGAAGAAGCAGTGAACAAATCACTCAAATCCATTCTCCAATGAACCATCGCACAAAGCAAGAAGAATTGGCACATTATGTTATATCCTGCTTTGTGAGCTTATAGAACCGCTACTAAGACTGCCATGGGTTTTTCTCCATATCAACTTGTACATGGAGTGGATTCAGTATTGTCGGTTGAGTGCGAGATTCCTTCTTTGAAGCTAGCCATAGAGCTCTTACCAGACACTTCCTAGTTGGAGGGGCATTTGGTCCACCTAGAGCAACTTTATGAGCAGCACTGAGATGCCTTGGTGGCTCTTGAAGTGAATAAGCGTCACGTTAAGGTCCAGTGCGATAAGTCTGTCCATCCAAGGAGGTTTAGTGAGGGATACTTGGTCCTTTTGTGGGATCAACCTAAAGAACCCTTGGGGGAAGGAAATTTTAACCCTATGTGGCGTGGTCCTTATGTTTTCAAACATATGTTAGAGAAGGAAACTTATGATTTAGTGGATTATGAGGGAATGGCCTTGGCGGAGCCTAGAAATGGGCTCTATCTCAAAAAGTACTATGCATGATTTTCAGCCAAGGCTGATTATTGTATATTATTGTACAGTTTTGCATAGGTAGGTCTTTTTCTTATGGTGATCGGGTTTGTGATTAGTTTTCGATTCTTTTGGAAGATGTCAATGGAATCTTCCACCTACATAGGATTCACGGATGGTGCGAGCTATCACACTCAACACTCAACCTCTGTGGCTTGGGTGATTTATACTCCTATGGGTCAGGTATTGTCTTCAGGAGGCGTATGTTTATGGACATTTTCAAACAATGTTGCTGAGTATAGTGTCGTTATTGAACTTCTACGGGATGCCATTTCACATGGTGTTCTCTCTCTTGAGTAGTGTCACAACTTAATGGTTTGTACCATGTTAGGGATCCAACATTATTAAGAAGATTCTTATGTGTGAGATTGTTAGAACGACAATTTGACAATATAACATACATACATGTTCCAAGAATTAATAATCAAGTTGCTAACCCATATGCTAACTATGTGTTAGATTGGCATTTGTTTCATACACAATAAGCTCATCACAAACATAAATTTTCACACATGTAAATAAATAAATCGATCATCATAAAAAATTTTATAAACATCCAAAATGTGGTAATACATAGTGTCATAATACAAAAATGGGGCTATCAAGCCGCCAAAATATAAATACATGGTAGTACAAAATGTATCACTCCTAGTTATCTAATCCTATGGAGGAGGAGGGGGGTTGTGATCATGGAATGTCACTACAGCTCTAGCTAGCCATTGAAATAGCCGCACCAATGCTCATGGTACACCCACCACCTGGTGCTGCATGGCCTCAGGTAAGTCGTCGACTTGCGCCATGGGTACTCTATGTGTCAGTCTCATGAAGTTGGTATGAATGCTTTGGAGCATCATCTCCGCATCCACACCCGTGATATCGTCCCCTATTCCCCTCCGTCTATGATGAGGGAAGCCTTCAGGGCATCATGGTCCCACATCTGCATGCATATGGTAGATGTCACTATGTATTGTCACCCAAAAACATGTCTTTTGATTCCACATAATCAGAAAACACAAAAAAATTTAATAACTTAAAATTTTTAAAAAGAGGGTCGAGATTCATTACCAATGTCACCGTATGCCAATCCTGGTGATAGCGGCATGTCCAGGTCTCCACATAAATCTATCCCCGCATATGGGTAGTCATCGATGGAAACTATCTGTCGTCGCCACCATGGAAATAAATCAGCTGGATAGGGGTTGGACACCCTACCTCCACCCAGTCTGCGCATCGCATTCGCCCGAAACCATCGGGATGAATCTCAAACCCCGTGTAGAGGAACATCAACTCTAGGGCTCAATCCCAGAACATGCTCAAAGAAAAATGTGCTCAGTATGCTACTGAAACCGAAGTTTCACACTCTTCCCATCTTGCACTCACTGAGCTAGTGTTTCATGTTGCCCAGTAGCGTAATGCTCCAATCGTACACCGTGGGTCTCATGCACTCCACTGCATAGAACATCAGAGGTCGCAAGGCCTAGTGGAGTGAAGCTAAGCTTACTATCCTACCCAGTGTCACTAGGATGGCCTTTAGGCCCAGCACCTGTATGGAGTTAGTTGGGATCTGACTCCCCACCTTCTCTGTGTCCGAATAGTAGTACACCACAATGTACCCATCTATAGTCAGGCCACCTTCGGGCCCGCAAGAGCATAGGTTCACCACTTCCCCCCATTGGGAAAGTCCAATAATAAAATATATGTCCTCCACTTCTATGGTGAGGGACATCCCGTCTATCTAGAACGACTCTGAGTCTAGATCCCAGTAGTCCACTAACATCTGCAATAGTCTTGGTTTGGCTCTTAAGACACCAAGACACCAAAATTTGTAAATCCTGCATGCATGTAACGCTTTTTGAGCCATTAGATCTGCCCTTACTACCTCTTCTACATCACCATGTTCACGTTCTCTCCATTCTAGGACCATCCTGCACATAAAATTTGAGTTTGATCCATTAAAACACTTAAAAATCATTGAGTGTGGCCGCATACACGACTATTTTCTAAACAGCCGTGTATGTACACGACTTTGAGGGTGTTTTCTACGTATATCCAGCCCTATACGTGGAAAATCCCTCGATTTCCATGTGGGCCATGGCGTACATCCTAGACTGGCCTAGAATCCTAAATACACCATGGAATTTGACAAAATTTGCATCAAAATGAAAGAGTAGAGCATGGGTAAATACTTGAAGAAAATGGTAGTGGATTCTGTCGGCTGGATCTCCTGAAATTCACTGTTGAATTTCTGAGTTCAATTGGGTAAAAATTTCAAATGTTTTATAATGTTTTGAATTTTTTACTATTTATAGAAATTTTTCAAATTTTTGAAAATTTTTACCCCCTTTTCTATAGTTTGGACCGTTTCTAATCCTTTTGGACCGTTTTGGACTAATTTATGATGTAGGAGACCTTTTTTAGCATCGTTTCAGCCGTTGGATTGACCCGTTCATGCCGATTTCAGGTATCATGTCTAAACTGGCATATAGGTTAGGTTTCATCACTGTTTTCATTTTGCATGACCTTATGAACTTTTCATTATAGCCTTAGGTACGAACCCACTCTATTATGCCACAGAACCTTCTTGCTATTTTAGAAGTGTCATGATATGAGTGGTAGATCTTGACCTTACATGGGTACCCTAGTTATCACCTTATTTTCATTTGGTTCCCATGCTGACATTTTGTCCCTTAGGGTGTAGGAGTCCAATGTATAGTATTTCCATGACATTTCGCAAGAGCCTCATACTCCTCTTGATATTTTGCTGGCCTATTTCCCTCGGGACTCCCTTATGTCAAGTTGTAATTGCATTATCATGAGCTTTGACTACCTTATTGAGCCTTGCGTCGGCTTCCATGACATTGAGTTTCAGCCATATATCCCGAGCTTGTCTCATGTCTAGCCATGCAGAGCCATTTTATATATCATTTGCAACTTGAATCCCTATTTTTACCAGGAGGGGACTTTCCCCCGAGTGTCGCTATCCTACACATGTATCCTTGCATTGAGCATAGGTATGTTCCACTACTTGGAACTAGTTTGTTTTCCCATATGACACTTGTCTCCTCCTAGTCTGTAACTATAAAGCAGTTTTATTCTTTTTAAAGCTTTTTAAATATTTGAAAAAGTCCAACAAAAAAAAAAACCAAAAAGTCGAACAAGGAAAGATGTTATCTTTTGGCAGCTGTCGATTCATGTTGCCTTCGAATAGAGCACTGTATATCACATCAGTTGGTTGGGTTTGTAGTTTGAATTTAGGATTTGTACTCATTTTATCTGAGTTTATCTCAACCGACTGGTTAAGTTTCCAGTCCCCATGGAGCCTCTGTCAATGCCTCCCGTGTCGCAGAGATGTCCCAGTTTTGTATATCGAGTATATGCTTCCTTTATTCAGTCACCATTCACCATTATGCTCTTGTTCAAAGGAAGTTGAAACCCAATTTAGCCATTCCTTAGTTATCTTAACTTTGCATGTCAGCCATTACTGGTACAGTTACTGGTTCATGCACCTTATGATTGAGTCCTTCCACATTATACAGCTTTGTTGAGTACCTCATGTTGGATGATGGGGGATGCCTTAATGCCCTCCTTCTATCGGATTTCATCCCATCGACTTCAGATCATTTATTCTGGGATTGGAATCTAGAGTCATTTTTGAGTGCCTTGAGACTTGCAGTCATTAGTGGCAGGTTCTCTCGCCATCGACAGTTTTTGGGAATACATCAATGTCCCCTGATTGATGGATCCTCTTAAGTGTTCGACCTCAACACATTTATTCACACTTGTTAGTTTTCACTCTAGTACCTTGATTCCCATTATCATTATTAGTGGGTGATCTCACGGCTATTAACGGTATACATCAATGACCGGTAATTAGACGTTGGACTACTATGTTCGACCTCAACACCTCTATTCACATAGTAGGACATGTACTCATAGAGGTTTGTGTAGAAGACCTTCTATATTGGTGGTATCTCTTATATGCTACCTCCTTGATCTTGCCAGTGTTCATGAGATTTAAGCTCTCGTGACTTGATTCCAGTATATGTCAGACATTTCCAGCTATTATGGAGATCTTGATCTATTGTATATCTTCAGCCATTATGGAGATCATGATCCTTTGTATATCTTCATCATGGAGATTCTGATCTATGTATATTGTACATGGCAATGTCCACTTATGTGATATTTTATATCATGCCTATTCATGGCCATTGTACTCTTATGTATCCGGGACTGCTATATGTATTTGTAGTTATGTGCAGATTTGTATCATTGTACTATGTTGATTGGGTGGCTGGTCTTCCATTTGGGATTCTTCATCACTCCACTTCTGGGATGGACTTATAATGTATTTTGGCCATCGTATGACCCCTCTAACCTCACACATTAAGGGGCATCTGTTATAGCTGATTTTACCACACCAGGGGAATCACACTTGTATGGCCTTCCCCTATCCCTCTGCAAACTCCTTAGACCCCTTGGACCATTTTTTGTCCTTTTATGTTTCCTAAACCATCCCTATAAACATGTGAAAATTGATATATGCGACTTTTAAACCCCTTATTGCGTATATACGCAGGTTTGACCCCTAAAACCGCGTACATCGGGATGTGTAAAAAATCCAAATCCTTTTGGAGTTTTCCTTGACATGGATCCGACTCACTTGTCTCATGGCCTTCCATATGCCTTGAGATTGCTCAGATTCGGCCTTTCATTACCCCATTGAAAAGCTATATAAGGAACTCTTTGGATACATTGAAGGCATAAGAGAATTGAGAGAAAATAAACTATAGTCCATTGTTGCTAGAACTTGTGCTTGAGTCTGCATCCCTTTGTCCCTTGGAGCACTTTGGAGTTCTTCCCAAGATTACCTTTTGCTTGTGAGCTTGCTATCGATATATGGAGGATTGAGGTGGTGGAGGCCCAAGTGGTGGATTTAGTTTCTCTGATTCACAAACGTGCCGACAAAGGTTGTATTCATTGTAATCTCTAATTTTATATTAATAGAAATATCTTTTCCTATCCAATAATGTATGTTTGAATGAATATTTTATCCATGGATGATTTCAAATGCTTATACGGTGTTGATTATATATGCTATAGTAGATATAACACCAATATATATAGTATGCTTGTCTTGTTTACTTGTTGTTGAGGAAGTGATTCATCAATTCAAGCTGAAGTTGGAAAGCTCAACGGGGATCTACTTCAATCGTCTGGAATAAGGTACGAGGTCTGATCCTTTAGTGTTAGATATTTGATTTCTCTTGCATATTGGAAAGGATTGATTTATGGAGTCAAGTTGTCTGTTGTGATACCCCAAGCCATAGGAATTTATCTCCGTAACACACCAAACCCAATTCAAGCACCCTTACTACTGTTCTTCCTGCATGCGGTCTCCTAGGAGCTCTAAAACAGGGAAAGGAGGTCCAAAATTATATTATCAGACTTGGGTTTGAATATAATGTGCTTGTAGGAAGCACCCTTGTGGATATGTACAATCAACGTGGAAGCATGGAGGCTGCTCGCCAAGTGTTCGATAAAATTCTTGAAAGAAATATTGTGTCATGGACTGCTATGATTGCAGGGTATGGAATGAATGGACATTGGAAAGAGGCCCTTAATATTTTTGATGAGATGCAAAAGAAACGATTGAAGCCAAATCATATTACCTTAGTTGTCCTTCTGTCTTCTTGCAGCCATGCTGGATTGGTCGCAGAAGGGTGGAAATACTTGAATTCCATGAGCATGGATTATCATATTACACCCATAGTGGAACACTTTGCATGCATGGTTGACCTTCTAGGATGTGTTGGGTACCTGGATGAGGCAGATAGCTTTGTAAATACAATGCCAGTGCAGGCTAATGCTGGTGTGTGGGGAGTCTTACTTGGATCTTGCAGAATACATTGCAATGTAATGTTAGGGGAATGTGTAGCAAGGCACCTTTTTGAATTGGAGCCAGAAAATGTTGGAAACTATATATTGTTGGGAAATATGTATGCTACTACTATACAATTGGGTAAAGTAGAGGAGGTGATAAATACAATGAAAGATATGGTATTAAAAACAAAGAAAGGGTGCAGCTAGATCGAGATAAAGAACAAGGTTCATACATTCTATGTGTAAGACAGATCACACCCACAATCAGAGGAAATATATACAATGTTGGTGAGATTAACGAGGAAAATGAAGCTTGCAAGGTATACACCTATCCCAAGTTCAGTGCTGGGTGATGTGGAATAGGAGGAAGATGCACACATTTTCTTGTGGCCATACAAGATGACGATTTCTTTTTGGTCAGGTTTTATCCACATAACCACTATGATGCCTACGAGTTATTATATTTTTAGTTGGGCATAGTTCAGGGTTCAAACCTAATTGGGTACTTACTTGGCATTCACTTTCACTCCATAGATCACATTCATATTTAAAGGATGGATCTTCGTTGTTGGAGAACCTAGTAGGGGATATGGAAAAATGTTGGAGTGCCCAGGTCCTTATCCTTGGGAACCATTGGTGAATATAAAAGGAAAAAAGAAGGTTTCATTTTTAACTTACTAGATTTCAGAGTATTTTATTAATCGTATTTGATATTCTTGAGTTTTCTGTTGTTATTTGTACTGATTTTTCACATTTATAGCATACTGGTAATGTTTGTAATCTTTTGATGTTGTTTAGAGTGTTTGGAGTACTTTTTAGTCTCCATCTCTTCATTTTTCCATGGTCTCTTCTAGAATGGTACGCAACCTTAGATCAAGATCCCTAGAAAGAACCTGAGAGGTTTTTGGATAAAATAGATGTCAACCAGTGGACTATGACCTTGATAGTAGGTATGATGACAAAAATCACTTCACCCACACTATTACTAAGTCCTCTCTAGCCTTCAAGAAAACCACTTGATTTGTTGTTGATACAGTCATGTGGATGTGGCTCACAAAAATGTTGTTATGACTTGCGTCATGTTCATGCTGAAATGATATTTAAAATTATCAATTATAAATGATGGTTTGAACTTATAAAATTATTAGGTGCATGCATGGTTATTAGTAATATGTATGAGAACTCTCTGTAACCTGTAGGCCTACTCTTGTGATTCCTGAATTATTTTGATTCTCAAAGATGTTTTTTATTTATTTATTATAAAAGTATTGCTATAGCTTTTTGTATTGTTGTCTCCCTACCGTATGTGGTTCTTGGATTTTCAAAAATATGGTGGCCATATCCATATATGTATTTGTATCCAAATCCTAGTAACTTAGGCTACTTCTAAGTGTATTGGAAACTTGTGTGAGGTTGTAATGCAAGAAAATTTGTGTTATTTACAAAATGATATCTCCAATGTGACCTGTGTATTGGAGATATAAATTTTGGCCACTTTATAAGGTATATTATATGTATTATTGTGAATGCTTTCTTTGGTATATATATGGTGAATTCATTCCCACATTTATGTTATTGATTTATATAAAAAAACATAGCCTATTGAATATATTTTATACCTTATCATTTATGCTCACTTTGAAACATAGTTTTCTTGCACTTTTACACAATATTTATTCAATCACATTGACATGGCGATATGAACAAGCATACATGATTTGTATTTTCATATTTACTTATATATAACAAGGATTATATGGCTTAAACTGCATATATAAATAGGATTTCCACACCTCCATCTCCAATTCCTACATATTGAGCCGTCACAATGGATCTCTATTCCATATGGACAACTTTCTGGAATCATGTGCCTGAGACTCTCTAAAAAAACCTTGTCCTTTAGTAGAAATGTTAGTGAACAACGCTATTAATTACATTTTGGTCATATTGTTAGAAACACTAGATGAAAAAATTTGTATTTCCTTTATCTGGAAGAATGACTTGTAGAATATAGAAGAATGTGCCTTTTGTTATCAGAAGCAGTGTTTTTTTTCATGCTATCATTCCTCAGTCCACCACCCAAAAACACTTCTCTTAAAGTAAAATTTTCACATTTTTCTAAGGTTTTATACATGTATTTTAAGAGAAATAGTTATGTTTTCTAGCCTCCAAGCAACTTGGTTTCTTGACATCGAAAAATAAGAACCTGAATTCCAATGGAAACAATTGTGCATGAACATATAATATGTTTTCATTGTTTGGAAGCTGTATTTATATATATTTCATATGTGGCATACTTTTGTTTCATTGCTTAGAAATTATACTCTTGTTGTTTGTGTAGGTTCTAGAGACTGCTGATACACTAGGAGAAGTTATAGAAAGTGTTGATTAATATGTTGATGGGTGTACAATCTCAACAGGCAACTTATTTTGCAAGTAAGAACAATATGTGATGAATTTTTAGGGTTTTCTATCTCTCAAGGTTGATTCAAATAATGGTTGTTATAACTCAGGACTAAGGATCTAAGGTTTCTCTTGCTCTTTTCTTAGTGGATGTTGGTAAGATCTTTTAATTTTCTTGTTCGATGTTGTTATTGTGCACCTTAAGCAAATAAAGTTAGGGATTTTCTTGCATCTTGTCAATCTTATTTGAGGATACTTTCCTCTTGAAGGAGATCTACATAGTAGGGCCTATAATTTCATTGTTTTCCTTAATTAGGCTAAGGCTACTTTGACCTATATAGGGTTATTAGTCTTTGCTCTAATTGGTAAATCTTGAAAACCAAATTGAAAAGGGACATTAACCTTGATCTCTTATTTCCCTATGGTTAAGGACTAAATCCCTTCTCTTCTTAAGTTTGATCAAAACTCTATTGTACATATTTCAAAATTATGAAAAAAATATTTAGAAAAACCGTAAAAATGTAGAAATCATATTTAAAAAAATATCGTGAATTTTGGAATTGTGCTCCATTGGAAAAGTGTGCCCTAGTAGGTGTCTTGATGAATTCCCAAGGGCACATCTTTCCTGTTGTTTTATTGAAAAATATTCCATGTTTTGTGTTATCTAGGGTAGTTTTCAGATCTGGTATAATAGATACAAAAGGTACATCAGTCAAATCAGCAAGCCTTGAAAACCTAAAAAGGCAAGGAAAAGGCCTAGGATTGACCCTTGGGGGGTTGGATATTTGTTGGAAATTTTTAGGTGGGTCCACCATCTATTTTGAGGGCTGATAAGGGTTTAAACCATATCTAGTTAGTTAATTCCAGATATAATTTACTAATTTAGTGGCTTCTCTTACCCTCTTGAGGTATGACCCTTACCCTAATCCTCGGGGTACATCTTATATGGTAAGTTGGCATTGTTTTGGCTAATTTTTCATCTATTTCTAAAGTGTTATTGACTATTAAAATTTCATAACATATGTAATATATTATGGTTATCTATTCCATAATTGATTATAAAGTACTTACTCCTACCTCCTGCTAGATGGATGACCAAACAAACGTGGTGAATCGATTCCTTAAATTGTATTTATGCACATATGATAGGTATAAGAAATCCAAGTGGTTAAAGTGGATACAGATCTGTAATGTCCCAATAAAAATGTTAATTTCTCCCTTGGTTGACTTTGGGCATGGTTTTTCTCACAACCTTCTCCTATAATTCCTTACAATCCTACTAATTCACTACAACAAAACCCTGTGATTAGCATCTCTTTTAGCTTCCTTTTTAGTGTCCACTATAACTTTTAGTGTATTTTTCATCATTTTTTGGACAAAGTGGACGCTTTTCCATGGGATGGTGCTTTTAATGGCATTATTTGCATCCATTTTTAAACGTTGGCACTATTTTGGATGCTAATTAACATCCCAATTAACGTCCCAATTAGCGTCCCAAATAACATCCCATTTAGCATCCCATTTATCGTCCCAATTAGAATCCCAAATAATGTCCCACTTAGCATCCCATTTATCATCCCAATTATCGTCCCAAATAACGTCCCAATTAGCGTCGCAATTAGCATCCCAATTAGCATCCCAATTAGCGCCCATTTTTAAAAGTTGACGCTATTTGGGACGCTAATTAGCATCCCAATTAACGTCCCAATTAGCATCCCAATTAGCATCACAATTATCATCACAATTAGCATCCAAGTTAACATCCCAATTAGCGTCCAAAAAAAATCCCATGTAACTCCAAGAATAGTCTCCAAAAAAATGTATTGAATAGCATAGCACCATATATTAATCCGGGGTTACCGACAGGAATTGTGCCATGAATTTCAGCAGGAAAAACATCCAACATAGTGCCAAGTATAGAGCCAGGAATTGCACTTAGAAAAAATCCAGCATAGTGCCAAGTATAGATCCAGGTATAACGCCTGGAGTAATGCTAGAAATTTCGAAAGGAACCACGCTAGGAATTGCACTAGGTTTAGAGATAGGAATTGTGTTCGGAAAACGTATGACGTAATGTCGAATATATCAATTTCAATGTCAATGATCATGATTCATGTGATAGTACTTTTGGATATTGATTTATCATAGTGCCATGCAAATGACTGTAATCATGGCATGTAAAGGCACCCTGCATGTTGGGTATAACAAACATAATGTTTTCTCCATGCATCTACTCCCTAAATTTTGTGTAAGTGCCAATATTTCCTAGCCTTAATCACTATCTTTCTCTAATTTTATCACATTAGAATGCACATGTTAAAACTACACTGTTTTGACTAATCGAACTCCCATATTTGAAGGGGATTTGCACGTTACTTGCTGACACACAACCACCAACTATAAGGTGCCCCATTTGCATGTGTATGATTCAACCTAAGGCAAAATATGCTATTAGAAATACACCTTCAAGTGCCAGAGATACACTAGAGAAACCAGGCCCTGCATATTAATTATTAGACATCTAGTACAAGAATTACACCTTGTATTTGATTGAGTTAACCTGCTGAGTGCACTGTAAAAGATTGTGTAACCAGACCAATCTTTGAGGAAGACTTGCAGCAGATATATTTACTACTATCTTTCTCTGTGATTCAAATGAGAAAAAGTAATCTCGAAGTGTCTTCAGATTCCTTATTAAAATCTTTCTGATCATTGGTTGGACATTTACTGTCAATGGATCTGCTAGACACCCATTCCTCTAGAACTATGATGTTGGGAGTGGGGAGCAGGAGGGGAGCAAAAAGTAAAATTTTCAAAAGATCCCATTTTGGGAGCGTTTTTTGTATAGTATATATTTTAATATATTTTGATGGATTTATATCTAAAAAACATGTAGGATGTTGAATTAGCTATAGAATGCATGGATTAAACCATGTAACATCAATCATATAGTAGTTACAACTTATAACATTATCATTAATTTATCAACCATAAAAACCTTTGTAGGAGTTTGGAAAAGAAGGGAGGTACCATAACATTGTCATCAAACGATCAACCTAGTATAAGAGCTTTTAGTATAGTAAAGGAAGGGAGCACCTCGAGAGAGTGCTCCCAAAACTGGGAACTTGCTTCCGAATGAAGTGAGCTTTAGGAGTGGGAGCGAGGGGGTGGGGGGTGATCCCACACAACATAGATCTAGAAGACATTTCTAATCAAAATCAACCATCTCCAGGATAGTAGGAATCTCCTGCCATTCCTTAACATCAATGGATGTGTTGCTCATCATTGTTTCATTGAAACTTTAGATGTCTTTGTGTTGCAATGTCCTATGGCCACTATGGTGGTAACCTTAGATTCTAGAGCATCAGAAGCTTCAGTGACCAGGGCATATGTTGAAGTGTTTTCTTCCTTTTGTTTTATGTCATGATCAAGTGAAGTGTCCTCCAAAGAGGATGAATTCGCATAAGTCAAAATACTAGGATCTAAATGTACTCCCTAAATTATAATAGCTTTTCCGTCCTTCATATTGACTTTTCAAAGCTCTGGCCAAACCATCTTGATATTTCGACACACTACCAAATTCTGTGACAAGCTCTTCTATGGAGTTGAATCTCTATACCAAACAAGGTTTGAATCCAAAAAGCAGACCCCGTGGATCTGAAGTACCTATCTATTGCTTCAAGAACCACAATTATCATCAAATCATTCCCAACATTGCTTCGCTGACATCTCCACCAAGCGTTCCAGAAATCATCTTGAATCTTCGTTGATTTGATAAATAAGCCAACAACATGATCTGTCAATTAATATGATGTTACCAATTACGTCCTTTTTATCATCATTCTTTGTATGCCAGTGCCTCATGTAATGAAGATGAACCAATAAAATCTATACATCAATTAGTGTATGCCATGCTAGGCTTGCATAACAGTGGTAACATTATATTTGATGTAATGTCTCTTCATGTTTTGATCTGATCTTTATAATCCTATATGTCTTTCTTCTCTATTTTGTTTCAACAACCTTCAACCTCACGCTTTGACCTGTTAATATTCATCTCTGACTCGGACCTGTGTTCTAAACACATTTCTATAATATCAATATTGCTCTGATGCTAAACTATGAGAGGAGGGAGAGGCACATTAATACAACTTCAACTTGAAAATCAAACACATACATAGAACACAAGAATATAACATATAAACATGCTTCAACATGCATGGATTTAGTACTTTATTTCAATAGCAACAAAAAATTTCTTATATATTCGATTCAATCACAAGAAATTGCATATTACAAAAAGAGTCTTCTTCCAAAAGTTTCAATGTTAATTAACTTAATGATGGTGCCTCATCGTGGATCAATATCATTATCACATTATAATATTTTTCATTAATCAATATAATTTTAATGTTCCTACTGCAACATATTATCCCATTACCATGGAATATCACAAAATAGTTTAATGTTATAACTAATTTAATTTTCATAAAAAAATTAAAAAGCATTGATACATCAAATATCTTACTACACATATCCAAGGATGTACAAAAGTGATCTAAGGTATCTTACAACCCACCAACCTTGGCTTCTTCTCTGTGATCCTATGGCTTTCCTATATATACACCTCCTCTACGTGGGCTTGCATATGTATTCTATGCAACTCATATTCCTTGGCCTACCTAGCCAGAGAGAGACAAAATATATAGTTATGCATATCAACTTAGCTACATTGATTTCAACAATATAGTTTAACGTTTTTATGTTCAAGTCTTACACAGTTGGAAGAGCCTATTGCATTCCATTGCAAAGACTCAATCCTGAAATCACTTGTAACAAATTCAAGTTAAAATTATTTCATAATGGTAAAGAAATAGATTTTAATATTTAAAAACAATATGGACATCCTCTGCATTGAGATTGCAAAAACCAAAATGTAGACTCTACATCTTATTGTCTAACATATCTCTGCGATATAAGCTATTTCAAAAAATTGTTGGTATGAATTTTGTATAAATTATTATTCAATAAAGCTTATACACTTCTCAATTTCTAATTTTATAGGTCGGGTTATTTTATCATGACCTAAGTTGTGAGTAGCCTTTAAAAACTCTCTAATAATAAAACCAACATAGATCCATCTATAATGGGTAGAGAGGGATCAAATCGCTCAAGGTGCAAACCTCTTCTCAAATTTTGCACTCTAAAAAGGTTTGCACTTAAAGATATTTGATCCTCTAGGAACATGGTGCATGGTAGATCATAATTTTAGATGAATCTATTATGGTGTATTGTGTCCAATGTTGATAGCCAAATAATATATGACCTACAAAATTAAATATGCAACTATTGTGAAGGAAAGAACAATAGGAAATAATGTGACGAGAGTGAAGTGAATGCAATGCACTGAATGTAGCTTACAACATTCAAAAGTCCCCATTCAAAAAGCATGTCCATGCCGACTTTGGTAAACATGGAAAAAACAATTATGAAAAATCAATTAAAATAAGAATGGAAGGTAAATATAGTTCATAAAATCCCACCATCTACAAAGTTGTCAATCCTATTCCAACCTTTGCATGGGTTCAACATCAAGAAACAAAATGGGAATGAGCAACCAAAAAAAACTGTAAGAGCGAGGGTTGTGGGAACATGAGGACTTGAAAGAGCCAACAATGCATTAGCTTGAATGTATGGCTTCGGAGATGAAGGGTGTACTCAACTTGAGGGTGACATAGGCTTTCTCAACCAAACATTTATAATTCTTGAATGTTTCATTTGAAAATGGTATATATTCTTATTGTTCATAGCCATTTTAGTTTTTTCGTTGCAAGTGGTTATTTATCCTACACAACCCATAATCATTGCTTGACATTAAAGACTGTTGTATGCCACTTTCTATGCTCGTCTCTTGGGTTCTCCATCTGTTTCAATTTTTTTAAGCATAATACTTATTTTCTCTACCAAAAAGGAATGGAAGCTTGACCATTCTTGTGAAGTTGGGTTCCATTTGTTCATAGCAATTATACTGCCATGGCTTCCAAAAAGAATTCTTCCGGCTTAAGCCTTGTAGCAATTGGTTTAATGCTTGTATCTGCTCTTCATCCTATGGCCCTGTATGACTATTCCAAAATAATTTTCATATCAATTCGCAAAATAAAACTATATATTTAAAGTTTCATCAAATTTTCATGTGTCAAACTATTGTACTAATTGAAGGAGACTTTTATTAATAAAGAGCTTCCAACTTAGTTAAATTTCATTTATGAAGTGAAAACATTATTAAAATTCATTTGTAAAGTAAAAACAATATTAAACTTCATTTATGAAGTCAACACATTGTCAAAATCCTCTAAAAGTGTCACAACTTACTTTTTTTCCACGAATAAAAAAAAAGATTCATTAATGAAATATATACCTTGAGACTATAATCATATGTTTTTTAAGTTAATTCTCAAGAGATTTGGGCAATACCTCACATAGACCTCAGATAGAAAAACGTCTGGCCTAAAAATCTAAAAACTAGGACCACCGGGACCACTCAAGGTGGACGTGAAAATAAGTTTGCATCGCGTTTATATTTATCTCCTACATTACAATTGCAGATCTTTTTGTATTTTATGGTGCATTTTTTTCTTTCTCTGTGATCGTTTCCACCCCTTACCTCATTCTTTCCGCAGGGATCGTCAAGGTTCTGGATTTTTTAACCTGCAAAGGGATATTTTCCTCCTCATCTACTGCTACTACCATTGTTAGGTGAGTTTTCATATTCATCCATTATGTTTCCCATCAAATTTCTGATACAATTCATGGCTTGTGTTTGTTTTCTGTGAGGGCTTGTGATATTTTCTCAACTCACTGCGTTTTTGGCCAGGGAGCGATCTATGCAAGCTCTCTTTTTTATATGGTTATTTTTATGTATAGATATTAAATCTCTATGTTTAAATCAGGGTTTCTGCAATTTTTGGGCAGATATTTTCCTGGGTACGGCTCGTCAATATAGATTTGTCAAGTTTTTTGTAAGGGCTTGTAATATTTTTTCAACTCACTACTTTTCCAGCTAAGGTTTGAGCGATCTAGGCAAGCCCTCTTTCTTCTATGGTTATTTTTTATGTATAGATATTAAATCTCTATATTTAAATAAGGGTTTCTGCAATTTTTGGTCAGATGTTTGCAAGAACTTCAGCTATTTTAATATTATTCATGCAGTTTAAACTAGACCCACAATAATAAAGTAATAGAATAGCCAGTGGCATCATATTTTGAAGCAGTTAATACCGCAGATGCACACACACAAGTAGTGAAATAGTGAATGTATATTTTTATTAAAAAGAAGTGGTTCAAGTATCACGCCTTAAAACAGTTTATATCACAGTTGTGCAAGTAGCATACCTTTTCTTTAATACATATTATATACAACACTAGTAGCACCAGTAGCAGCAAGTGCAAAGTAGCAAGAACAATAGTAAGATAGAGTGAATTAGTAATTTATGAATTGGATCCAAGAATATAGGATCATCGATTTGTTCTACCAATAAATCCAATACTAGCTGGCTGATCTACATGGTCAAAGCACTTTCGAAAGTCAGCATGTACTAATCGCTCCACCGCACTCAACCCCCTAGACATCGAATGGGCATAATATCCTAGCAATAATAAGCTTGTCCACCCACCATCCAACTAGGTTATCTGATGGACCATCACAATCCCCTCCCTCATTCTGCAGTTAAAGCCATCCATCCAGAGTACAACAATCTAAGCTAAAGGGAAAGCCAGCCTCTCTGGACCATCATTTCATCCCTGGAGCATGTTATAAAAGTCCTTGGCTACTCCTGTAAAAAGAATCCCATTTGTTGGACTCTATCTTTATAAAAGTGGTATGACACATAGCTCTCTTCTCTACTAGCCTCGCCCGACTTGGTAGGCTAGTGGGGCTAACACACTCCGATTCCAGGTTTATATAACATATACAAGACTGAACTATAGCCTACGTACTCGATCGGTCTCCTCCTCAAGTACAATCAATTGGAATATTCATTCGTTAATTTTCTTGGTTTGAGAGACTGACCTTCCTTTCAAAGCCGGGAGAATAGATGAATGGCTAGTTGGATCACACAAACCAGTCCACCAGGGGAGGGAAGAAGGGACTACATGCACTATCACACCAAATATGGAACTATAAACTATTGGCTAACACATGCCATCACACCAAGATGGAACTATAAACTATTGGCTAATTGTAACTATCTGTTCGATGGTTCTTTATATTCCTAGGTATGGATAGGACCCACTACCCCTATTCATTATCCCTTACCCAAACCCCTTTTCGAACCTTTATCTTCCCTCTTCCTATTAGCCTCGCCCTTTGTGTCATTTGCCTATCGGTTTATGTGATTTGGCATCCCTTCAAAAGTTGTTGTTTCTTCCTATGTATTCAGATAAAATGGGATTTTTCCCATGCTTATGTACTTGTATTGAGTTCCTCATTACTGTGGTTATGCAATAATTCTTATGAGGCAAACCTACCAAAATACTTGGAAATTTAAGAAATATTTTATGTTATTGACCTGTTCATATATAATGGAGATCCTCGAGAAGACTTGGAAGAGACGAGAGATGTTGGATAATTAGATTTATTAGATTTATTTAGATGACGAGACAATTTAACAGTTCAACGATTGATCACCGTGGACATGTTGATTGACTTTTTTCCTCTGCTTGCATGTTTGTTTTTTTAGCTATTGTTTTCTTCCATTAAAATAAATCACAGTAAGTTTTCCACTGTGGATACTATTTTTTAAGAACTTTATTACCAGAAGAGTATACTTCCCTAGCAGTATGGAAGGTGAATACGGAATATAATTTACTTTATGAAACATTATAGCGTAATCCCTTCGCATCTATATTTTATTCATTTGGCTATGTCCAATTAAAAATTGGTTATTATTGTGTCATATTGTTTAACATCAGCGTTTTCGCTGGAACTGAGTGTATAGTCGTAAGTGCTGGTACTTATTGTTTATCATCCTTAAGTTCAATACCCAAAATTGATCTCACAACCCTTTTTAGAAGGAAAGTGCAGACAAGTTGCTCTATATCGTCACACCTATATCAACTGTCTCAACTGGAACATGTGAAAATGGTAGCGCTCGTTCCAACTGGTAAATGTCTGAAACTAACACGTCTCTTGTTGCTTTAATCCCACTAATGTAAGAATTTATCACGAACATCCTTTTTCTACTAAAATATGGAATTCAAGATTACTGTCTAGTAAATTCATGGTTTGTAGGATGTATTTGACATTTAATTGTGAAATTTAAACGTCAATAGCTACAGCTACGGGCATGGAAAATTGTAAAACGTAGAATTGAAGAGCAAATATTTTAGAACTTAGAATTGAGGTCCATAATGGGAGGGTGTTAGAGATGGTCATATTTCAAACTTAGATGTATCAACCCTTACATGAGTAAAAAGGTCTCACTAATAAAGTGATGTAATAATGGGGAATTTAATGTAGTTGTTAATAGTTAGGTATTTGACAGTTACATAATGTAATCATCCTCTCCTACTATGTAATGAGACATCGCACCATCTAATGACATGGATGAATCGACTCTCATTATTATGTGTATTGCTGTGTGTGTAAAACCAACATTCAACCAAGTTTTACAAAATTGTAGGTGGAGCTAAAAATATTTTATATCCCATTAGCATCTGTATTGTTATGTATATTAAAATTTAAAGGTGAGTGATAGCTCATATATACCATTTGATTGCTTGTAAAATGGTTGTCTACTTGTCCTTGCACATGGATATATTTTCATTAGAAATTCATCTTGGTTGTCCATATCATTTTGGGTGAGTCCTTTGCTGGTCCTAACAGTTCTTATGCACATTAGCCTTTTCGACATAGATGGTTGAGGTTGATTGTGCATTTGATGGGTTGTTGGAACTTGGGTGAAAAATGTCTCTTTAATTTTGTTTTCATGTGAAACCCTTGAAATGATTTTATAGATGGTCAATAGTTGATGAAAGTGCTTGTCGGTAATAAATATATAAAAGTTTCAAACAGACCATATTTCTATATTTTTATTAATAAGTTTGAGGTTTAAGTTTTTCAACTTTTTATGTATTTTCCCTTGACATGCTAAATTTCTAGCTATTATTTGGCTTTTGTTTTTTACATGTTTCTATTTATTTCTTCCCCTTTTCATTTCTACTCTTCCTTATAATTGTCTCATCGCTTCCATATACATTTTCCTAAGGCTAGAAGTCTTTCTTTAGAGTGTTATTGTTGTTGCTTCGGGGATCAAAATCCATAATCATTGGAGAAAGCCCCATCTCCTACATTTATTAAGCTTTAGATTCTTGTCTAACATTGGTTCTAATGTTAAGTTTCTGCAGAAGCGGTTGTATCTCAAAGTCCTCTGGTTAAGGCCTATACATAGGAATTTTAGTTTGAGGAACAAATGCAACATCTGAACTATAAATATGTTGCAATTGAGATTTGAAAAGTTAATGTAGCTATTGACGTCTCTCTTTACTTGCAAGGAAAATGAAGTTATGAAATCCGATAAAAAATGCTGCGTCTTATTGTGGATCTAGAAGAGGGGAGTTGCTATGCAGACAATTCTGAGTGGAGGTGAGAGTGAGACATTCCCTGTACAAAATTTATAAATTGGAATGCTTCAACTGATGCCAAAATAAATGGATAATGATTTTTCATTAATGATGCCTCATTTTAGATTTGTCTCTTTTCTTCTGCATAACTTTATAAACCATTTAATTTCTAGTCATTTTTTTAGTGTTGATGAGCAGGTGGAAAAGGACATACAACTCTTAGATGCTATCGCAGAGAAGCAGGCTCAAGTATTTTCTGAAGAATGCAAGTTATTTCCTGCTGATGTGCAAATTCAATCCAATTTTCCAGTGTAAGTCAATTTCTACCGATATGTTGTAATGCTCAATACTGCCAGCTAAAAAACCCTTTTCACTTATCTTAATGGATTTTCTTCAATCATCTATTTGTACATTAATAATGTCTTCCACCTTGATTGTTTCTATTAAGTATTGAGGCATAATAGTTTTAAAGGACTATTATAGAATAGCTTGTGACTCCCCTGGTTTAATCAGAAAAAAAAGGATATACAATATTTCTAGAGCTACCTACTGCTCTGTTAGCCATTCATAAGATTGATACTTTAGACTGAAACTATTAAAGACTGGGAGAAAGTTGGGCTTGCAGAATGAAATAATAGTTTAAAGGGCCCTAACAAGAGTAGAGTCATTTAAAAATTATGTTATTCCCAACATTGGAGATAGTTTATTTCAATTCTAGCTAAAGTTAGGCAGTTCATTATTGATGGGTGAAATGCCAGTCAAAAGGTGCATCCATTTCTCC